>OY856411.1:829682368-830164868 GCA_963693085.1 Alisma plantago-aquatica | reverse complement strand
TTCACGCCTTTAATGACTAAGTTTTTACCTTTTAAATATGACAGTAACGGACATGCACAGACATACCATAATAAAGCTAGTGCACAAAGAAAAAAGAGAACGGGAACCCATAGAATTCTAGAACTAGATAGCAAATTAGAAATATTTCCTAGTTAGTTGGGGCACTAACGAATTTTGAGTAATGCAGTCTCCTAGGTGCCAGCCTCCTAGTGCATCGGTATCGCTGCTTTCAACCTTCTAGAGTAGTGGTTGGCCTTAATAGTTCCTTGTTCACATGATCTTGATTTCAGTGTGCCCCTACCATCTATTGGATCTACTGTGCTATATCTATATTTACCTTCTAGGGATTATTTTCCCTGGAATTTGGCTTTACATTTTACTCTGTCTTGCTATAATTGGCATGAGATCTGTAGGGATCCTATCAGTTGCCATAACTTCTTTTACAATATTGGGTATTTTCCTGCTTCAAGAGTTTCTATATACCGCTGCTTGATTTTGAGGCATGTATTATGTTCTTATTTTCCTAAATGTTTCTTTCGCTTAGTTGATTACTGGTGCATTCTGTAATGTGTGCTCAGATGTTCAGCTGCATGTATGTATGTTGGATGTTCTCTGAAGACAATCTGGAATGAGTTTTATGCTATCCTGACATGTGAGACGGTACGATGGATGGCAATTGATAATATCCTATATTAATGTTGTCTTAGTATGCAATGTTTTACAGACTTAGCACTGAACTGAGCTGCAAACAGACGAAAAACTAAATGCTACAATTGGTTTATCATCTCATAAAGATCCTGCTAATTACTGGGCATCGATAACATGGTTTTAAGAAGCAGCATCTAGCCCTCAGCCAGTCGTTTTGTCCCAGTTAGATTTAGTATTTCTTTTCACCTTAGAAACGTGCAGATGTTACAGACCAACAACATCTCAAAGGCAGCAATTCCTGATTACACGAACAGAATTTGATACTAAATGTGACTGCTTAACTGTTATTTGATTCAAGATAGATGATGTTATTAAGGATAAAAAGTTAATAAAGACAAGTAAGTTTTTTTACCAGGGCTTCTAGCAAAAAAATTAGGATATCCTAAGGCTCCACTTACAAGAAGACTCTGTTGAAAGCAACATTCACATTAACTGAGGCATGTTGTGCCATAATAAGCAAGCAAACAGTTGTCTTGCCTGCTGTCTAGCACTCTAAAGTTGAAGCTCCAGTTCTGCAAGCTTGATGCGACTAGATTCAAGTTGTTGAATATAAGCCTGAAACATAACTAAATATATTAATACTCTACGTACTAAATATGCATGATGGGTTTTTGAAAACCCCAGCTACCTTTTTCTTGAGACGATATTTCCTAGCCGCCTCTCTGTTTTGCACTAAACGTCTTAAAACCTACTCAAAAAAATTAGCAGACAGTAGTATCAGAAGTGTTTTGCGGTCATTGCCAATAAAAGGAATTTTCTTCCTTTTATATCATTATTGTCGTTGTAAAAAACAAATTGATTTGCACTTTAGATTCAAAAGAAGAACACTAGTTGATGGGTGTTCCACATTACAATTCTGCTCCTTTACCAAAAAAATTTAAATCAGTTAGCAACCAAACCCCTTAACACTACCAACATAACCCAGCCAGAAAAAGTTAGGACTGCAAGATGACTATACAAGATTAAGTTCAAATTTGTAACTATTTCTTCAACATGTAAGAAGTCAATTCATATGACCTGGATGAACGACGCATTGCATTGACATAATATCCTTGCATACTATCTTATTAAGGAAATCAGAAGACAACAAGTTAATTAAAGCCTTCTCTAATACAGCATCAAAATGGGCTTCGAGGGTAAGGGAAACAATTAGGCATAGTTTGGCTGGCAAAATTTCCAATCTTAGTAGTTGGTGTATTAAATTGTAGCGCAGGATCTAAATATAGAACTTTTCAGTACCATAAGATAGCAGATCATACAAAATATTAATGGATTTTAAATCTCGTCAAAAATGGGGGGTTTGCCAACTGCCACTTTTTGCACCATCCAACTCCTGGTGCCACAACTATTGGTATTCCTAAATGGGGGGGCCAAACTAGTACTTAGATCACAAGGAAACCGCCCTTACAACACATTCATTACAACAATTATGAAGGACTATGTTAACAGCCGTCACTTTTTTGCCTTGCTTCTTATGCTTTGGACATTTTTTTATTCACTGTCGTGTTCATGTTGACAAAGAAAAGGTTCACTAACATAACAACATAGCCTCACACTCTATTTGTACATCATACTTTTAGAATGTATGTACAAGCATTTCTTTACCTGCTCATTGTTACTTCAGATGATCATAAAGAAGAAGCATAAAATGATTACAAGTTAATACCTAGGGATAATGAATAGAGAACAAACTCGAGCAACATAACATCTAGTAGGGTAGAGCTAGAAGGACCACAACTGCAATAGTCAGAGCTTGTTTCGGCCACTACAAAGAAAATGACAGTAGGGGATAACTGACAAGGCTCCACTAATCGGATGGAGGTCAAGCAATGGGTGGGACAGGTTGATCCTAATGTGATAGACCCTGTGTTCTTAACATTTAAATCCACATCCCCTTCATGAGGAGGCCAAAACAAACTTTCGCTGTTGCACCTGACCTGAGAAGATTCATTTTAATAAGACGAATAGTTACTACCAGCATTTTACAACCAAGGTGTCCTCTTTTGTTCATGTTTGTTGGAAACAGCTATTACATAAGGTGGTGCTTTTACATAGAATTGTCTTTCCTACTGATGTGGGTGATGGAGATCTCCATGCTTCCTAGCACCCATGACTTTTAAAGCTCGTGAAATATTAATATATTTGTACTTGTCAAACATAACGTTTTTTTCTGGTATCACAATTGCATAAACAGATGCAATTACATAAACTCAGGTGTCCTCTTTCGTTCATGTTTGTTGGAAACAACTATTACATAAGGTGGTGCTTTTACATAGAATTGTCTTTCCTACTGATGTGGGTGATGGAGATCTCCATGCTTCCTTCCAACATCTTTCTAATCTGTGGACGCCAAGGCTCCCACACAGGGTGTTTGTCATCATCTAGAGCCAAGGTGACTTGGACGGTAGTGGCGCAGTCTGCAAGCACCTTTACTCTCATCCAACCATGTTGAGCTGCCATCTTTAGGCCAAGAAGCACTGCCCTAGCTCCTCTTTAGTAATAGATGTGGCCTCCAGTTTCTTCCCCTGGCCCACAATCCACTCTCCGTCTTCCATTCTAGCTACCGCCGCTAAAGTGGCCTTCCTTATGTGCACAACTACATCCACATTGATGATGATCCTACCACCATCTCCTCCTCTCACATGTTGTTGCTACCTAATCCTATAGTCTCCACCTACAACCTATTTATTTAGCAGCATCTTCCTTAAATTCCCACACTCCAAATCCATAAATTTCATCCTCTGTGCAATGGGAAGATTGGTGAGTTCAAAGATCACTTAGTTCCTATAGGTCTAGATCCTCCAATTGCCAACTCTTAATCTTTGGACCCTCTCCTCCTTCTCCTTCATGTTCCCACTCACCGACGAGATCAGGTTGTCAGCAAGGAAGAAGGTGCTAGATCTATCAAATCCCATCTTTTGCCAAATCTCCCTAGCATTCTTGCGATCTCTAAGCACATGTAGGCAAGACTCCTCATCAGCCCCATATCTGCTGCATCCTGGATCAGCCATAAGATTTTTCTGCCACCACTTTTTATTGGTCATCTAGCCATCGTGAACCACGGTCTAGAAGAAAATTTGCATCTTCACGACCACAAGCACTTCCCATTTAAGCCTCCAAGGACCAGTCTTGTTCCTGCTTTTTTTGTCCCTAAGAAGATTGTAGGTAGAGGTCATAAAGAACCTTCCATCTTTGCTCAAGTCCCAAGCCCAACCATGTCCACCACCACCTGCAAAGGGGGGCAGCCATCTGAGGATGCATTGAGCTACTGGCTCCAATAGATATCTCTTGATAAAGTCCACATCCCATTCCGCTTTAAGATTCACCATTCTGCCACTTTGAGGCCATGCACTCCTCTTCCACAGGTCTAATCATGTTGTTCATCAGATTTGGGAAACTTGGGACCCAGTCATCCCGCCAAATTTTGGTGGCCTCACCACTAACCACCACTCTTCTATTGTGTTCTTCAACGAAGTGCCTCATGTTGTACATATATCTAAAAAAGGTGTGCCTCACTTCCCTGGCCCGTTGTTGAAGTTTTTGTATTTGGCCTTCGTGCCTTTGCATCATAAAGTATCTTGATTCTGAATCAGACCCCAAGCACTTAGAGTCATCAACACCTTGTTCCAATCTTGGCTACTCACCAGGCCCAGACCCCCTTCCTCCTTGCTAGTAGCAACATGATCCCAAGCTACCAAGGAAAGTGGTCTAGCTTTCCGTCCTCCAACCCATTAAAAACTTCAGTTGATTTTAGCAAGCCTGCTGTAGAGATTCATGGGCAAGTTGCTGGTCTGCATAAGATAGGTAGAATAGAGGCCATGATAGATTTGTCCAAACTTTGGCTACCTGCTAACAAAAGTGTTTGGGCCGCCCAACCCGTGACTCTTCCTTCAACTTTTTGGAGCACCTCACTGTAGGTTTCCTTCTTGATGCGAGAGTGAATAACTCACACTCCTAGATATCTGCCCAGGCTTAGGATGGAGTGAGGAAACATGCAGGAAATGGGCACTTCTCAGGATGGAGGCTTTTAAAGCAGGTTGGTTTGGTTTCCAGAAATCAACAATGTATGCTAGACTGCCAGAGCGACCTCGAAAGGTATTTATGGCTGACATGGCACAGAATAAGGACCTGCTAGAGAAAGCTTGGTATCTACGTGCCTTTATACCATTCTTGCATGAGTTCAATTTCAGGTCATATGGAAATTCATATATGGAGTCAAATGCAGTTGAATATCAATCTAGAGCTCAAAAGTTTGCTAAATCTATGCAAGGAAGACTACATCAGAAAGAGTTCCCAGCATATTCCGTATAAGGAAGACTGCAAGTCCAACTGGACAGGCACTTATAACGACCACTAATGCAATCATTCATGCTCTACTGACCTCAACAATTTGGCAAGGCGTGAAAGCTCTAGCTAAATATAATGAGTGTGATGTCAAGATAATGGCTGAGAAAATATCAAAGGACCCATGGAAGTATCATATATTAAGTAGGGTATATGAAAATGCTGCCTCGTTCGCTCCTGTACTACAAGCTGCTTATGATGTATATTACAATACAGCTGCACTTGGACAGGTCAGAGTACTGAAGAAGCATGCAGAACTTAACAGGGCAGTTTATGACAGATGTATCAATCTCTGCTTCTTGCGGTCTCAATTTTGCTCTACTTCTTGCTGTCTTCTCTTTCCTGTAGTCATTACCTTGTTTTATTTTTCTTCTCCTTCTTCCCATATCAGCATCTTCTACTCATACCCATCTTATTCCTATAATCTTTCTTCCTCTACTTCAATTAGTTTGTTCTTCTTCTCAAATGCTCCCTTATCATGTTGCTTGATCGCACAACTATCTTTGTGGTGGCTTTTGAATTAAAAGTTGCTGCTGATTTTTTACTAATCTGGCTGCTGCGTCTTAGTTGCAATTTGTTTTTGCACCACTTCACTGGTAATACTTCTCACTATTTACATTTCATTAACCTGATTGCTACATTTGATTTCTTATTAATTCTATATCTAGTATCCACATTCTAGAACTTATTAAATTGATTGCTGTGGTTGATTTCATTGTATAATTTAGCATGTTAGTGTCCCAAATTTTGTGGTTATATATTATGGCATTAGAGATTTCTTACTAAATTAAGCTGATTGTGGTAAATTTAGGAGTACTGAGTTGTATTCTTAATAAATAAGTTGATTCATTTGAATACAATATAATGTGGTAATGCTAGTATGTGCATATCCATACATCACTTCATGTTTCATTATTAAATATCCCATGATCTCAATATATCTTTAGAGTGTTTAATTTAAATGTGATGTCATGCTGATGTCACCGGTTGAACCGGTCCTACCACCGGTTGAACCAGCGAACCGAGAACCGGAGGCCTCACCAGCTTGCTCACCGGTCCGGTTCTGAAAGCTATGATATTAACAACTTATCTAGATTGTGGAAATAAAAAAAATGTTTTTTGTTGGTAAACTGATAATTGACTTCAGATTTGAATATTTTTTGTATGATAAATCTTGTATCGAAAATATTGGCAAAGCAGTACCTTCCATGTTTCAGTCGCTATTGGAATTGTTGTAGGCTTGACTTCTTCATGGGTTTGAATCTTTGCAAATGTTCCAGGAATAGCATTTTTTTATTCTTTTTGCACAAAGATTTGAATATTTTTGATTTTGTTTACCTAACAAGTTCTCACAATTATTTGGATAACAAATTAATATTTATTTTGTATAGTGTCCAAAGCAGCCGAACAATACAGATTGCGGGTATTATGTGTTGAAGTATATGAAAGACATCTTTGATGCGAGAAATAGAAATATTCCTGAATGTGTAAGCTACTTAACATTATATTCTTTTAGTTTGTTCAAATTTCTAAATAAATTGAAAATATCACAACATGTTGATATATTTGTCATATGATTGTAGTATTATTCGAAGTATATTGGTCGTTGCTTCAACCAAGAAGAAATCGATGAGGTCCGAAACGAGTGGGCGACATGTGTTCTTGAGCACACATAAGATTATGTGACATGTGGGGGAGACATTTGTTCTTTACCATAGACCAATGTGTGAAACTTTTTTAGTTAGTTTTCAGTTCGATTTTAGAGTGGATACTTAGTACTTTGTATTATTGAATCGTTGTATGGATGATTTAATATTAATTAAATTTAATATGAGTTTCTTTCAAGGTTTGATGGAAATTTTGTTCAACTATGTGTTTGTTTGTGAAATGAAAAAGTATAATTGCATATTTATTATAATTTATTAATAATATGGTTAATTTGATCAATACAATTGGTTCGATATATGACCTTTCAAACTCTAATCAAAGACAACAGTTAATAATATGTTGTAAAATGTATGATTCTACAACAAACAACACATGTTGTGTTATCCACACCTATTACAACAGGTTTGTTAAGAAAAAATACACCTATTACAACAGGTGTTTCTAGTGAACTACAACATGCATAACATGTTGTATAAATTGTGTATATTACAACAGACACACACCATGTTGTCTAAACAATCTTATTACAACGGTTAACTATATGGAAAGACAACATACTCCAACTGTTGTATAAACATGTATATTACAACAGGTGCACTGCATGTTGTAATAGACCTACCTATTACAACGGGTGTGTTTAGTGAAAGACAACATGCTTCGACTGTTGTATAATATATATTACAACGGGTGAACCGCATGTTGTAAAAAATACCCATATTACAACGGGTGTGTTTAGCGAAAGACAACGTCGTTCAACTGTTGTATAATATATATTACAACAGGTGCACCACATGTTGTGTAAAATACCCATATTACAACATGCCATTCCTTAAAAGACAACATGTTTCAACTGTTGTATAAAATACATCTATTACAACATGCAATCACATGTTGTGTAAAGAACCCCCCCATAAGACCACACGATCTAATACAACGGTTAACACCTGTTGTAAATTGAGAAAAGGAACTGTTGTAAAAAGCATTTTCTGTAGTAGTGAAAGTTCTAAACATTGAAACATATAGTTGAGTCCATAAACCTGAGGATCATCTTATAGTTGCCACCCCACCAAATCTTATCTTGCTCTGTCCTTGTGCTCTAACTCTGAGATCTACTCTACTCCTACTCTCATCTGCGAACATCTCATCCCCAGCCATGCATTGGAAAAAAAAGATTGTTACCGTAAGTGGCATGAGTATTCTAATACGCATATTACTGAAGAGATAACATGCTACAAAATATCTTTGAACATTATAAAAAATGAATCTAGCATTAAACTTTGCATAAGGTCTAAAACATAAATATATCTTCTTTCTTTAGCTTATCTCTTACCTTTTTACTTTATCTTATCTTTCTCTGGAGACCTGTACTCTGGTACCTAGGTCTCATGACCCACACTAAGGTGCTTGGGTCACATAACCTGCACTCTGGGCCTGGGTTATGTCTCTGAATTGGCCTGCACTCTGGTGCTGGGCCACATGACTTGCACAAAGGGCCTAAGTCATGTCTTTCTTATCTTATTCCTTTCATTATAAAAGAGATTATGTACATTATCTGAACTAAGGCATCTTTTATTTATGACTTTTATCTGACTGTGGCCACCATTATACAATAAGTCCTCCTCTGTGACACGGAAGTGTCCTCTATGGTGCAACGCACCCTCTGTTGGCATAACATGCCCTCTGTGACACCCGCAGTGTCTGGCGCAACGCGCCCTTTGAATCGTCTTGGGACTCTCTGGCGAGGACTTATTATATAATGTATTATGTGAAAGTTTTGAATTAATTATCTTAAATCTATCTTTACTAATCTCTGAATCTGAACTTATCTGACACTAAGTACTCAACACGTACTTAGTTTTGAATTTAAAATCTAAATCTGAATCTTTGCTCTTAAATTCTGAACTGAATCTATTACTGAATTTGAATATGTATCTCAAATTACAACATAATAGAGTTTGAGTCTATAACCCTTAGCATGTATCTTAATTCAATATCTGCCTACTCAGGCACTGAGTAATTTAAGTTTGAATCTAAATCTGATATTCTCATTACCTTGGTAAACTTTATTCTAAAACTTTGATTTGGTAAACTTACTCCATTTATACCAATTATGTGATAAATGAGTCTAATATCTTAGAAGAAAGGATCTGAAATGAATATAGAAATACTAAGTATACCAAGTAGTTTAAGTCAAGTTTATGAAAGTATCTCAAGTACAACATATCTAAAAATATGAATTCGGACAAGATGGTTCACTTCTTCTTATTAAATATGATGTAACCCTAAACCTTAATGTTTGCATATGAACTTACATATTAAACCTTAAATATAAAAATAGAAATCTTATAAACTATTGTCTTGCAACTTAATCATAGCTTAATGCATCAACATCTTATAATATTATTCTAAACTCATTTTACAATTTATTCTGATCCCAATAGTGCCTCTATTTTGAAAACTGGATCATATCTTAATATGTTCAAAACTTGTATTCTCACCTTGTACTTGACTTAAATATGTTACTCATCTTATAAAATATGACTAACTATTTAGTTCTTGTATCTCTATATATATAAGGAAACATGATTCTAATGGTTATATCTATGTATATGATAAATCTTGACAACATACTTGAACGTAAAATCTTGATGCAAAGTTATCCCAAATCATTAACTAACTATGACTATATTACTTGCTTATCTTATATTGAAATCTCATTCAATAATTTAAATCATTTCTAAGGAATTGTGTCGGAACATGATTCGTTATTTTACTCATGGACATGTCCCATGAATCACAAACATTGTTGGCAACATATATCTATTTGGGATTTTGGACATAAGAAAATATATAATCATAGAACCACGAGGAAAATCTTATTCACATAGCTTAGCATTAAAATCTTCCAACATTGAGCCACATAAATCATGGAAGTCTTATTTAATGTACTTGTAAACATGGTGACTTAAAATATGAATACTCATGGGCATGAACCACTTACCTCTCTTGATGGAACCTAGTTGCTCTTCATAGAATGAGAAGTCCCTAATCACATTCTCAGGTTGATGAATCCTAATTACCCTGTTTAGTCAATGATCATTCATTAATTATTTTCGTCACCTTGGTTTCTAGGGTTTTAGGGTTATTATCTAAAGCAAGGAGCTTAGGAGTCAAACCAGACTCTAAAACGTGGACCATGAGCTAGGTCTCGAAAAGTAGATCAAAATTCATATATAATATGACCCCATAGGATGTACCAATTAATTACTATGATTTATACAACATATGGCCTTATTTGAGTAAGTCAAATAATTATTCACCTGTGGAGCTAATTGGATCGTGGACATGATCTAGCTTGGGCTGAATCTGCTTGACCCGTGCCCCCTTTCTCTAGCGCTCACGAATGAGGGCTGCGCCTCCTCTGTTTCCTCTGTTTTGCAGAGGACTTCCGTGCTGCTGCCTGGGCGGGAAGGTTAGGGGTTATCTGGCCATCTCGGACCACCAGAGGGTTCCTCCGAAGTGCCTTCTCCAGCCGTTGCCAACCCTAAGCCGACCTGCGTGAACCCTCCCCGGGATGTGGTATGGTGGTGTCCTCCCGGCACCGCCACAAGCACCTACCTAGAGGCGCAGCTGAAGGAAGCCGACACATGAACTCCTGGCTTCTGACCCCGATCTGGTACCAAGTTCCTCGCCAGCCACATTGTGTGGTTGCTACTGCAGATCGGCTGGGTCGTCTCCATGGATAGAAGAGTGTGACCACCATGGAAGGAAGGGGGATTCCGATCCACCCTTCAACTAAAACACATAGGGACTGGATGCCATAGTTCTACTACATGATCAATTTGAAGAGGATCATTTCTTATCTCTGAGATTCAAAAGACACAAATCTACATCTGGGGTAGCGCCATGTGATATGCAAGGAAGCCAACACCCTGGTTGTTGGTCAAGGCGACGCTTTCTCCTGTGGGAAACTCATAAGACCAAAATGGATGTTTCCCTTCTGGTGAGATCTAGGGCTTTCGTGGGGGATTAAAAGGATCAAAAATTTGTCTTGAGTCCAAAGGAAGTAATGTTCTCAAAATCTTTGCCGTTATCGCGAGGAATCCGGAGGGGATTGGGAGTCCAGAACTTGTTCTTAGTCTAGCGGATGCAGAAAGTAAGGGATGAGGGTTTGACCCTCAGATCATCATCTATCACTACAAAAAGGTCCGCGTACAGTGAAAGTGCTTGACAACCAGGATTTGGTCCTCTTAATCTAAGTCCAGGTAAAATGACCATAATAATTGCATATGTTGGTCAAACTTCGTTAAAGGAATGCCCTTCCTTGGTAAAATTAATTAAAAAATGTGTGATTATTCAAACTTGATCAAAATTAAAGCATAGGCTTACCATTGCGTCTAAATAATTTCCATCATTTTATAATCTTGATTTGGGTCTTAAAAACCATTAAATAAGTGCATGCTATTTAAACTTTACTAATTTCTAATAAATCCTAAGATGATCTTTTATTTCTAAAATCTTACCATTAAGCATTACTTCTTATAGTATGAGGATATTTTAAGTTTGAGATCAAGTATCCTTCCATATTTTAAGATATCATCAAACCTATACATACTTAATTATCCTCACTATTCTAATTTATTATCCAATGCATTTAGTTGTAAAATATATCTGATATTGATTTAATGTCTCAAATTACCATGTTGTATCTATTAGTCACATTATTGTCCATGTAGAACATTCATTCTTCTTTATACATCATTAATTACCAACTTTTACACATTTAAGTCATTATGTGTGTAATGGTGAACCATGTGACATATAGTACATCTTTTATGAACTCATTACATATTAAACAATACTTAGGTTTATTTGATCCCTTAATGGAATCTTATTAGGAAAAAAATCACATTAAACTTTTTAAATTAGGTAGAAAATTTGGGATGTTGCAATTCTACCCACCTTAAATAAATTTTGTCCTCGAAATTTTTATGAGCTACCCACCTTAGGATGTGGCTTATTCTTTGTAACCAACTTTCTAACATTTCCTCAATATCTCATTTGGATACTCATGGTGTGAAATTATTATCATACTTAGGATATGACCTTCTCATGGTTAAATATCCAAAATAGAGTTAACATGGGTACATAAACATAATGAGCTCAAAATTTACCTCATAACATCATCATCATCTAACATGGAAATGAGTGTAGCTTATTTCTCTCTAAAGGGAGCTAAATCAGGGTTTTGGTTACACTTTGGATCCAACTCACTTATTTATGTCAAAGTATCTACCCTTTTATGCATTCTCGGTATTACTATGGTATGATTAGGTTTAGGTGACTATATGTCTCAAACTTTTAATGTCAACACTTGTTTTATATGTCGCCTTTGGATACATGCCGGCCGGTCATATATTCAGAGGTGACATGTCAGATCACACTTTATCTTAACACTTCCTCGTGCACATGTCCCACACCAC
Organism: Alisma plantago-aquatica; assembly: GCA_963693085.1. NCBI lineage: Eukaryota > Viridiplantae > Streptophyta > Magnoliopsida > Alismatales > Alismataceae > Alisma > Alisma plantago-aquatica. Next base: position 830,152,665 of record OY856411.1, on the reverse strand, counting down.
ATGCACTTGAAAGGACAAGACAAGCATGATTATGCACATAACACTCTCTCTGCAAAACCCCATAAGCATGTGTCCCATACCACAAGTATATGGGAAAAAGAGAGAGAATGCTATATACAACTATAGCGTTAACATAAAAGTTTAAAATATATAGGCACGAAACCCTAATCCTTATTCAAACTTTTGTCTCCTATCTAGACATCTACTTCAGCTCCTAATATCCATCACTTACTCCTTCTATACCTAGGGCTACTACTTATCTTTCTGAACATGTACTCTACCCTACTTAGCTTCTTATAAGGTGATCTTAAGTAAGAACATGAGATTTCATCTGGTGGCCAACTATAATATTGCTCTGATACCATATTGTAACACCCTCCCTAAGTACACACATATAAATAGAGGATGCAACATCGAGTTATCCATAACTCGTGTACTCAAAGGGGCATTACATAAAACTAGCATACATAACAACATTATAATCAATCACACAAACTGAATTATTAAAACATTCTCATGATCGTTCTTACAAAAGGAACACAATTGCTATTACATGGAAAACTTATATTGTATCTTGAGACAAAGTCTCTATTCTAAAGTTCTAAACATTGAAACATATAGATGAGTCCATAAACCTGAGGATCATCTTATAGTTGGCACCCCACCAAATCTTATCTTTCTCTGTCCTTGTGCTCTAACTCTGAGATCTACTCTACTCCTACTCTCATCTGGTGACTTCTCATCCCCAGCCATGCATTGGAAAAAAAAGATTGTTAGCGTAAGTGGCATTAGTATTCTAATACACATATTACTGAAGAGATAACATGCTACAAAATATCTTTGAACATTATAAAAAATGAATCTAGCATTAAACTTTGCATAAGTTCTAAAACATAAATATATCTTCTTTCTTTAGCTTATCTCTTACCTTTTTACTTTATCTTATCTTTCTCTGGAGACCTGTACTCTGGTACCTAGGTCTCATGACCCACACTAAGGTGCTTGGGTCACATAACCTGCACTCTGGGCCTGGGTTATGTCTTTGAATTGGCCTGCACTCTGGTGCTGGGCCACATGACTTGCACAAAGGGCCTAAGTCATGTCTTTCTTATCTTATTCTCTTTCATTATAAAAGAGATTATGTACATTATCTGAACTAAGGCATCTTTTATTTATGACTTTTATCTGACTGTGGCCACCATTATACAACAAGTCCTCCTCTGTGACACCGAAGTGTCCTCTATGGTGCAACACACCCTCTGTTGGCATAACATGCCCTCTGTGACACCGAAGTGTCCTCTATGGTGCAACACACCCTCTGTTGGCATAACATGCCCTCTGTGACACCCGCAGTGTCTGGCGTAACGCGCCCTCTGAATCGTCCCGGGACTCTCTGGTGAGGACTTATTATATAATGTATTATGTGAAAGTTTTGAATTAATTATCTTAAGTCTATCTTTACTAAACAACACAAGGGGGAAGATTTTGGGGCCTAAGATTCGATGGATGACTCTCCTGACGACTCTCATGGCGGCGTTACCATTGTGGGTTACCGGCGGATCGATGGCGATCCTGGTTCCAGTGGGGAACTTCCTCATGGCGTCAGCAGTACCACCACGACCCAAGGTCTTCCTGAAAGTCTTAAGTCTAATGCTAATGCTAAATCCTGGGCAGATCTGATGAAAGTAAGGACATATGATACATCACTTGAGAAAGTCAAGATAGAGATGAAGGACTAGAAGCTTGTCTATCCAGGAGAGGAACTGGAGAGAAATGTTGTTCGTTGGAAGAACTGTATTGCCGGCTACATTGTGGGATTCAAGCCTCATCTCCCATCGCTGGAGAGGTACTTGTCGCAGATCTAGATTCTAAGAGGTTCCATTGACGTTATGAACCACAAACAAGGTTTCTTTCTTATCAAATTTTCTGATGAGTCAGATTTGAATGATGTTCTTGACAATGGAGTCTATTTTGTTCGTGGCAAGCCGATGGTGCTGATGCGCTGGAAACCTGGTGATCCACTCAAGAGATTCCGATTAACAGACATGTCGATCTGGGTGTGTGTCTATGATCTTCCTTTGGAGCTGTGGGACATGACCATGTTTTCTAGGATTGGTTCTTATATGGGGAATTCGCTCCGTGCAGACAAGGCGACGTATGAATTAAGGAATATAGAGTATGCCAGGTTGCAGGTTCTTCTGCCGTCTACTTCTAAGTATCCGTCTAGCTTGGAGGTGGTCAGTGATAAAGGTGTTGCCCATTTGATCAGGTTCGAGTATGAATGGAGACCGAAGGCATGCCCTGTGTGTAAGCTGTTTGGTCATAATGACTTCTCTAGGCTAGCTAATGGTTCGCTGGTGAAGAAGGTATGGGTGAAGAAGAATTTTTCTGCGGCTGCTCCTCAGGTGAACGACAGATTGACTAACATGGCTATTCCTCTGGAGAAAGACAGAGTGCCTGATGTGGCCAGGCCTGTTCCTGTCTCTTTGGAGAAGCGCATTGATAGTCCATTGCTGAAATCAGTAGGTGTTACTGAATCAGCTGAGGAGGATGTTTTTCATGTTCCTAAGGACTCCTTTGATGAGAATGTTTCTTCTAATTCGGATCAATATGAAGAGGACTGGACTTCTCGGTCTTCTGCGATCATAGTGGATTTATTAACCCCTCCAGTTCCTAAAGTTTCTAATGAGGAAGAGAGTGGTTTCGAAGTACAGAAGCTCAATAGACGAAAGAAGGGTAAAGCCAAAGGGAGGAAGATTCCTGGTACTTCTTGTGATATCTCTCAGGGTACTTCTTCTCCTAAAAAATTCTCAGGTCTGAGTAGTTCTGCTGAATATTCTAATCCTGTGGTTGAGTCCCAAGCCAGCGAAATACTGGTTCCAGCTGTTTCCCAATGAATGGGGTAAATCTTAGCATTATCTCCTGGAATGTTAGAGGACTTCACTTGAAAGTCTCTGCAGTCAGGAGTAGAATAGCTGAGAGTAGGCCCGATATTCTTCTGTTGAATGAAACTAAAGTCTGAGAAGGCAAGATGGATATGTTACTGAATAAATTTTTTCTTGGTTATAGTTGGGTGTCTAATCATTCTTCACACGTTCTTGGGAGAGTGGTTGTCATGTGGAGGCCTGACTCTTGTGATGTGCAAAAGATTCGTGAAAGTGATCAATCTATCCATGTGGAGGTCCACTGGGACAACAAATCCTTTGGTCTTACTGCTGTGTATGGTCATAATCCGGATGTTGATAGGGTCCATTTGTGGAGAGATATTGATGCAATTAATTCTTCTATGTCTCTGGCGTGGGTCATATTGGGTGATTTCAATGTGGTCAGGAGAATCGATGAGAAAGTGGGGAGAGATCCTCCTTCGAAGAAGTCCATGGAGGATTTTGATAGCTGTATGCTTGACTGTGGTCTGTTTGAGCTTACTCTTAATGGGGTTTCATTTTCTTGGGATAATCATCAGAGTGGTGCCAATCATGTAACCTCATTTTTGGATAGAATCCTTTACAATGAAGATTTTCTTAATCAATTTCCTGAGTGCAGAGGAGCTCTTTATCCTAACACTATTAGTGATCATAAGATTCTATCTCTTGATATTGGTGTAAACTGTAAGAAGGTCACTCCTTTCAGATTTATTAATGCGTGGATTGCTAAGACTGGTTATCTTGTTGCTGTTAAGTCTAATTGGGAGCAAGATACCTGGGGGTTTCCTATTTTCAGATTGTACATGAAGCTTAGGAGGCTGAGATTGACTTTGTCTTTATGGAATAAAAATTCGGTGGGGAATCTGATTGATGATGCTAAAAGGAAGGATTCCTTGGCTATTGAAGCTCAGCTTAAGCTTGATGCTGATCCCTCTAATGAGGTTTTACAGTCTGAGGTGTGTGAGAAGAGAAAGGAAGCTGTGCAAGCTAGACTCCATGAAGAATCCTTGCTTAGGCAGAAGTCGAGAGTGAGGTGGATGAAGGAGGGAGATTCGAACTCTAAGTATTTCTATGCTTCGATTAAAGTGAGAAGGGATTCTAATTTCATTAAAGTATTACTTATTGATGGTGTCCCGTGCTCGGATCTTACTGTCATCAAAAGTCATATTGTGAACTACTACACTAAGGTGTTCAATTCTGGTCACGAGGCTAATCTGAATATTCTAAGCTCGCTTATTTTTCCTAAATTGAATGGGATCAATAGGATGAGCTTGGATAGAGTATTCACTGTTCATGAGGTTGTTGAGGTCATTAAAGGTCTTAATCCTGATAAATGCCCTGGTCTGGATGGTTTCAATGGGGCTTTCTATAAAAACTGCTGGAGTATAATTTGTTCTGATGTTGTCCCTACTGTCCTCAGTTTCTTTAGTACTGGTCGTATGTTGAGGGAAGCCAATCGCACCTTCATTACTCTCGTTCCTAAGAGTAAGGATTCTAAGGAACTGAAGAATCTTCGTCCTATTGCTTTATGCAATGTTTTTCTCAAGGTCATCACTAAGCTCCTATCTAATAGGTTGCAAGGTGTTCTTCCTTATCTCATAAGGCGGAACCAGTGTGCCTTTGTCAGGGGTAGAAGCATAAAGGATGTGGTGCTTCTTGCTAATGAGCTTGTTCATGACTTCAATAAAAAGTCGGGAAAGCCTAGAATGTGCTTAAACATTGACATCTCAAAAGCATATGATTCTGTTAATTGGGATTCCATCTTCCTTGTTCTTAAGCTTATGGATTTTCCTCACTGCTGGATTGTTTGGATTAAGGAACTGTTTAATACCATGTCGTATGAGATTCTCATCAATGGTGAGCCGTCTTCTTCCTTCAAACCCAACAATGGGGTTCTCCAAGGGGATCCTCTGGCCCCTTACATTTTTGTTATCATTATGCAAGTCATTACCTTGCTTCTTGATAGAGAGGAGTCTGATGGTAATCTTATTCTGCTGAGAGCGTCGGCTAATCTGTCAGTCTCGCATCTTATCTTTGCTGATGACCTTTTGATTTTTGCGGAAGCAACTCCCAATAGTGCTCAGGCTGTCAAAAGGGTCTTGGACCTTCTCTTTGCTTCAACGGGACTCAAGATTAACATTGATAAGAGCTCTATTATCTACAACTATGGTGTTGATAGGGATTTGATTGGTAACATTTTGGGAATTAAGGAAGGTTCTTTGCCTCGGAAGTATCTTGGGGTCCCCCTATTTATTTGGAAACTTTTGAGGGAGCATTGCAGTCCTCTTGTTGATAGAATTAAGAGAAGACTGGATTGTTGGAAGGCGAATCATCTGTCTATGGCTAGCAGGGTCAAACTTGTCAGGTCTACTTTGAGCACCATGTCCCAGTATTGGGCATCGGTTTTTCCCCTTCCTTGTTCTGTGTGTGATGACATTGATAAGCTCTACAGGGATTTTATTTGGGGCAAATATGATAATAAGAATGCTGCTCACCTTGTCAAGTGGAGTGATGTTGTCAAACCGAAAGTTGATGGTGGTTTGGGTGTTAGAAGCATCAGGGACATTGTTAAAGCTTATGTTCTTCTGAATGGTTGGAATCTTTCTAAGAACAAGGAAAGTATCTGGATCAAATGGATACATGAGAGATACTTACATAAGCACACTTTCTGGTCGGTTCCTATAGTTGATTCCTTTTCTTGGGTGTTTAGGAGAATTTTGGCGGAGAGGGAGATCTTAAGGTCTGTGGTGACTTTTGAGATTGGTAATGGTTCATGTACCTATGTTTGGAAAGACCCCTGGTTACCAGGATTGAAGTTTCTTGAGGAGGTGTTGGGTAGTCAGAGCATCATTCAGCTGGGCTTTGATTCCAATATGAAGGTTAGTGGTTTAATCAGTAATGGTGTTTGGTCTCCTGTGAATTCTAGACTTCATAAGAACATGGATGCTATTCTGAATTCCCTTCCTAAACCGAAAGGCACATGTGATTCTTTGTACTTCGATGGGAAATCTGCTTACAACTTCAGAGATTGCTGGAGATTAGTTTGTAAGGCACAGGTTGATGGTCCCAAAGATTACTTCCAATGGTTGTGGAGTCACAAAGTCCCTGGCAGACTGCATACCTTTGGCTGGAAGGTTGGTTACCTCATCCTACCTACTTCCATGTACATCAAACGCTGTGGGATATTTCTTGCTTCTAGATGTTCTTTGTGTAAGTCTGAGGAAGAGAGTACAGAGCATATTCTGTTTGATTGCTCCTACGCTGCTGATGTCTGGCTTCTTGCTAGTGGTATTCATAATTTCATCAGTCCGAGAAGGTTGGACGATCTGCATGTTCTGAAGGGCAGGAAGCTACTGTTGGTCATTCTTTCTGTTATGGATGGGATTTGGAGTGAGAGGAACAATAGGGTGCATAGAGGCAAGGAGAAAGTTGCTGACCTTGTGTGGTCATCTATCCAGAATGATATTAACACTACTCTTGACGATTTTGCTCTATAGTTTTCTTACAGTTTGTTCTTCTTGTTTTTTCATTTTTACCACTGTATATAGTAGGATCTGCCTCTGTCTTCTTTAGTGGTCCTTGCACCCTAAAGAACACTTCATACTTGTACATTTAAAGAAAAATACAAAATAGAAAGAGTTGAGCTGGGTTCACTAAAAAAAGTCTATCTTTACTAATCTCTGAATCTAAACTTATCTGACACTAAGTACTCAACACGTACTTAGTTTTGAATTTAAAATCTGAATCTGAATCTTTTCTCTTAAATTCTGAACTGAATCTATTACTGAATTTGAATATGTATCTCAAATTACAACATAATAGAGTTTGGGTCTATAACCCTTAGCATGTATCTTAATTCAATATTTGCCTACTCAGGCACTGAGTAATTTAAGTTTGAATCTAAATCTGGTATTCTCATTACCTTGGTAAACTTTATTCTAAAACTTTGATTTGGTAAACTTACTCCATTTATACCAATTATGTGATAAATGAGTCTAATATCTTAGAAGAAAGGATCTGAAATGAATATAGAAATACTAAGTATACCAAGTAGTTTAAGTCAAGTTTATGAAAGTATCTCAAGTACAACATATCTAAAAATATGAATTCAGACAAGATGGTTCACTTCTTCTTATTAAATATGATGTAACCCTAAACCTTAATGTTTGCATATGAACTTACATATTAAACCTTAAATATCAAAATAGAAATCTTATAAACTATTGTCTTGCAACTTAATCATAGCTTAATGCATCAAGATCTTATAATATTATTCTAAACTCATTTTACAATTTATTCTGATCCCAATAGTACCTCTATTTTGAAAACTGGATCATATCTTAATATGTTCAAAACCTATATTCTCACCTTGTACTTGACTTAAATATGTTACTCATCTTATAAAATCTGACTAATTACTTAGTTCTTGGATCTCTATATATATATATAAGAAAATATGATGCTAATGGCTATATCTATGTATATGATAAATCTTGACAACATACTTGAACGTAAAATATCGATGCAAAGTTATCCCAAATCATTAACTAACTATGACTATATTACTTGCTTATCTTATATTGAAATCTCATTCAATAATTTAAATCATTTCTAAGGAATTGTATCGGAACATGATTCGTTATTTTACTCATGGACATGTCCCATGAATCACAAACATTGTGGGCAACATATCTCTATTTGGGATTTTGGACATAAGAATTTATATAATCATAGAACCACGAGGAAAATCTTATTCACATAGCTTAGCATTAAAATCTTCCAACATTGAGCCACATAAATCATGGAAGTCTTATTTAATGTACTTGTAAACATGGTGACTTAAAATATGAATACTCATGGGAATGAACCACTTACCTCTCTTGAAGGAACCTAGTTGCTCTTCATAGACTGAGAAGTCCCTAATCACGTTCTCAGGTTGATGAAACCTAATTACCCTGTTCAGTCAATGATCATTCATTAATTATTTTAGTCACCTTGGTTTCTAGGATTTTAGGGTTCTTATCTAAAGCAAGGAGCTTAGGAGTCAAACCAGACTCTAAAACGTGGACCAAGAGCTAGGTCTCGAAAAGTAGATCAAAAATCATATATAATATGACCCCATAGGATGTACCAATTAATTACTATGATTTATACAACATATGGCCTTATTTGAGTAAGTCAAATAATTATTCACCTGTGGAGCTAATTGGATCATGGATAGGATCCAGCTTGGGCTGAATCTCCTTGACCTGCACCCCCTTTCTATAGCGCTCACGAACGAGGGCTGTGCCTCCTCTATTTCCTCTGTTTTACAGAGGACTTCCGTGCTGCTGCCTGGGCGGGAAGGCTAGGGGTTATCTGGCCATCTCGGACCACCATAGGGTTCCTCCGGAGTGCCTTCTCCAGCCGTTGCCGACCCTAAGCCGACCTCCGTGAACCCTCCCTGGGATGTGGTATGGTGGTGTCCTCCCGGTGCCGCCACAAGCACCTACCTGGAGGCGCAGTTGAAGAAAGCCGACACATGAACTCATGGCTTCCGACCCCGATCTGGTACCAAGTTCCTCGCCAGCCACATTATGTGGTTGCTACTGCAGATCGGCTGGGTCGTCCCCATGGATAGAAGAGTGTGACCACCATGGAAGGAAGGGGGATTCCAATCCACCCTTCAACTAAAACACACAGGGACTGGATGCCATAGTTCTACTACACGATCAATTTGAAGAGGATCGTTTCTTATCTCTGAGATTCAAAAGACACAAATCTACATATGGGGTAGCGCCATGTGATATGCAAGGAAGCCAACACCTTGGTTGTTGGTCAAGGCGGCGCTTTCTCCTGTGGGAAACTCATAAGACCAAAATGGATGTTTCCCTTCTGGTGAGATCTAGGGCTTGCGTGGGGGATTAAAAGGATCAAAAATTTGTCGTGAGTCCAAAGGAAGTAATGTTCTCAAAATCTTTGCCATTATCGTGAGGAATCCGGAGGGGATTGGGAGTCCAAAACTTGTTCTTAGTCTAGCGGATGCGGAAAGTAAGGGATGAGGGTTTGACCCTCAGATCATCATCTATCGCTACAAAAGGTCCGCGTACAGTGAAAGTGCTTGACAACCAGGATTTGGTCCTCTTAATCTAAGTCCAGATAAAATGACCATAATAATTGCATATGTTGGTCAAACTTCGTTAAAGGAATGCCCTTCCTTGGTAAAATTAATTAAAAAATGTGTGATTATTCAAACTTGATCAAAATTAAAGCATAGGCTTACCATTGCGTCTAAATAATTTCCATCATTTTATAATCTTGATTTGGGTCTTAAAAACCATTAAATAAGTGCATGCTATTTAAACTTTACTAATTTCTAATAAATCCTAAGATGATCTTTTATTTCTAAAATCTTACCATTAAGCATAACTTCTTATAGTATGAGGATATTTTAAGTTTGAGATCAAGTATCCTTCCATATTTCAAGATATCATCAAACCTATACATACTTAATTATCCTCACTATTCTAATTTATTATCCAATGCATTTAGTTGTAAAATATATATGATATTGATTGAATGTCTCAAATTACCATGTTGTATCTATTAGTCACATTATTGTCCATGTAGAACATTCATTCTTCTTTATACATCATTAATTACCAACTTTTACACATTTAAGTCATTATGTGTGTAATGGTGAACCATGTGACATATAGTACATATTTTATGAACTCATTACATATTAAACAATACTTAGGTTTATTTGATCCCTTAATGGAATCTTATTAGAAAAAAAATCACATTAAACTTTTTAAATTAGGTAGAAAATTTGGGATGTTACACCTAGGATATCATGCTCCTATAGGAGGGATAAATCACATCTACATCACTCATAGTCAGTCCCCATGTGTCACAATCACCCAATCATCACCTTTATGCCAACCCTTATTAAGGATTACATTTGATGATGCCAAAGCATATAAAATGAAATGTGATGAGTGTAGTGAATTTAGGTATACAAATCACAATCACCACTATGAGAGCTAACTATGACTACCATTGTAATGGCTTCCATGTGTCAGTATCATGGTGGGTTTGCCCAACTACACTATTCTCTAGCATGTATCTGTGTGCTTGGTTTGATATACCATATCATGACTAATGAGATTCTGTCATCAGACAACACACACTCTAGTTTTATGTGTTGTTGTCATCTATCTACCTTCCACAATAACATCTGACCAAGGACATAATGAGAATGTATATACTCTTAACATTCGTATGATCTCATTGTTCAAGTCACGTACTTGAAGACATACTTCATTGAGTAATATCATTCTATAGACATTTGTTAAGTTACATCATTGCCTCATAACTGATTAAAATAGAATAAATTGGAAGCTTGTCTTTTATTGATAATCAAATCATTCAAATTATGCCATTACAATCATCATATGATTGGCTCTCTGGCATACATACCAACAGAATCCCACTTTCACTTAGAGACAATCACCCATGAATCTTATTCCAAGCGATCTAACATGTCCATCATGCTTCTGTTGCAAAAGTGCTTTAGTCGAGGGGTCAACAACATTGTTCTCAATTGGTACTATGCAAACCTTTACATTTCCTCGTTGTACGATATCTCACATGAGATGGTACTGCCTTTGTATATGCTTGGGACGATGATGCGATCTGGGTTCCTTAGCTTGTATAATAGCTTTGTTGTTGTCACAATACAACTCAATTATGTCGTTGATGCTTGCAACAACCCCAAGTTCAGAGATGAACTTCTTGATTTATACAACCTCCTTTGTTGCATTTGATGCAGCAATATACTCGGCCTCTATTGTAGAATAGGCAATTGTCTCTTTCTTGGAACTCTTCCAGCTCTGAACAAAAATCTTGATTACAATATGTAATCATCTTTGTTAGTTTGGAAGCTTGCATCAGTGTAAGCCTTTACCACCAACTCTTACTCTCTGTCATAGATGAGGAATTGATCCTTAGTTCTTCTCAAGTACTTAAGGATACTCTTCATGGATTTCCAATGAGCATCACCTGGATCTAACTGATATCTACTTGTCATGCTCAAGGCATATGAGACATTAGGACGGGTACATAACATTGCATACATGATTGATCCAATTGTTGATGCATATAGAATCAGACTCATCCATTCCCTTTCTTCACAGGAACTGGGACTTTGAACTTTAGATATGGTAACTCCAAGAAGCATGGATAGGTTTCCTCTCTTTGAGTTCCCCATGTCGAACCCCTTTAAGATTTTGTCAATGTATGTGCTCTGACTTAGTCCAAGAAGCCTTCTAGATCTTTCTCTATAGATCTTAATCCCCAAGATGTAGTATGCTTCTCCCAAGTCTTTCATAGAAAATGTATTTCCCAGCCATGCCTTTACCTTTTATAAAGTAGGGATGTCATTCCCCATCAATAATATGTCATCTACATACAATATGAGGAATGTCACTATACTCCCACTAACCTTCTTGTACACACAAGGTATATTTTCATTTTGAACAAAGTCAAACTCTTTGACTGTCTCATCAAAATAAAGAGTCCAGCTCCGAGATGCTTGCTTCGATCCATAGATTAACCTTTGCAGCTTATAGAATTTATTTGCATCCTTTAGATTTATGGAACCCTCAAGCCGTGTCATGTATGTTTACTACATAGTTATACATTGTCCATATTTTGATAATGACTTAACCATTCCATTCATATGTATCTAATATGTTTGTTTGAGATTGATTTCAGGTATTAGGTACATGACAAGGATCAAATCCGTCAAGTCCTAGCTTGTTCTAGTTCAAGTCAAAAGCAATGCAAATGCACTTTTTGGAAAACACTTCAAATCACCTTAGATGATTTTTGTAACCATTTGTATTGATGATATGACTTGTAACTAAGATTAGAAAAAATTAGGAACCATTAATTCGAATGTTTGATCACTCAAAAGAAATTTTCCAAAATTCATTATAGGTTGTTAATCGGCTGAGATAAAAACTTGACCGATCCCTTGGTGGATTTTGAGAATGTCTAGGTTCGGCCGAGTTTCCTATACACAGAAATCAGCCGATCCCTGCACTAAGCAAAACCAATTTCAAGTGATTGGTCGAGTTTCCCCAGGACAAACTCGACTGATGCTTCAAGTCTGCTTTGTCGAATAGTGCAATTGATGGAGTTATGTTTATTGAAACTCTACCGAATGCACTATATAAAATGTGCAGAAAAAGTGATTCTAGTCGTTGGGGAGTTGCAAAACTCAAAATTATATCTGTTGCAACCCTTAAAACGGCTAGAAAACATTCCTTAGTGATCCTACCCTCTAGTGGACACCCTCAACTATAAATATCCCCCTTAGAGTTTTTTCCAAGGTAGATCATTCATGATATTCAAGGTTCTTGCAATAGTTGAGTGCTTCAAGTCCACTTGAGCCCCTTTCTCTCTCTTGATTACACTTCATTTCATCTATATGAGTGAGATAGGATCTGTGTGAGAGAGCTACTTCATTGTATACTTGTAAAGCTTTCAAAGCTTCTCCTTCCCCAACCCCTTTCCTCATGATCAAGTTGGTAAAAGCTTCTCCACGTGAAGGAGAAGGTGCAAGCTTCTTCAAGATGTAGAATAAGGTGCAAAAAGCTTTTCCAAGTGAAGGAGAAGGACAAAGTTGAAGATCCGGGAGTAGAGTGGGTAAATCCTTCAAGGCAAAACACTTGTTGCAAGAAGGGGATCTCCTTGGCGAAGGTGTCCAGCTGCTTGTAGGAGTGGGTAAGACCTTGTAGAGGTAGAAGACTCTAGCTCATCCAGATAGGTAAGTCCTTGGTTGTAAGGTTATTGGCTCCCTTGACTACAAAGTAAATTTGGGTATCCTTTTCCGTAAAAGGAAGGTCAAATTGTATGTCTTATAATGGAGTATAAGTATACACATGTTGCAAAATCCTAGGGCTTTACCTCTCTAGGTAGTGGATTGACTCTCTCCTATTTTGGAGAGTGGAACCACTCTAAACAACTTGTCCAAGTGCTTGTTTCAATCTTTCTCATCCTTTTTATGTATGTTTAGATTGCCATCAAATTTACTATTTGCAATTGTGCCTAGTTGAAGTAACTTGAAGGTCTAATGAATTTTGTGCAAGTGTTTTTTAGATATATTCACCCCCCTTTAGATCCCTTTTGATCCAATAAGTGGTATCAGACCCATGGTCTTCTCCAATACATCTCCCACAAGACAAGAAGATGAGCGACAACTTACTTGGGTCCCACAACCTAGAGGGATGATTCTCCATGAAACCCTCAATCTTTGACAACACAAATTTCCTCTATTGTAAACTATGGATGTAGTTATACCTTTAAGGGAAGAACTATGACATGTGGAAGGTGGTGATTATTCCATACAAGGAGTCGGCGGGGGAGATATCCACTTGGGATGAAGAAATAATCAAGAAGGCGCATATGAATGCAAAGGCGATAAGCATCATTAATGCAGCCCTCACCCCCTCTGAGTTCAATCACATCTCTTCTTGGGACACAGTCCATGAGATTTTGGACAAGTTTTGCATCACCTGTGAAGGCACAAAGCAAGTCAAAGAGTTTAAGATCTACATGCTCAATGATCTCCTTGAGAATTTCAAGATGGGAAAGAAGGAGAGAGTGGTGGGCATATACACAAGGCTCAACACCATCATCAATGGTCTTTCTCAATTGGGCCATATCATGGAAAAGGGGACAATCAACTCCAAAATCTTAAGGCTCTCCCAAAGAGAGTGGAATTCAAGGTGACTTTCATTGAAGAAGTTATAAGTATTGGTGACATTTCCATTGAAGAGCTCATTGGAAACCTTCAAGCTCATGAGACAAGGCTTGACAAGCAAGAGGAAGATGAAAAGCAAGAAGAGAAGGAATTAAAGAAAGATCAAAGATAGTGCATTCAAAGCTCAAATGGAATCACTCCTTCTCCAATAACAACAAGCATGTCAGTCTACCTCTCCTTCTTCAAGTGAAGATGAAGCCCTCAATTAGCATGAAGCAAACTACTACAAGGGCAAGCACTTCAAGGGAAGGTCTTCCTCCTTCTTCACTCCAAGGTGTGACAGTTTTCCTCTTTGAGGCACCTAGGTTGATGGTTATCCAAGTGAGGTTCACAACTGATGGGGACCTAGGGTTTTACTTTGGTGGCCAAGTGAAGGCATGACCTAATAGACTGCCTAGTGTTGGAGGTCGATGGTTTCTCTGGGGTTGACATCTGATGGTACCCTTGGTGTTAAAAAATGATGGTTGACCTCGTTTTGCATGGACGGGTTGTTTTGACCTTGGACACATGGCATGCATGGCTTGACACCTTCACCTTCCTTTCTCTCTCACCATAAGCCTTGTATACCTACATACTTCCATGAAAATGATCTCTTTATACACCCTCTCTTGTTCCTTGATGCTTGGAGCTCGTTCCTCTTGCTTAGTGAATAGGAAGGATCCCAAGGAAGAAGAAGCTTGGTCGATCTTGCTTGCATGTGTACCTAGGGTTTGGATCTACCCTCTTCTCGATCGTTTAGAGCTTCCTTAGCTTGTTCTTGACCTAAGCAAGTAAGAACTCCCTCTTTCCCTTTGTTTTCCTTATTTCCCTACCTTCTCTCTCTTCCTTCTTGGTTGGATCCATGGTGTTCTTGGTAGAGCTTGTGCTAGAGGTTGAAGAACACCTTCCTTCTTGCTTCTTTGTCCTAGCATTTGCTTATTCTTGGAGAAAATGAGCTAGCTTGGATGTATGGAGTGCTCACGTGACATACGATGACACCAACCAAGATAACTCAAAATCATAGCGCATGATCAACTACTAAACAATCACATTACCACAAAATAGGGTAAACTAAAACCGATCTCATATAACCATCTCAAGCGAAAACATATACATAAAGGTTCACAACTTGTCCCCACATATATCACATGTCATACCATAAAGGTATTACATATTGTATAGTGGTCACCCTACCACACACTTGTTACAAAAGATACTTGTTCACATATACAAGCCATAAATACAACCAAGGCATACTGCCAAAAACACATATCATTTTACAATATCTGCAAAACACCCCTTCTAGGACCTGAGAGTACAGGGACGACACATAGGACTCCACTACAAAATAGTAGTAGCATGTCCAACATTAAACAACTATTAATCTCCTTGTTGCTCCTCCTCAACATCATTATCTCTACCACATCGTCCATGGCCACCTAAAAAGATGTGGCAAACCACAAGGGTGAGACCCATGTCTCGGTGAGAGATATGACTCTCTGCCAAAAACTATTGTAAACACGGATTATACTTAAGTAGGAAAGTATCATTATTAAAAGGATGAGAAGATTTAGCTAAATGAATAACATTAAGATGGATTATACATGCTAAATAGGTTAAGCAGCTACAACTAATCAGTAGAACAAGTTATGTATCTAGAATGAATATGAAGAACATGTATAATAGTTGATTCCTCTTACCACCTCATAATACAACTAAGCGGTATAAGAAACAAGACAAAGGCAACAACCAATGTGAGTCATGTTTAACCCTAAGAAGATATATTAGATGACTGTGTTACGCCACCCAAATCCAACTAACCACTGCTAAGTCAAAATCAGTACCATACAAGATATGTGGAAGAGTCAGAATCCACAATCTCATCTCCATCTCTCAGTCGGTATGAGAGACGCTACAGAGACATAACAATCAAATGCCACTAGTGACATATAGTCAAGCTGAAAATACATAACCCACCTTGGTACATGTCACAGTGATAGACACTAGGGTATGAAACCCTGCCACTAGGGTACAACCACAGTTGTCCTCTAAAATCCTATCACATAATATAATCACTGAGACACAACAACATTCGTTCTAAAAAACACTAGGGATTTGGATAACAAGGATGTTCTCTCGAAGCACCCTGCATACTCAACAGTATGTGCTCTGAGTTTCCCTTAGGAAGACTCATTTCACCATCCAACAAATTCTCACACATGAAAGGATCTACGGCACAGGGCAACTACATGATTAAGGCCTCACTTGATTATTTAAGCCAATTGGGTATAATTTATACTACACCAATCAAGTTACAACATAAAAACCCTGAACATATTCTACAAAGATAAGGGTAGATTGCAACGTCAGAAGGTATAAAATGTATTAAGCATAAAGTTGATATCATCACCACATGATATTGTCTCTCTGCCATACACAAGGCTATCACCATTATCACCTCACTATGGGATAACAAATCCCTCATCGCATCACTAGAGGATATCACCTCAAATTAGGCACTAAGCCTCTGTAAATTTCATAAGACCATTCACATAGTTCATGCATAACATCATTATCTCATCATGCCTCATCAAGGCTCATAATCACACGCATGTGTCACATAAATATCATCATGAGCAAGCATTAGCTATGATGTTCATTCAACCTGCAAATTAGGGTTACAATATGTTAGGAGAGAAAAAGCACTTCATTACATCCTAATAACTCAAGCAACTAATCATTAATTCACCATGTTACTCAAATTAGGGTTAAGGTTACTCATAGATAACTAATTAAGGTTTCCATAACAGTTTCTAAGATCATATCCTAATGTTCACCACTTCCCACATTCTTGGAAACCATATTCATTATCATCATTAAGTCAACATGACCAAGATCATGAAATCAGGGAACTATAGCAACCTTTCAAGGTGAAACCATGTGTAGTGACCATCAGGGTTAATCCCTTAATAGTGACCACAATGGTCAAAGGATAGTAGCGACCACAAGAAACTCAAGGCATAGTGATCATCATGAAAACATAGTGACCAAATCAAATAGGGTTAGGGTTTGTAGCAACGAAGCATGAGCAAACTATTGTGACCAAAGAAGAATTATCAACATAGCGGCCACAAGGAGTATCTAGTCATAGAGATTATGGAAAGTCAACTTCTGTAGCGACCACCATGAGACTTCAACCATAGCGACCATATACCTTAAAACATGTGGTTTAACATCAAGAAACTGAAGAGTCACCATGATGTAAAGCCCTTGAAGAGGATGAAAAACTGAAACCCAACAAGGAGTGAGGTGCACCAAGGAAAATATCCTCCAAAACCCTAAAAACAAACATCACAAAGTCTACATGAAAACCAAGATAAGAGAGAGGAAAACCAAGCATCAAGCACATGCAAACAAGAGTAAAGCCTCCATCTTTCATATGATACTCGAACCATTCTCGTGAAGTAAAAACCCATGTCCATGTTGTGAATGCAAGCACCAACATCTCTATCATCCACTAGATCTCAAGTACTAGAATTAGAGTTTAAGAGAAAGGGTTAATCCATACAAGATCACCACATAAACATAAACCCTAAATCAAGATATAATCACTACACCACTTATAATCACATTTTAGATATAGATCATTAGCATGCAAGATGAGTGCACCAACAGTAGAGGGTAAAGGTATATAACTCGCCTTGAAGTGAAGAACAACTCCAATGTCAAGAACCTCCAAGAGAAGTGGGAAAAGTAGGGCTTGGTTCCACTCTACGGCCAAACAAGATCACCTCAAGAGAAGAAGAACAAACCTAGGTCAAAAGGTGCACAAAGAAGAGAGGGTACAAACCCTAGGATGAAAAGAATGGAAAAAGAGGAGATCTTCATCTCACTTAGGTACTACAATGGGAGAACCATGGATTCTACCTCTATTGGAGAGAAGTTCCTCAAGAGAACCACCATGGAGAACCATGGATCGGCCAATAGAAGAAAGAGAGGGGTAGGATTGCAAGAAAACAAAATCAAGAAAGATAAACCACTTAGAAAGATTGAGGATCACCAAAGGATCAACAAAAGAGAGATGATACAACCCTAGATCACCACATACAAGGGGGAAACTACCACCTTCTTCAAGATCAAGCACCTCCATTTGCACCATCAATAACAAGGTCTGACTCCAAGCAAGAAGGGAGAAGGAAGAGAGAGCTAAAGGGGTCACTTGCATTTAAATAGAGGGGTATAAGTACTCAAGGGTAGGAGAGAGGTAAGAGAGCTTGGTGTCATGTACATAAGTGTCATTTGTCCTCCACATAACATACATGCAAGCACTCAACTCAAACATGCAACCAAGATCATTAAAACCTAGGTGAGGTGGTAGCAACCACATGGTCCACAATGTGCTTTGGCCAAAGAAGAAAATATGGTCATCTACAAAGGGTTGCGATCACTACAAACATGGTGGCCAAAACATAGCAACCTAGGGGTCAAAACCCTAGTGACCACAATGAGCACATAGCGAGCAAGGTGCACATATAGAGACCAAGGTGATCACACCCAAAAAACTTTGTCTGCATCACAAACCAAGGGAAAGCATATCAGTCGCAACAATAGAAAGGGTCAACATCCACGATCAACATCAACTCAAGCATCCATGCAACCCATGTAAACCCTAACCTCAACACACCATGATGCCACCACATCAACCAAGGTCCAACAAGGTGCCCCTAAGCATCATTCTCTCTCTCGTGATGCTAAAACATAGGAGGCACATCCAACATGTAGCAGTTTGCAGGATAACCCTCAACATGGGTAAATTGCAACTTGGTCCAAAATACGCACACAAAGGAATAACTAGCTCAAACAACATTCAAATTGGACCAAACTAAATACATAAACACATCGCATGTTATTAAAGCATATTACATGATTAGATTAATGTTTTAAGCACCTTTTAATGCTAAACAAGAAAGATCAAGCATGAATCTAGGTCAGGGGTCTTACAACCATAAACCCCTAACAAGGATTTCACCCCCAAAATCCTACGTGCAAAAAGAGACACGTAATTCCTACACATATCATCCTCTAACTCACACGTGTCTTCCTTTACACCATGGTGGTGCCACAAAACCTTAACCAACATTATATCTTTCTTCTTCAACTTCTTCACCCTCATATCAAGGATCAGTACAGGACCCTCCACATATGACATATCCTCGTCCAGTTCAACTTCCAATGGTTGTAACACCAACTCAGTATCCGGATGACACCTCCTCAACATTGATACATGAAAGACAGGGTGCAACCTGTGTAACTCAGATGGCAAATCCAACCTATATGCCACCTTCCCAACACGTGCCACCATAGGTTAAGGTCCCATAAACTAGGGAGCCAACTTACCCTTCTTCCCAAAACTCAACACACCTTTCCAAGGAGAGATCTTGAGATATACCCTATCCCCCACTTGGAACTTTGAGGGTCTACAACAATTATCATCATATGACTTATGTCTATCCTGGGCTACCTTGAACTACTATTGTATCACATGGATCTTCTTTGTTGTCTATTATATAGGCTCAAGCCCAAAAATCTGATACTCGCCCGTTTCATACCAACACAACAAAGCCTGACAACATCTCACATATAGAGCCTTTTAAGGTGCCATGTTGATACTCCTATGGTAGCTTTTTTGTAAGAAAACTCTATGAAACTGAGGTGCAAATCCCAACTTCCCCAAAACTATAGAACACAAGCTCGCAATAGATCCTCCAATGTCTAAATAGCCTTCTCAGACTCTCCATTTGTCTATGGGTGGAACATCATGGTGAACCTTAACTGTGTACCCATTGCAACATGTAGACGCTCCTAGAAGTCACTGGTAAACTGAGGACCTTTGTTATACACTATCGTGATTGGGGTACCATGCAGATGGACTATCTCGTCCTTGTACCCCTATGCTAACTTCTCAACTATATACGTTGGCTTCACAAGAAGGAAGTGTGCTGACTTGGTCAACCTATTCACTATTGCCCAGATGGAATCATGACCTTTGGCTGTCTTAGAAAGACCAACCACAAAGTCCATAGTGATATGATCATATTTCTGCTACGGTGTAGGCAATGATTGTAACATTCCTATAGGCTTATGATGCTCAGCCTTGACCTACTGACACACAAGACACCTTGTCACGAACTCAACCATGTCACGCTTCAAATCATGCCACCAATATAGATCCTTCAAGTTATGGTACATCTTGGTGCTACCCGGATGCATAGAATACATCGAAGAGTGAGCCTCCTCAAGAACTAACTTCCTCAGATCACCAACACCTGGCACGACTGTCCTACCATGGAAACACACTATACCATCTTATGACTGATGGAAGCCATCACTCTTCTCACTGCCAAACTGTGATCGGATCAGCTGTATCACAATATTATCACGTTGTGCATTTTTGGTCTGCTACCTCAACGTAGGATTCACCTACAACTACGCTAGCAAGCCTGCTAACAAGGAAACTTCTAGATGGACATTCATTTGATGAAGACACACCAACATGTCTCATTTATGGCACATTAAGGAACACAAGTATGCCTTATCTATATATGATGAAGAAGAAGACTTCCTGCTTAAAGCATCAGCCACCATGTTTGCCTTCCCTAGATGGTAGTCTATGGTGCAATCATAGTCTTTAATCAACTCCATCCAATGCCTTTACTGCAACTTCAGTTCCCACTTCGAGAAAATTACTGAAGTTTTTTGTGGTCAGTGAAGATCTGACACTTCTCGCCATAAATATAGTGTCTCCAAATCTTCAAAGCATGGACCATAGCTGCAAGCTCTAGATATTATGTCATGTAGCTCTCCTCATGTTTCTTAAGCACCAAGAAGCATAAGAAATCATGTTCTTATCACACATCAACACACATCCCTAAGCATTCTTCGACACATCACAGAAGATGATATAACCTTTTCCTTGATCTGGTAGAACGAACACCAATGCACTGGTCAACTTCTTATTTAAAAGCTGGAAAGAACGCTAACACCTGTCATCCCAAATGGGTGGTATACCTTTCCTTGTCAACTTCATCAGGGGTAATGCTACAACACTAAAGTTCTTGATAAACCTCCTATAATATCCTGCCAGACCTGGAAAACTATGAACCTTTGTCGCCGTCTCAGGCTGCTCCCATCCTAATATTGACTCCACTTTCTTTGGGTCCACACAGACACCCCTAATAGATATCACATGCCCAAGGAAAGACACCTTCTTCATCCAGAACTCACACTCGTTGAACTTGGAGTACAACTAATGTTATCTCAACAATGTCAATGCTAGGCATAAATGGTGCTCATGTTGTTGGTTGTCACTATATATCAAGATGTCGTTGATGAAAACAACCATGAAATTAATGATCAAGATAAGGCCTCAACACCATATTCATCAGGTCATGAACATTGTTGGTGCATTGGTTAGCCCAAATGACATAACCATAAACTTGAAGTGATCATACCTAATCCTAGAAGGTGATTGGGTATGTTATCCACCTTGATCCGCAACTGATGGTATCCTAATCTCAGATCTATCTTAGAGAATACTACAGTACTACTCAACTGATCAAACAGATCGTCTATCCTTGACAGTGGGTACTTGTTCTTGATCCTCACTTTGTTCAACTGCCTGTAGTCAATGCACAACCTCATAGATCCATCTTTCTTCTTGACAAACAACATGGGATCACCCCCAAGGGGAAGTGCTTGGTCTGATAAAGACCTTCTATAACATCTCTTGTAACTACTTCTTCAACTCTTGCATCTCAGTTGGTGCCATCATGCACGACAACTACACTATTGGTTGTGTACCAGGAACCAAATTGATCTCAAATCAATCTCTCTAGGAGGGGGAAATTCAAGAAACACATCAAGAAACACATTTTCAAACTATCAAACAATAGGAACCTCATGAATACTAGGAATCCTCACCTGGGTATCCACCACATGTGCCAGAAAAGCTTCACACCCCTATATCATCAACCTCTCTTATGTCACCGCTGGTGCCAAACACATCGGGAGAATCTTCCTATCTCCTTGGAAGACCCATGAAACATCACCATCAAAGAACGTCACCACCTTTGTGTCGACCCCATATTTTCTAAAACTTAATCTGATGTGTGGCGTATAAATTGAAACCCTCACCTCAGTGAGAATCCCAATTTAAACACCCCACACTAGGCTAAGAAGAAGAAAATCAGAGGAAGTCAGAAGGAAACAATCAGTAGCACATGCACATGAACAATAATAAAACCATACACACATGCTCACCATTCAACATATAATTACAACATGAATTGTTACAAAATTTGATATTACATATTGAATAGCAAACTTATACATATACATGTACTACCACTAAACCACAGGATCTTAAGACAACAGGTCCACCTGTACATCAGCTTGCCACACAACTTACAACTATCCTGGATCTTCAAGAGCATAACCACAACCTAAACAAAAGATTACATGTGGTACACGTCAGCATAATATTCAAGAATATTGTACTGAGTACGCCTACGTGTCTTTTACATACCTCTCATCATATCTTGGCAATAAGATAAAACTAATATATTTGGAAGTAACAGAAGAATATAAGAAAAGTGTATACTTGCACAAAGATATTCATTGGCAAAAGCGAATACATATTTTAAGCATATTTTCCATTATATATCCATGGATTTGCCACTTGAGGGAAAATGCATCATCTCAGCTACCAAAGAATATGATATATAAGGCCTTATGATCTACTACCAAAGAGTTAGATCATTGTACAATGTGATCTGCTACCAAAGAGAATGATCACTTTCCAGCACTATGCTACCAAAGAGAATTAGTGCTTTCATATAATGGAATAGATATATTATGTTGGATGTGTTCATAACAATAAGTATGGAAAGCTCAAGCAACATAGCATACAACAACAATCATTTCAACCAATACCATATGCAAAGTATTTACCACCATATAACACAAGCATATTGTATACTAAGCCAAGTAAGAGGTAATGGTGTACCTTGATCAAGAACAAACCTAATAATCATATCCACATGTCATCTATATCTTTGGTCAACCCTGATTAAGACAGACATCCTATAAAATTTGGACGTCACACATCAGATTAAGTTTTAGAAAATCTGGGGACGTCACAACCTTGAAACTACAGTCCAAGACCACCCTGTACTTTTCCAAGGTATCCATTCCAATGATCACGTCAAATCCATGCATCTTAAGTGGCATAAGGTCCACTTCAATGGTGTGCCCTGAGAAAGAAAGAATGCAGGATGGGCATACATCCTGCAACTCAGCAGAACCAAGACGAGAGGCTTCTAAGAGAAGACTATCACACCTACAACTAACAGGCAAAGAACAACTAGCTATCACTTCTCTAGTGATAAAAGAGTGTGTCGCACCCAGCTCAACCAAAATAGATACAAAGGAAGATGTAGACAAATCAGAATGAAATAACTCCATCTAACCTATCACGACCCATGGATTGACCACTCCCTATAGATGACTCATGGCATAGAATCGATTTGTGGCTTGTTGTCACCCCCATCCTCTATTAGCCTACCCCAAAGATCCTGTCTGTGATGCTTGACCATGTCCTTTACCACCACCATTGTTGTACTGTTGTTGTTGGGAACCCTACTGACTCTATCTTGACTGCTGAGTCACCTCCTCATCCTTTATTGGGAAAATAGCCTGGTATGCCCGATCTGTCCACACTTGTAACATGTCTTATCTTCATACCATGACCTAGGTGGCCTTGTCACCAAGACTGATGTTGTGCTGCGAGCTCCTACTGACAGAAAAGTTTGACCTCTATCCTTGCTTGGTGACCACTGAGATGGCACTCCAGACTTCTGTTGAGGCTGAGGTGACAAAAACCTAAGATTCCTGAAGCCCTCAAAATATTACCCTAGAAACTTAGTCGACCTCTTCGTAGCATTAGCCTCTTGCTTCTCCACAACTGATCACTCTATCCATCTTACAGACTCAACAAAGGTAGTAAACCGCTCCTGATTCTCCAAAGCAAATAACATTGTCATCAACTCCTTACTTAGACCCTTCTCAAACCATCATATCCTATCCTTATCTGTCACTACCATGTGAGGAAAAAACCTCAGCAACTCCATGAGCTTGGCCTCATACTCATTGATCATCATTGATCCCTACCAGATCTTCTCAAACTGTGAGATCTTCTCATCAATATGTCTCTGGAGAGTATCATCTCATGAACTCTCATTGAAAGTCTTCCCAACTGATCACTATGCCCAACCTCTCCTCCTCCTCAATGGCCCACTAATGTCCAACACTTCCCTTCAACAGGTAGATTGCATGCTTCACCTTATCCTCTTCTAGGATGTTGAGAATCTTAAAGGCCTTTTCCAACTCTATCATCCACATATCTACATCAGTTGGGTCCGTGAGCTGCATACTCCAATGCTCCAGTGTGCCACAACCTCTCACAAGTCTTCCCTTGACCCTAGGATTCCACATTGGGGACAACTATCCTCACTTGAGTCACGGACACTCTATCCACCATATGTGAAATTTTGGCCATAAACTGTCCAAACATGGACTAAAAAGTGGGATTGGCCATGGTTGTTGGGTCTAACTGAGGCACTTTAGGCACTGCGTGTGCTCTTTCCTACCTCCTAGTACCACCTCCTAGTGCAGCAACACAACTCTCAGCATGTTCTTCATGTTCTCCAAACATATCTTCTTCTTCTTCTACATAAGGAAAAGATGCAATCAGATATATTGGTTAATGCAAGAATAGAAACAAACCCTAGTCCTATGTCCCAATAGACTCGATGAACCTAGATCTCTGATACTAACCAAGTTGTGACACACCGATCACACCAACCGAGATAACTCAAAACCATAGTGCGTGCTCAACTACTAAACAAGCACATTACCACAAAATAGGGTAAACTAAAACCAATCTCATATACCCATCTCAAGCGAAAACATATACATCAAGGTTCACAACTTGTCACCTGTAACATACTAGATCTCGGACCCTACCCTAGAAGTTGACATTTTGGACTTAGCCAAACAAGGTTGAAGGTTAGACCTAAATAGATGTTTAGTATAACCCCAATGAGCTAATTCATGTATAGACCACCTTAATGTAACCTAATGTTCTAACATTAATCTTATGTATATAATGGATACCTAAAATATGCCACATAACTCATTTTGGTGGTAATATGAAGATAAGAAACTTAATTGGATGAATAATTTAGATAATGGGCCGTTAATGGTCCATATGACATATCTCATAAAAAGAAGTCTCAAAAATGGAAACAAACTTCAAATTCAAAATATACATATCAAAATTATCCTACATGTCAAATTTCATCTAATTTGGACAACTTAAGATATTAGGATAAGTTTAGGACAGAGAAAATGAGTAAAAGACATAAGTAATGAATAATGTAATTATATAACTTCAAAGTATGGAAATAATGTCAAATTCATATTCAACACATTAAAGATAACTTGTGGATGAAGTTTGGTCCAATTTGGATGTTGTTTATGCAAGTTATGCAGTTTTAGGTACATTCTGGACTTTTATGCAATTTACCCAATTGGGAGGTTTTCTTTAAAAATTGTCACATGAATTATAATCCTTATATATTCCCTTACCATTCTCTAGTTTTTTAACCATAGGGCGCCTAGTTTCACCTTGGTTTAAAGGTGTTTCTTTTCAAGGGCATTTTAAGGATTACTCTTTATAAATGAGCTTATCTTTAGAAGCTATCAACCAATGGGGTTATTTCTTTGATTGGAGGCCGTTTGGGATGGCCTATAAGTTTCCATAAACTGACATTTGATATTCAAGAAGCCTCTATTAGCTGTCCTCTTGCATGGCCATGAAATCCCTAGGCTAAGGACACATGGAAAGCTCCATGGACACCTCATGCATGACTTCTTCCTTATCCATAAAGGTTTGCATGTCCATAGGCACCCTTAGAATTGAATGCATGGAAAGTAACTTGACACCTCATCCTTGACTTCTTCCTTATCCATAAATTCTTGCATGTCCATGGACACCCTTATACATGACACATGGAAAGTCACATAGACACCTCATACTTGATCTCTTTCTTTATATAGCCATATCTACCCCTTCCCAACTCCCAATTCAAAAACTCTTCCTCTCCTTTATTTCCTCTAGCTTAGAGTATCATTCCTACTCTATTTTTACATGAAGTTGTTGTCCCAAAATAAAAGGAGGTTCCTACCTTGGTGAAGAAGGCTCCTAGGGTTCCAAATTTCTCTATTTAGGATTTCTTAAGCTCCTCCTTGGTGATTTTGACTGAAACTAGTAAGTATCCTCCTTTCCTTCCCTATTTTCACGTTGTTAGTCTTCCTTCCACCTTCCCACAGGTAAGAACCATGGCCTTCCATGGTGAAACCCCACCTAGAACCCATAAACACCTCATCTTCATGTTCTTTTGTTAGGGTTTTTCACCTCTAAAGTGGAGAAGGTGCTTCTTGCTCGAGATAGGAGCTTTGTTGGAGAAACCAACCTCTCTAAGCTTGGGAACCTTACTTATTGGACCTGTCCACCTTCCCTAGAGGTTCTTTCGAGGCCTAGGCTTGACTTGGACTATTTAGACTCTAAAGTTGAGGTATGATGTATCCCCTATTCTTCTATGTTGAGCAATTCACCTATTCTTATTCATTCTCTTTGTCCTATGGACATTAGCCTATACACAATGTCTTTTCTTTTGAAAATCATGGTTCATGTAAACTACCTTATTTTATATTGATCATGTGATCATGGATATTCTTTTGGACTCTTATCTTATGATTTGTTCATGATGGAACTCTAAAAGATGACATGTGATGTCTTTTACCCACTTATGAGGTGGATGTATATGTTGGTCACTTATGTGGTGACTAGTTTATATATTCTGACTATACTTTCTACTTGCCTTTACATTTAACATGCTATGTGATTCATTAGCACTAGAGTAGTGTAATTGCATTGGTTTTTATGGAATATGTGTTATTTCCTGTCGAGCAGATGTGATATTTCCTGGTCTTTTGGGATGAAAAGAAACCTCGTACCCAGGGCAAGATGTGTGATTCTTGGCCCATGTTTTATATATTTGGGACATTGGTAGTATTCCTTTCTCTATCAAGTTTCAAGTTTATGAGACTTGGCTGCCTTTGTGTTTATATTGTTCTAGGACTATGTTTATCTCACATGCATGCATGTTGATGATATGGGGTGTGTGCCCTAATTCTTTACATGTGCTTGTGTGGCACAATCTTTATGTTTTATTAATAGCATGTATTCTTTTGTTATCATATGATTTCAATTCCTTTTCTCTTGATACCCATTTGGGTGGTCCTTATCCTTTCTATGGGAAGCCTTTTATATTTGATGTCCTTTATTCCATATATTGCTCAATTTCCTATTTAGTATGCACATACCAGCCTTTGTTGATGTCATCTATTTTCTCTTCTTGCTGAGGTATGCTTCCAACCCTAGGTGAAGGACTTGTATGATAAGGCATGACGTTTTGGACTAGCTTAAGGAGTAAAAGCTTGGAGACAAAGTTGTTATGGTTTAGATTTCCCTCTATTTAGATCCTTATGTTGTATCAAACATGTAAACCCTTATGGGATATTATGATGTACCTTTGTAATCTTTTGTGAAAATTGAATATAGTCATTATTTTTATTCCTCTGCTATACTTTGGTATTTTGCATACCATTATGATAAATTTGGAAAATTTATATCTATTCCAACATACCTTTGAGTGTGCTTGGAATGGATGTTTTATTCTTCAAATTTTTTTAGTAAGGGGGTGATCCCGCCTCCTTATAGCATGGTATCAGAGCCCATAGTAGTCGGAATCTAACTATTTCAATTTTGTCTCCCTAGTTAGAATGCTTGTCTTACCTTTAAGTGACATGTTTGCCCTAGAGTTGATCAATAGATGATGAAGGGTTGATTTAGGATCCTATAGTTTCACATTAGAATAATGATGAATAGATCCCTAAAATACTTACAACTAAAAGATGCATAAGTAACCATAGTAACTTGATGTTGTTTAGTTTGGCCTTTAGGCAGCTACTAAGACATGAAGTTGAAAGAAAAGGTGTCTAGAAAGGATCAGAGTTTGGGGGCTGGCAAGATTTTCCTCCGCACCACTAGCTTGGTTTACGAGGACTCCCAAATCCATATGATACCGGCCTGGCCTGAGCTGATATGAATTGTTCAAAATAGCATGCTTTTAGGCAATGGTAGCCTTAGACATCGATATGATTTATCTTTAGGGACCCTAATATGTTGAACTTGTCTCCTAGGTGTAAAGACTTGTTTGAGTATGGACAAGACCAAGTTAACCCATAGTTCATAGTTAGGATTTACAAGTTATGTTTCTTTTTTTCATGATGCTTATGTAGTTTTTTTTTATCGTTAAGCGTGCTTCCTTCCTTTACTATTCAAAATCAAGTGTGTAACTGTACAAGTGTGGCATTACAATCAAATGAGCCTATCTATACATATAAACTATGATAATCCTGTGATATGAGGAGCCACACCTCATAAACACTAGGCTTAATTTCATCAAAGATAACTTTATTTCTCAAATACCATATATAATAAAAGATCAGGCATGTGAGTCTTTTTTCCTTTTCTATTTTACTAGAGATAAAGTCATCCATATTTTTCGGAAGTGAAGTAAACTGGAATTTTGCTTATGTAGTTGGAAGTAAGGAAGTGTAGTTGAACCTTTTGTACCTAAAGAATAGTATTGATTTAATAATATGAATCCTTTAAGGGGTGTTGAATAAGTTGTTTTCTTATATGTGAATTTTTTGATTTTGAGGACGAAATCCCTTTAAGGGGTGGTGTGTTGTAACATGCTAGATCTCAGACCCTACCCTGGAAGTTGACATTTTGGACTTAGCCAAACAAGGTTGAAGGTTAGACCTAAATAGCTGTTTAGTATAACCCCAATGAGCTAATGCATGTATAGATCACCTTAATGTAACATAATATTCTAACATTAATCTTAGGTTTATAATGGATACATAAAATATGCCACATAACTCATTTTGGTGGTAATATGAAGATAAGAAACTTAATTGGATGAATAATTTAGATAATGGGCCGTTAATGGGCCATATGAAATATCTCATAAAAAGAAGTCTCAAAAGTGGAAAAAAACTTCAAATTTGAAATCTACATATCAAAATTAGCCTACATGTCAAATTTCATCTAATTTGGACAACCTTAAAATATTAGGATAAGTTTAGGAGAGAGAAAATGAGTAAAAGGCATAAGTAATGAATAATGTGATTATATAACTTCAAAATATGAAAATAATGTCAAATTCATACTCATCACATCAAATATAACTTTTGGATGAAGTTTGGTCCAATTAGGATATTGCTTGTGCAAGTTATGCAATTTTAGGAACATTCTGGACTTTTCTGCAATTTACCCAATTGGGACGTTTTCTTTGAAAATTGTCACATGAATTATAATCCTTATATATTCCCTTACCGTTCTCTAGTTTTTGAACCATAGGGCACCAAGTTGCACCTTGGTTTGAAGGTGTTTCTTTCCAAGGGCATTTTAGGGATTACTCTCTTTATAAATGAGCTTATCTTCAGAAGCTATCAACCAATGGGGTTATTTCTTTGATTGGAGGTCGGCTGGGATGGACTATAAGTGTCCATAAACTGACATTTGATATTCAAGAAGCCTCTATGAGTTGTCCTCTTGCATGGCCATGAACTCCCTAGGCTAAGGACACATTGAAAGCTCCATGGACACGTCATTCTTGACTTCTTCCTTATCCATAAAGGTTTGCATGTCCATAGGCACCCTTAGCATTGGACACATGGAAAGTAACTTGACACCTCATCCTTGACTTCTTCCTTATCCATAAGTCCATGGACACCCTTATACATGACACATGAAAAGTCACATAGACACCTCATACTTGATCTCTTTCTTTATATAGCCATATCTACCCCTTCCCAACTCCCAATTCAAAAACTCTTCCTCTCCTTTATTTCCTCTAGATTAGAGCATCATTCCTACTCTGTTTTTCCACAAAGGTTTTGTCCCAAGGTAAAAGGAGGTGCCTACCTTGGTGAAGAAGGCTCCTAGGGTTCCAAATTTCTCTATTTAGGATTTCTTAAGCTCCTCCTTGGTGATTTTGACCAAAACTAGTAAGTATCCTCCTTTCCTTCCCAATTTTCATGTTGTTAGTCTTCCTTACACCTTCCTCCAGGTAAGAACCATGGCCTTCCATGGTGAAACCCCACCTAGAACCCATAAACACCTCATCTCCATGTTCTTTTTTTAGGGTTTTTCACCTCTAAAGTGGAGAAGGTGCTTCTTGCTCAAGATAGGAGCTTTGTTGGAGAAACCAACCTCTCTAAGCTTGGGAACCTTACTTATTGGACATGTCCACCTTACCTAGATGTTCTTTGAAGGCCTAGTCTTGACTTGGACTATTTAGACTCTAAAGTTGAGGTATGATGTATCCCATATTCTTCTATGTTGAGCAATTCACCTATTCTTATTCATTCTCTTTGTCCTATGGACATTAGCCTATACACAATGTCTTTTCTTTTGAAAATCATTGTTCATGTGAACTACCTTGTTTGATATTGATCATGTGATCATGGATATTATTTTGGACTCTTATCTTATGCTTTGTTCATGATGGAACTCTAAAAGATGACATATGATGTCTTATGCCCACTTATGAGGTGGATGTATATGTTGGTCACTTATGTGGTGACTAGTTTATATATTCTAACTATAATTTCTACTTGACTCTACATTTAATATGCTATGTGATTCAGTAGCACTAGAGTAGTGTAATTGCATTGGTTTTTATGGCAGATGTGTTATTTCCTACCGAGCAGATGTGATATTTCCTACTCTTTTGGGATGGAAAGGAACCTCATGCCCAGGGCAAGATGTGTGATTCTTGGCCCATGTTTTATATATTTAGGAGAAATGCAATATTCCTTTCTCTATCAGGTTTCAAGTTTATGAGACTTGGCCACCTTTGTGTTTATATTGTTCTAGTGCTATGTTTATCTCACATGCATGTAGGTTGATGATATGGGGTGTGTGCCCTAATTCTTTACATGTGCTTGTGTGACACAATCTTTATGTTTTATTAATTGCAAGTATTCTTTTGTTATCATATGATTTCAATTCCTTTTCTCTTGATACCCATTTGGATGGTCTTTATCCTTTCTATGGGAATCCTTTTATATTTTATGTCCTTTATTCCATATATTTCTCAATTTCCTGTTTAGTATGCACATACCAGCCTTTGATGATGTCATCTATTTTCTCTTCTTGCTGGGGTATGCTTCCAACCCTGTGAAGGACTTGGATGATAAGTCATGAAGTTTTGGACTAGCTTAAGGAGTTAAAGCTTGGAGACAAAGTTGTTATGGTTTAGATTTCCCTCTATTTAGATCCTTATGTTGTATCATACATGTAAACCCTTATGGGATATTATGATGTACTTTTGTGATCTTTTGTGAAAATTGAATATAGTCATTACTTTTATTCCATTGTTATACTTTGGTCTTTTGCATACCATTATAATAAATTTTGAAAATATATACCTATTCCAACATACCTTTGAGTGAGTTTGGAATGGATGCTTTATTCTTCAAATTTTTTTAGTCATCCCGCCTCCTTACATTACCACATATATTGCATATCATACCATAAAGGTATTACATCATTGTACAGTGGCCACCCTTCCACACACCTGTTACAAAAGATACTTGTTCACATATACAAGCCATAAATACAGTGAAGGCCAAAAACACATATCATTTTACAACATATATAAAACACCCTTTCCAGGACTTGAGAGTATAGGGACAACACATAGGACTCTAATACAAAACACTAGCACCATGTCCAACCTTCAGCAGCTACATATCTCCTTGTTGCTCTTCCTTAACAACATGATCTCTACCACACCGTGCACGACCACCTAAAAAGATGTGGCAAACCACAAGGGTAAGACCCATGTCTCAGCGAGAGATATAACGCTTTGCCAATAACTATTGTAAACACATATTATACTTAAGAAAGAAAGTAACATTCTTAACATGATGAGCAAATTTAGCTAAATGAATAACTTTAAGATTGATTATATAGGCTAAACATGTTAAGCAACTACAATTAATTAGTAGAACAAGTTATGCTTATAGAAGGAATATGAAGAACATGTATAATAGTTTATTCTTCTTACCATCTCATAATACAACTAAGTAGTATAAAAAACAATGCAAAGGCAACAACCAATGTGAGTCGTGTTTAACCCTAAGTAGATTTACTACACAGTTGTGTTACATCTTTTATTAAGCCCTGAGGATTTGAGTCATACCACCCAAATCCAACTGACCACTGCTAAGTCAAAACCAGTGCCATCGAAGATATGTGGAAGAGTCGGAATACACGATCTCACCTCCACCTCTCAGTCAGTACAAGAGACACTACAAAGATATAACAGTCAATTGCCACCAGGGACATATATTCCACCTAAAAACACCTAGCCCACCTTAGTACAAGTCACGATGCTAGACACCATGGAACAAAACCCTGCCATCGGGATAGAACCACAATTGTCCTCTAAAATCACATCACATAATATAATCATCAAGACAGGACTACAGTCGTTCTCAAAAACACTTAGGATTTGGATGACAAGGATGTTCTCTCCAAGCACCCTACATATTCAATAGTATGCATTCTGAGTTTCCCTTAGGAAGACTCATTTCACCATCCAGCAAATTCTGACACTAGAATGGATCTATGGCACATGGAAACTACATGATTAAGGCTTCACTTGATTAGATAAGACAATTGGGTATATTTTATACTACATCAATCAAGTTACAACGTACAAACCCTAAACAGATTCTACAAAGATAAGGGTAGATTGCAAAACATAAGGTATAAAACGTATTAAGCATAAAGATGATCTCATCACCACATGATATTGTCTCACTGCCATACACAAGGTCATCACCACATCACTGTGGTATAACAAATCTCTTATCGCATCACTAGAGGATATCACCTCAAATTAGGCACTAAGCCTCTGACGAGGTCATAAGATCATTCACATAGTTCATGCATAACATCATTATCTCAACATGCCTCATCAGGGCTCATAATCATCCCACATGTGTCACATAAATATCATCACGGGAAAGCATTAGCTATGATTCTCATTGAACTTGTAAATTAGGGCTACAATATGCTAGGAGAGAAAAAGAACTTCATTACATCCTAATTACTCAAGCAACTAAGCATTAATTCACCGTGTTAATCAAATTAGGGTTAGGGTTACTCATAGATAACCAATTAAGGTTTCCATAAGAACAACTAAAATCATATCCTAATGTTCACCACTTCCCACATTCTTGGAAACCATATTCATTATAATCATTAAGTTAACATGACCAAGATCATGAAATTAGGGAACTATAGCGACCTTTCAAGATGAAACCATGTGTAGTGACCATCAGGCTTAAGCCCTTCATACTGCAATTGTCAAAGTATGGTAGCGACCGCAAGAAACTCAAGGTAAAGTGATCATCATGAAATAGTAGTGACCAAATAGATCAGGGTTAGGGTTTGTAGTGACCAAGCATGAGCAAACTATTGTGACCAAACAAGAATTATCAACATAGAGACCGCAAGAAGTACCCAGTCATAGCGATTATGGAAAGTCAACTTATGTAGAGACCACCATGGGACTTCAACCATATTGACCATATACCTTAAAACAGGTGGTTAAATATCAAGAAGCCGAACAATCGCCATAATGTAAACCTCTTGAAGAGGATGAAAAACAAAAACCCAACAAGGAGTGAGGTGCACCAAGGAAAACATCCTCCAAAACCCTAAAAACAAATGTCACAAAGTCCACATGAAAACCAAGCTAAGAGAGAGGAAAATCAAGAATCAAGCACATGTAAAAAAGAGTAAAACCTCCATCTTTCATAACCCATGTCCAAGATAAGCAAGCAAGAACCAACATCTCCACCATCCACTTGATCTTGGGTAAGAGAATTAGAGTTTAAGAGAAAGGGTTAATACATACAAGATCACCACAAAAACATAAAACCTAACTCAATATCATCACTACACCACTTATAATCACGTTTTAGATATAGATCATTAACATGCAAAATTTGTGCAACAATAGTAGAGGGGAAAGTTATTTAACTCGGCTTGAAGTGGAGAACAACTCCAAAGCCAAGAAGCTTGAAGAAAAGAGGGAAAACTAGAGCTTAGCTCCACTCCACGGCCAATCAAGATCACCTAAAGTGAATAAGAACAAACCTAGGTCAAAAGGTGCACAAAGAAGAGAGGGTACAAACCCTAGCCCAAAAAGAAAGGAAAAAGAGGAGATCTACATCTCACTTAGGTACTACCATGGGATAACCATGGATTCAACCTCTATTGGAGAGAAGTTCCTCAAGAGAACCTCCATAGAGAACCATGGATCATCCAAGAGAAGAAAGAGAGGGGTATGATTGTAAGAAAGTGAAATCAATAAACATAAACCACTTACCAAGATTGAGGATCACCAAATGATCAACAAAAGAGATATGATCCAAGCCTAGATCACCATATACAAGGGGGAAACGACCACCTTCTTTGAGATAAAGCACCTTCACTTGCACCGCCAAGAATAAGGGTAGACTCCAAACAAGAAGGGAGAAGGAAGAGAGAGCTAAAGGGGTCACTTGCATGTTAAGAGAGGGGTATAAATACTCAAGGATAGGAGAGAGGTAAGAGAGCTAGGTGTCATGCACATAAGTGCCACTTGTCCTCCACATAACATCCATGCAATCACTCAATTCAAATATGCTACCAAGATCATTAAAACCTAGGGGAAGGTAGTGATCACTTGATCCACAAGGTTCTTTGGTCTAATAAGAAAACATGATGACCAACAAAGGGTCGCGATTACTACAAACATGGTGGCCAAAACATAGTGACCTGGGGGTCAAAACCCTAGTGACCACTATGAGAACATAGCGGACAAGGTGCACATATAGAGACCAAGGTGCTCACACCCAAAACACTTCATCCACAACAACAAACCAAGGGAAAGCACATCGGTCGCAACAAAACAAAGGGTCAACATCCCTGATCAACATCAACGCAAGCATCCATGCGACCCATGCAAACCCTAACCTCAACACACATGATGCCACCTCATCAACCAAGGTCCAACAAGGTGCCCCTAAGCATCATTCTCTCTCTCATGATGCTAAAAAATAGGAGGCACGTCCAACATGTAACAATATGAAATATAACCCTCAACAATGGTAAATTGCAACTTGGTCCAAAACAAGCACACAAAGGCATAACTAGCTCAAACAACATTCAAACTAGACCAAAATAAACACGTCACATGTTATTAAAGCATATCACATGATTAGATTAAGATTTTAAGCATCTTATAATGTTAAACAAGCAAGATCAAGCATTAATCTATGTTAGGGATCTTACAACTCAAGCTAGGGTTTCTTCTTTCTCTCTTTCAGCCACCTTGATGCTTGGACCTTCTTCATCATCCTTAGGTTGAGTTATATAAATGTGTTCACGTTTATTTCCACTCTTAACTTGCATGTATAGATCTTTCTCTAAAAACATAGTTACAAGTAGAAAGATGCTATCTTTGGCTAGGGCTTGAGCTTATGAGGTAAATCTTGAGTAGATACCTTCCTCGATGTACCTTTAAACCTTGTGCACATTCTTCCTAAGAAGTGGAAACCCTAAGCCTTGCATGTACATGAATTGATGGTGCTTTTCATGTGAGAAACGACGGTTTTCCTTTGGTGTTATGGACTATTTTCTACCTTGTTCATGATTCGATGGTTAGACCTCTTGAGTCGACCAATGGCTTGAACTTTGTTGCTATTTTGTACCTTCTCTTATTCTTGAAATGGATGGCTATGCTTTCCTCAACAACCAATGTCCTGGTGCTCTCATTAAGTGGTTTCAAATGAAGGTTTTCCTCCTATATTAAATGATGGCTCTTTCTTAGGGCTTTGGACTGGTTGTCTCTCTCGTGTTGAGACTCGATGGTTGGATTTTTTGTCTCAAACAATGGTTGTACTTAGTTGATGTTTTAGCCTTATTGTTGTCATCAAATGATAGTCTTGATGCTCTCTCAAGTGGTCCAAGTTGATGGTTTCCTTAACCCTAGAAATGATGGTTTTCCTCCCTCTTCCAAAGGATGATTTTGCTTGGTGATTTGGAATTGTTTTCCGCATATTGGTGATAACCAATGGCTTAATTGGGTGATGACTTGATGGTCACCCTATGTCATGACTCGATGGTTTCATTGGTTGCATGGTCGTTGGTTTCACTGGTCCTATGGTCGATGGTACCATTGGTTTCACTAGTTGCAAGATTGATAGTCTTCATAGTGTCAACATCCCAAGGTGGTTCTTATGTCCACAAGCGATGGTGTTTTTGATATCCTCAAATGATGGTGTTCTTTTGATATTAATAAACTATGGTGCATCTAATGATAACATATGATGGTACCACTAGGTCTAAGATCTGATAGTACCTCTAGGTACATGATTTGATGGCCCTATTATGTGCATGACTTGTTGGTTTTGTCTATCTAGAATTCGATGGCTTCATATGAGATTCATGATTTGACGACTCTATGTACACAACATCCAATTGTCTTGTCTCTACAATATCAAATGGTTTTATTGGAGGTTCATTATTTGATGGTGATGTTTGGGTTAAATTCCATGATCTAATGGGGATTCTAGGTGTTAGGGTTTGTGATTTTGCCCATATATGTGTGCAAACTGATGGTTAATTTTGAATGTTGATTTGTGACATCAAACTCAATCTACCTTGTTGAACCTAAACCCTAATGTAATTAAGTGATGATGGTTAATAACACCTATCTTATGTGTATGTTGTTATGATGAAGGAATATTCTCATAATGTTAATGGTAATCTTACTATGTTACCTTGTGAACATCACAGACCTTATGATTTTTGCAATCTTATGTCAAAATTGTGTACCACAAGTATGATGATGATTGTTTGTACATTCTGCAAGGTGTTGAAAGATAATAATGATCTTGTAGGGAATGATGTGGTGATATAAATGACCTTTGGGTGTGAGTTGAGCCCTAGTGGATGTGTAACTCTCTTATATTTGATAAGGCTTGGCACCCTGGAATTTTATGATAAGGATTTATATCATATGATGGTGTGATAAAGAGTATAGTATCATGGAGGTGGTAAGGACTGAAGTACTACTATAGGAGTGAGATTGGATTGGAGGAGACTATTACTTGGTACTGTTTATGATTTAATGTTGCTCGAGGATGAGCAAAGTTTAAGTGTGGGGTATTTGATAAGTGCATATTTATCCAATTCATTTGCATGTTTTAGATCTCTCTTTAGGAGAATTTCCTAATTATTATCTACTTTCCAAAATTAATTTGTCTAGTTTATCTTTTCTCCAATTTATTAGAGTTTTTACTAATATTGACCAACTTTTGTAGGGAAGTGATCAAATATATCCAAAGTGGAAGAAGGACCAAGAAACAGTGGTCCAATTACCTATTTGTAGCCTCCCAGACCCCCAATCAATCGACTGACTCATCTAGTCGATCGATTCACATGTATATGACCTCAAATCTCTAAAACTCCAATCAATAGACTGGAACTCCCAGTCAACAGACTCACAAGTGAAGATTCAGTCAAACGAGATCTTCCAACCGATTGACTCACTCTAAATCGGTCAAGCGACTTTCCATGGACCAAAGCATCAATTCAAAATTGGTCAACACCCACCACCAACAGTCAATTAGGGTTTCATAAAACCAACACAAACATTAAAGCCAATCGACTGACTGGATCCCAAGTCGATCGAACTGTGGCCAAACCCAGTTAAAGTTTGATACAAGAAGGCAATTATTGTGGTCAAATCCTCCTTCAGACCCAATCCAACACTTTCACCAATCGAATGATTGGATCCCCAGTAGATTGACCTGCTCCTTAAATGTTGTCACCTCATGTAGCCAATTTAAGGTTTTAGCCCACAAAATCATGCATTAACTCCAATCGATCAGCTAGAGTACCCAATTGATCGACTCACACGATGGATCTGACAAACCAACAACTACCGACAAGCAAATTCTAGGATTTTTGCCCCTCCTTTTTCCCTACAAAAGGAGGGGGACTCTAAAGACAAATTGCATCTTATATGTCTCATATCATGTCATCTTGTATCTTACAACTTATTTTTAATATTCTAGGCTAGTTTCTTATTCTTTCATTATGTCTGAGTAGTTCCTTATTGAGGAATGGGGACTATCCCCATAGCATGTTCTTTACTCAATTATATTGAATCCAATGTTTAGTGAAAGAATATTTTCTATCATTTTTCCTTGATCTCTGGTTAGATTGATAGACTCTTATAGGGTGATGAGATGTTGGATCCCCATAAGAATGAACCCATAATCCCCTAATCATGATTATTACCTTTTTACCCATTTGATCTTGCACTTGTTCTCTGGTTAGAATGATTATATTCTTGTGGGGG
Source organism: Alisma plantago-aquatica (assembly GCA_963693085.1). Lineage (NCBI taxonomy): Eukaryota > Viridiplantae > Streptophyta > Magnoliopsida > Alismatales > Alismataceae > Alisma > Alisma plantago-aquatica. The sequence goes on along the minus strand of OY856411.1, from coordinate 830,114,266 downwards.
TGCTGAGATCTCAGATCCCAATAAGAATGAAACATTAATATGCAAAATTGATTGATGGAGTTTATGATCTTTCTACCTAGTCACTTTATTTGTTATACCTTATGGTGACATGATCATCTGACCCATGAGTTCGAATGTCAGAATGGAAATCACGTGTTCCTTGATGAGACCTCAGTAAGGGACTTCTTGGATGGTTGGACGACGATTCATAAACACTGGGATCCATGAGTTTGTGAGAAGTCTGACTCTTGTGAGAGTTTTTCTCTAGAAGGACACAAATCCACATGGTCCCGTATTGATCATTAAAACTTAGGAGTTGATACGTTAAGTAAAACCATGGTTTTTGGTGGTGATCCCCCGGACCCCTAATACCTTTTATCATGTGTTCAACTAGTTTATTTCTGCACTTTTAATTTCAGCTTTAGTTTTAGTCAACCACTCTCAAACTGGAATTTACTTTCCTTTTATCACAATTGGTTTAAGTTGATGCTTAAAAGTTCCATTCCTTGGGACTGATACCTTCTAAACTCATTTCAATTTGTTTGTTCACAAGTGTTTTGATAATCATTAGAGGATAAACTATAGGATCCCCCTAGTGATATGGTGCATTGCGACCACATCAATATCTCATCCACATGATGAATGGTGGGTGAAAGTATGCATACATATAAATTATTTTCTCCTTCTCCATGAAGCAAATTCACATTGAGTTCAAGGCATTCTTTTCTCCCTTTTTATTGGATTTTTTTCTCTCTCTGTCTCTGCCCTTCTATTTTAGCATGATATATGATTTATTCTTGGGGCTTTTCTTTAACATATATCATTTCCCTTTTTCATTAGGAGTGATATGGATGTATGTCCTTCCACTTTAATTTTTGGATAAAGCTACAAATAGACATGTCATAAAATATACAAAGAATGATGACCAAGGAGAATGCAATCTACTCAAAAAACTTGTTATGCAACCAATTGATACACACATATCTATATTTTTATTCTTTTTTTCTTCTAACAAATGTACTATAAAGGAACTAGTTATCATGCTACCTATTATGCTATGTAATGCAGTTAAAAGGAAACAATTTGGGTTACATGATCATCTTGTGATGGTGGAAGAATTGTCATCAATGGAGGATGGAATCACATGATTAAAAGACAATGCTTTTCTTAACTATGATATATCCGTATTCTATCAACCTATGTATAAGATAACCTTCGAGTTTATTTCTCAAAATCCCATTTAAGGTCTCGTTATTTGTTTGGTTAGTTTGGTCTCAAACCTCATCATCATACGAAAGTCTTGGGTAGATTAAGATTTTCATTCATATTAAGTGTCCTCAAACTGACCAACCCAAACACTTCATACAGTTGGTGTTGCCTTAGACTTCGCACAATAAGCTTGAAAATATGTGCCCCATTTTAATTTGAAATTCATTATAGAAGTATGAAAGACCTTCTTTTTAATGATAGATGAAATCATGATAACTAAGCTCCATGATTACAGTAGATAGCTTGTGGATCTTACAGCTCAGAAATAAGACTAATTAAAAGAAGATATACAATAAACAATATAAAGTCATTCCAACACCCCCAGGCTTGGACTTGACTGTGTCCTCATAGTCAAAACTCAAACTAAGAGGTGGAATGGGGTACCATGTGCTCAGTAGAGTGGTGGTGGCTAAAATGTTCTCGGTGACATATGTTTATCAAGATCTCAGCCATGTTTGTCCTTTTGTGTTAGTGGTATCGAGATATGACATCTTTTATCCTTCTCTTAGTTGTATGAGTTAGTGCCACTGATAGGCATGTCGATGGTATTGACAATCTTTTCCTGTAGCTCTGTGTTTTTTCTTGAAAAATGTTGGTTCTATCAACTTGAATGTCAGTGGTAGTGACTTTTTGCATAATATCTTCATGCATGACCTACTAAGGGCTCAGTGCCACCAACTAGCCTATTGGTGGTACCAGAACACTAATAAATCTCTATTGAAAATTATTAGTATGTCAATGACACTGATAATGGTGTCGGTGGTACCAAGATCTACTCTGCCTGCACACCACACAAAAGCATCAAGGCACCTCTTTTAGACTTATTAAGAATCTATCAAGACAAACATGAAATTTTACTAATGAAAATTCCAAAACAAAAGGTAAATGATAGAAATGAAAATAGTTTGCCTCCCATAAGTGCCCCTATTTGATGTCCTAGGCTTGACACAATGTTTTTTTACATCTTGGGTTGTCATGGGATGGTTGTGCACACTCATTTAGTAGTCTCTATCATCATCTATTCCCAATGTGAAGTAGCCTCTTCCCATGGAAATGATCACATCATCCGTAGCTTAGAATAAACTTTCTAACAACATCTCAAATCCTCTCGTCTCGTGCATAACCATGACCATAAAATTGACATGATAGATTTGCCAATTTTTACTAAAACATCCTCGTATATCCAACATGAACTCACAATCGATTCTTCTCCCAACTTGATTTTATGGACATTTTCATCAGTTTCTTCAATCCCACCTTCCAAAATGTAGATAAGGCATGAGATTTATGCTCGCCCCCAGAGTCACACTGTGCTTGTTGGAAATGTTTGCTGCCAACGGAACAAGGGACGTAGAAACAACTTAGGTCCTTTTTCTTTACTGGAAACCTTCCCTAGATCATCACACTCATCACTTCATCAACATGTAAGACATTTGTATCTTTGATCTGTCTTTTCTTGTTGATGATATCCTTCAAGAATCATCCATATGCAGGCATCTATTCTATCGCCTCCATAAGTGGGTAGTTGATGTGGAGCTTTCAGAAGATGTCTATGAAATTCTTGAATTGCTTTTCCTCCTTTCCTGACTTTAGACTATCTAAGAATGACACGTGTCTTCTCTGTACTCTTATAAGGAGGAATGTGTGACACATTAGAGATGGCCTAGGCTAAGATTGCATCAACATCACCTCCTAGGACATAATTTGGCACATCTCATGTGGATGGATTGACCCTTGGCTGCTCCTTCTGAATTTTGGGTACTTTCTTGTTGATTGTGACTGCCCCACTACAAAGTATAACCTTCACCTACTCTTGTTGCACGTGCACCATCTATTCTGGAACTGGGTGCATGGGCATGATAACAGTGGAAACTTTAAGTTGCTTTTCTTGCAAAATTGATGTAGATGGGGTGTCATTGGCTTTTAATTCATAAACTGTGTTGACTAGGGTGCATGTGTGAGAAAAATGCCTTGTCATCCTACATCCCCCTGATTCTTTCGTATGGGCTACGGGAAAATGGAACTTTTGGCACATACACCCAATCCGACTCTAGAGTGCATTGATATAGTGACTCCTCAGTAACCTACTCTGCTTCCTCAAGAATGGAGATGAAAGTTTCTTAATGATGCTAATGAGTTGTCTTCATGTTCCCATGAAATCCCTACTGAATGGGCTTCTTTATGGATGCCACCTGCATTGCTAGATGAGAGATTTGATTTTTAATGTTACGGATCTAAGATCCTTGATTTTGCTTCACCTATTTAGTTTGGTCTAATAAGGCCTCATTCTATCTCACTAGTCTGCCTAGCATGTCTTCAATCCTATATATCTTACTTGGACCCCTATCCTATTGATATTGTTGATGCAAGTACATGCACTCCTCTTCATCTTCAGACGAGGTTCCATATTTGTGGTACAACTTCCTTGTGAGCCTTTCCATTTGAGTCTTCATTTTAGTGATCTCTTTTAATTATGTAGAACTCTTGATTGTTGCTCATGCTTCTCTCTCCCCACCATAGGACATATTCTTGGCCATGTTCTTCAATATCTCGTGACATTGTGTAGCTTTGTTATTCAAGAAGAAACCCTCTCATGCACTGTCAAAACTAGTCTTCTCCCCTTTGTGGAGATCATATTATAATTGCTTTTCCTATCCATACAAGTCAGTCCCATGATGATTGACCTTATTGAGCATATTCTAAATCTCTCCTAGGATTCTGAGTATGGTTTCTCTACCTGTTTCTTGAGGTTATGGATCTTCCCCATTGGTTTATTTGTCTTTTGTGATGGGAAATATTGCTCAAAGAATGTGTCAATCATCTTATCCTAGGTCTCAATCAATTCTGGAGGGAGGTTGAGGAACCATGCTTTTGCTTTATCTGACAGAGAATAGGAGAATAACTTCAGATATATGATAGTGCCTAGCACCATGTCCAAGTTCAACATGTCACAACTTTCCACAAAGTTGTTTATGTACACCATCCGGCCCTCCATGGTGTGGTCGTGGAAAGATTGAGATCTTATTAGTGCCACTAGTCTGGGATCTATCTTGTAGCTGTCAACATTAATTTGTTTCCATTTGATTGGCCCTAGTTGCATTGTAGTTGAAGATGCTTTAATCTTCTCCCATACCATATATTCCTCAAGCTCTACCTCAACATGTTCTTCACCGTTCCCAGCCATATCTACCGCCTATGCCTGCTCTTCCTGTGGTGGCGGAGTTTGGATGAGCTTCTCAATTGAAGCTCCAAACTCTCTTGCCTTATGAAAAATCTCCTCCTATCATGTACCTATTGGAGTAGATTCCCTGTAATTTGTGGTTCGAGTAGGAACCATGTACTAATACCTAAAATTGAGAAGGTGAGATACCAAGTACTAGTGGATCGATGAGATTTTTTTTAATTATGCTCATGCTCAATACACATACCAAAAATAAATAAAAATAAATGGCCTAGAGTGACCGATTACATCGTCGTAGTGCTGGTGTTGCCATTTCCCCGACAATGACACCAAAAACATGACACATCTAAATTGTGTGTGTAAAATACAAGTGTGTGTGTCACATTATATAGGCCTATGAGGCTCAAGGTTTGAACTCAAGAAAATATGTTCTAGAAACTATTACTAACTATAACCTAATCAGCTAGGTATGGAAATATGATTGGTTGGTTGTTTTATAACTAATATTAATAGTTAAAATGTACATTAAGTGGAAGTGACCAAGAATGGATGGATTCCTTAGGATTACAGTTTCACCACAATATGAATTTCATTCAAATTCATTTCATCTATAATTATTTACCCTTAACCTTGGACTAAAGACATGTAGTAAGAATTACCCACTCCCGCAACATAATACACTATGTATACTAAGACAAACCCCACTTCTGTATCAGTTTAAGAATTATCTTGGTGCATTAACGATAACTCGAAGTTAATTCTTTCACAGCCATAAGCCCTTGAGGCACAATATGAGATATGAAAATTTGTAAACTTTCCAAGCCCTAATCTCTCTCTTGAAGAAACTAGTGGTCTAATATATTGATTGTCGTGATCAAACACAAACAATTCAGTAAGAAAATATAGATTCACATCAAGAATTGAAGGAAATATATTATTAATTTATGGAAGTCAAATGGGGATCATCCTCACATGATTTCTAGCATCATACAAAGAGATGAAGAGGGAGAAAACGAGATAAACATTAGAAAACCAATGAAAAACCTTTGAGAAGCAGTCTCAACGATCCCCTCCAGTAGACAACTTGATCCATAGTGTTCTGACTGCAAATCCGCCTTACAGAAGTTCCCAGAGCGTCCAGTATGTTGCTATCTCCTTCTTCTCCTCCTATATTGGATTCGTGCTCTGTTGCAATGAGATAGAATGTGATATCATCCCTTGGCCAAAACCCCCTTAGGTCATAAGTGGAGCTCTGGTTGTCATTAAGTCACATGCATTATATATGTCTTGATTTTCAATTTGCACTGAGCGTAAAGTCAGTACCACCAACTAAATGTCGGTGGCACCAAGTTGTCGACTGACTCAAAATCCTTGATAAGTGTCAGTACTACCGATAGGTATATCGGTAACACTGAGTTGCTTTATATGAGTTCTAACTTGATTTGGGTGCAAAACTCGCTACCACTGACTGGAATGTCGGTGGAACCTAAGCAACTAAATCCAATTACTGATGATTTCTGGGTGGTGAGTCAGTAGCACCAACTCCTCTCTTTGGTAGCACCAAGTGTCATCTCGGTAGCACCAAATTTTGTCTCATTAGCACCAAGATTTTTGGAATTCCCTGTTGAATGTTTGCATTATGTCAGTACAACTGATAGTGGTATCACCAACACTAAGCTATCGTGTAAATGCTCAAATTTCCTATAACATGGGGGAAAATAATATAAATCTAAATAAAAAGTAATAATTCAACATTACTCAATAAATTACTCAATATTTGATGCAATAGTGATTCACATACTAATGATGATAAACTATATATAAATTGTCAAAATGAACAATTATGCACTAAATACATGGAAAAATCGCCCAACATTAACTGGCACAACTAAAACCAAAATGGCAAAATGGGAGATAGGGATGCTCACAACCACATGGAAGAGCATGTAACCTACTGCTCCTCCACCACCCAAGCCATTGCATGATTACTTCATGCCCGAGAACTACACTTCACCAATTGCTATGAGAGTGGATCAAATGTCGAATCAATAGTTTTCAATTCTATTGTCTCTCCTTGGGTTTCTCTTTGCGTGTAATGGATTTGAGAATTAGGATTAGTACAAGAACATAGATGCCTTTTTGGGGACTTGCACTACTTTTAGGACTCTTGCTACCACTAATGACTCTATTCGGCTCACCTTGTTCCCCTGCTCTCTTAAGGACAAGACAAAGGAATGACACTTTTGAAAGCAAGATTGTCATATGGGAGGCAATGAAGAATAAGTTTGTGAAGAAGTTTATCCTATTTACAAGTTGACCCAAATGAGTAGACAAATTACTTCCTTTAGCCAAAAGGAGAATGTGGAATTCCATGAAACTTAGGAGAGGTTCCAAAGTTGTTGTAAGATTGCCTACATCCCGAGGTCCCCATCTAGAAGTTGGTCCAATCTTTCTACAACAATCTATCTAAAATAGGTCAAATAGTGGTTGACTCATATTGTGGTGGATCTTTCATGCCGAGTATCCAAAAGAATCATGGCCCCTCTTTGATCACTTGGCTAAAATCTCCCATCACCATGCCTCTAGTGTGAATGTGCACTGTGATAGAAACCGACCAGCTTCACCCCTCACCACAACTGATGAAGATATTAGCAGGCATGATGAATCTCATGGAGACTCATGTGGGGGGTTCTTATAGCCACTCCACTAACTCTGTAGAGACTCCTTTGCGAGTAGGCTCAAGCTCTATGATCTTTGGAAATTGGAACTACCAGGGCCCTATGTCAAACTTTTATACTCCAGAATGGAGGAACCATCCTCATTTTTCTTGGAAGTAAGGGCAGGAAGGACAAGGGAAGCCTAGGAAACATCAAGGGTCAAAATACAATTCCTATGGGAATCGACATCCCTTTGTCAGATGCCAATAAGTAGATTCCCTCTTATGAAAAATTCCTAAAGGACGTGTGCACTTTTAAGAGGAAGACAACCAAAAGTATGCCAAAGCAATTCAAGCTCGCTGAACAAGTTAGATCCATTGTGAAACACACTGCACCAAAAAAATAGAAAATATCTCAGTATTTTCCTTAATTCCTTGTTACATTAGCACACACATCATAGACCAAGCTCTTCTTGAATTGTGTTCTAGTGTAGATCTATTGAATTGAACTTGGGACAATTAGAACTGGATAACTGCACCTTTCAATTGGCAGAACATTCTATGAAGATTCCTTAAGGGTGAATTGATGATGTGCTAGGAAGACTTGATGATGACACATCAACATTCTTTCCTACTAATTTTATTATGCTTGACATGGAGAAGGACACAAGGAAGGTACCTATTATCTTTGAAAGAACCTTTCTAGATACAACTGATGTAGTGATATATGTGAGAACCAACACCATGTATGTGATGTTCATGCCCATGAAGATCTAGTTGAACATCTTCAAAGCTTCCGCCAAAGCAAGGTGATAGGTGCCTCAGAAGAAGATTGTTATCTCATTGATGGTCTTGAAGAGATTATTGAGGAATGTCTTCCTATGTGGATTGAGACTATCACTAAAGGTAGAGGCCGAGATCCTATTGTTGAACTGCCCAATGATGATACCATTGAAAAATGAGCTTGCATTGGTTGTCGCAAGTGAAGACCTTCCTTCTATTTCTAAGAAACCATTGAAAAATTCTATTGAAGAACCTCTTATCCTTAATCTTAAATCCCTTCCTGAAGGTTTTATGTATGTATTTCTTAGTTCAAATAACACCTTCCTGGTGATCATTTCTTCTATTCTCTCTTCGGACCAAGAAGATACTCTCATTTATGTGTTGAAAAGGAACATTCAAGCCATAGGGTGGTCTATTATTGATTTGAGGGGTGCTGACCCCTTCATTTGTATCCATAGACTCTCCTTTATGATGATATAAGGACAATCAATCAAATGTAAAGAATTTTGAATCCCAAGTTGAAGGAAGTTGTATGTCTAGAGATTGTCAAGTTACTTGATTCCAGGATCATCTATCCCATATTTGATAGTCCTTGGGTGAGTCCCATCCAAGTTGTACCCAAAATGGGTGGGATCACTGTGGCCCAAAATGAAGATGGATAAATGATTCCGATGAGAGAATAATCTAAGTGGAAGACGTATGTGTACTATAAGAAGTTGAATGAGAAGACAAAGAAAGACCCCCTCGATCAAAATTTGGAGAGAGTTGTAGGATAGACCAAAATTGATTCCTTGTTGGCTACTCAGGATATTTCCAAGTGGCAGTGCACCCTAAAAATCAAGATAAGAGAACATTCACATGTCCAAAGTGGTACTTCTTCTTATAGGAGAATGCCCTTTGAGCTATGCAGTTCCCCATCTACCTTTCAATGTTGTGTCACATCCATTTTTATTGATGTTCTTGACTTTTCACTTGAGGTCTTCATGGATGATTTTGAGTGTTAGATAAGTCTTTTGATGAACATTTGTCCCATCTCATATTCATGCTTTGAAGGTGTGTTAAGGTCTATTTGGTTAAATCTTGGGAGAAAAGCCACTTCATGGTGACTGAGGGTATTGTTCTTGATCATAGAGTATCCAAAGTCAGAATTGAAGCAAACAAGGCCAAAGTGGGTCTGATCTCTACATTGGCTATTCTTACATCATAAGACATGTCCTCTCTTTCTTGGGACATGCAAGATTCTATTGCCTCTTTATCAAAGACTTCAACAAGATTTCATAGGCTTTGTGCCATTTAATTGAGAAAAACATTGAATTCAATTTTGATGATAAGTGCACTGAAGCCTTCAATCACTTGAAGCACAAGTTGATTTCTACTCCTATTATGTAGCCCCCAAATTTCTCTTTTTCATTTGAGATTATGGACAATGCATCATATATGTCTATGAAGGCTGTTCTTGGACAAAGGATTGACATATATCTCATTCTATCTATTATGCTAGTAAAACATTGGATGAAGCTCAAAGGAACTACACTACCATGTAGAAGGAATTGCTTGCCATGATATTTTCTATTGATAAGTTCCATTGTTATGTTCCACAAAATAAATGATTTCTTATACCAACCATGCAACTCTTAAGTATCTCATGTTGAAGAAAGGATCAAAGATTAGTCTGATCTGTTGGACACTATTGCTTCAAGAATTTGATTTGGAGATTGTTGACAAGAAAGGGGTGGAAAATTCTACAGCCGATCATCTCTACTACATTCACCCTATGATGATGTCAACATAATCAAGGAGACAATACCCCATATGCATCTCCTATTGCTTGTCTCTACCAAAATCCATGGTACAAGCACATAGCCGTGGCTAGTGGGAGAGTACCAAACACATAGACTAGGGAGGAAAGTAGAAGGTTGTTTCATATGGTGAAAAACTATGTGTGGGATGACCCACATATCTTCAATTATTGTTCCAACTAGCTCAAAAGAGGTGTATTCTGGAAAGCAAACAACATGCCATTCTCTTCATGTGCCATTCTAGCACATATAAAGGATATTTTGGAGGAAAATGGATGGCTGAAAAATCCTTGAATGTGGTTTCTATTAGCCAACCTTGTTCAAAGATTCTCATGACTATTGAAAAGCTTGCTTGAAATGTCAAAAAGTGAGTACAATCTCAAAGAGGGACATGATGCCTCTATCTCCTATTCTTGTTGTGGAGGTGGTTGATGTTCAGGGTATTGACTTCATTGGTCTTGTTCCCCCTTCTTTTGGATTTGTATACATATTTGTGACTATAGAATATGTCTCAAAGTGGGTTGAAGCAATTTTTGTGAGAATAAATTACCACAAGGTGGTATGTTATTTTGTCAAGTCAAACATCTTTGGATGGTTTGGTGTGTCAACAAAAATGACTAGTGTTGGTGGAAGTGATTTCATCTACAAAACTTTTGAAAGTTTGTTGAAGAGTGGTGGTGTGAACCATCATGTGGCTACTCCTTACCACCTTCAAACTAGTGGTCAAGTTGAGTTGGCTAATAGGGAGATAAATCTCATTATTGAGAAGACGGCAAGATTGGACCGTAAGGATTGGTCTCCAAGACTCATTGAAGCTTTATGGGTGTATAAGACATCATTTAAGGCCCCTAATGGCACCACACCATTCAAGATCATATATGGGAAAAATTGCCATTTACCTATGGAATTGCAACACAAGGCATTGTGGGCCTTGAGATCTATGGATATGGATATGGATATGGACACCACCAAGATAAGAACAAAGCTACAACTCAATGATGGAGGAAATGAGGCATGAATCCTATGAGTTGTGCAAGATCTACAAGGATAGAGTAAAGTCTTACATGGTATGTTGATAGAAAAGAAATATTTTGAGCCAGAACAATCGGTGGGGTTGTACAACTCAAGGATGAAGTTCATTCCAGGAAAGCTTAGGTCTAGTTGAGAAGGACCGTATCAAGTCAAATGTGTGTATCCATATAGAGATATTTTGATCAATGAGAAACAAGGTGCTAAGGAGTTTGTAGTCAATGGAAAAAGATTGAAGGTAGTTGTTGAAGTTTGGCTCAACAAGGGAAATCAAAGTTTTGATATCGTCATGTTCATTGAAGAAATTCTAATTGATGAAGAGTTGTGCTTAAATGCACATAAGAAGTCCATTTACTATGGTGAAGATGCTTTTAGGTTATCAAGAGGTTGAATGATTCTAAAATCAAGAATCTCGTCTGAAGGCAAAAAAACTTAGTGCTAGTGGTAGGAAACCCACCTAGGTTTGGGAACTTTGCACTCAACCTTCACTTTTTGATACTTTTTTTTGTTTTTACATATTCCAAGAAACACATACACACATGCGTCAAATAATTTTTATTTAGTTTCTGAAATGTGATCGGGTAATAAGTTGGAGAGAGTGAGAAAGTAAGGCATAGTAGCTACAAGGTGGAAGAAAAATGATGAAATATCATGTGAGTTAAGAAATGTGAAGATTTAAGAAGTTTGACATGAAATATGCTGCCGAAACACTCACCACGCTTGTGGTACATTGGAACAACTCTGGTGGATGTTGTTGTAAAAGTAACAGGAAGATCAAAGAAGTTGAGAAGTGGAACAAAACCGCCACCTTGGGCATGGCAAGCAACACGAGCATGGCGCCAGCCGATCACCATGGGCTTGGCAAGCACTACATGCATGGATCCAACCGACCACCATGGGTGTGGTACACAATATGACCGTAGCTCCAACAGACCACCATGAGCGTGGCTGGCACCATGATTATGGCAGATCCAGACCCACCACTTAAATGGGGGTTCTTTTTTGAAAATACCATGACCCTATTTTATTCTTGCAAACACCACACAGTCATGGCGCTGCTCTAGTGACCAAAGGTGACTCCCAAGCTCTTGATCCTCCTCCTCAAGATTGATTAAGCCTTAATCCACCACCAAGCTCTTCCCTACCTTCACTGCTCACTTCCTCACCTTTCCACAACATGATTTCCACTCCCATATCCATTCGGCCCCCATTTCTAGAAAAAAATGAAAACCTAATCCCCTTTCCTTTTCTCCACCAAAAGATCCACCAAGATGAAGAAAACAGGTAAGGTAGCTAATAAGGGGATTCAAAGTAGCTTCAAAGCCATCATAGGGGGAGGGGTGCACACCAAATGTGCCTCCACCAACATTCCTTTCCTTTCCCACATTCCTAATCCCTCACTGTGGAATTCCATCTCTCAGTCTCTTTAGCATTTGACATCAATGGGTGGATCTTATCTCCACTCATCTTCCAACCACCAAATATTAGATGCTACATACAATGAAGGAGAGGAGGAGGCATTTGATGTGAATGTCGATGCTTTGATTGATTCTTTGGACCTGGAAGTCACCACCTACCCATGACGAGACAAGGGTGCCACTGTCCCATCTTCTTTACACACTATGCCACAACCTATGCTTGCACGCCACTCTACATCATCATCCATGAATAGACCACAACTTCAACTAAAATCTCAATGACAGTTTCTAATTGATGATGATGATGACAAGCAAGCAGAACAATCTGAGGAGAGGGTGCCATTGAACTTGGACACCAACTCAGGCTCCCACACATACAAGGAAAAAGAAGAGAAGGAGGACACTGAAGAGGGGGAGATGCGGTAAGAGACAATTGACATTTTGGCAACGCTAGAGGTAGACAGACTGAAGGGACTTGGTAAGGCTCTTGAAGGTGTTTCTAATGGAAGGGGAAACAAAAGAGAGATTATATTAAATCCCCTTTACCCAGAATGTATGACAAAGAGGATGATTTCTACCCACTATGCATGCATGATGACAACACAAGTTTTGGGCATCAACCATGTGTTTGAGGCGGATTTTCTACATCATGAATAATTTAAAGAACACTCAAATATGCAAGATACATACATTGAGTTGACAAGACACTTTTTTCCTACCTCAGAGAGAATCAAATACCAAGGAGAGAAAGCCATCCAGTTTGGGCTATAGAATGAAATCGATGTGCTTACCGCCTCCTAGCTGAACAACATTTTTGCATCTAGACCCGAGGATGTCAAGTGTTTCAACGAGGGTTGTATTGAAAAAAAATCAACTCTTGGACATGTCAAATTGTGGAAGAGGATGAGAGGAAAAGTATCTTCATAATAGGGAAATCAAATACAATGGGATATTTAATCCATTTTGAGGTATTTACAGAAGGTTCTTGCAAACACCATCAGTGCCCTCTATGACAACAAAGGGAGTTGTTCATAAAAGGACGTTTTTGTTCTTGGTTGGATGATAGGAAAAAAGTATGTCAACCTAGTGATGGTTGTGATTGATCACATGAGGACGATTCCATCAAAGTGTAAAACTCCCTTTATCATGGGAGGAATTGTAACCTCAATATCTCTAGCCATAGGATGTGATATACCAGGATAACCAAGGCAAGGGAGCAAAGTTTGTGAATATAAAATATCTTATCCAATCTTAAATGATCACCATTGTCAATAAGAGGATGCATTATAACATCAGTCCTCCTTATCCTGGAATCACCCTTGAGATTCTGTATCATGCCAGGACACTCTTTAGAGAAGTAGGTTCTTCTACTTAAGCATTTGAATGCACACACACACTTGGGAATGGGAGAATCCTATAGATAACTTCAGAGATCCTATTGTCAATATCCCTAAAGGGGCTGCAGAAACCATTGCAAAGGAGCAATAGAGAGAAGAGAAGTATAGAGAGGTAAACAAAGTGAGAAGGAGAGATGAACCAACATATTCAAGGGAACCAACCCTCAACAAACACCTACAACATGTCCACCATACAGGAACAAATGGAGAGCATTCAGTAGATGCAACATACAATGTCATTAGATTATCAACAAATGCACCACCAGATCAACCACATGTATCATTACCAACATGCATAGGTGAAGAGGACCCCCCAATGGATGGAGGATTTCTGGGGTGCTGTTTCTAGATATTAAGAGTCATACATGCCTCCAAAGACGAACTATTGGGGCTAGTACTACCATCATCTTCCACCACAATGAGGTCCACCACCACAAGGACCACCACCGCAACATTGAAAACTACCCTACCATACCTCAGCTCTAGTTTCATGCTGAGGACACATGATTCAAAAGTTTATGGTGGTAGGGAAATACACACCCTCTTTTATATCATCTCATTTTTTGTTACATCTGTTTCACTATGTCCCACCTTGTTTTGATGATGATGTTTGCAACACCCTATCTAGTGTAGATTTTTATTTGCTTGCATACATGCATATCATGTAGTTTATGTTCATGCATTTTTGTGTATTTTTTTAAAATTTTACTTTTCATGTCATGCATTGCATCTCATGTAGATTTTTGATAATTCTTGTGTGTTTTAGCTAGATTTTTTTGCTTGTTGCTTATTTCTCATTAGTGTAGGTTTATTGTATTTGAATACAGGTTGGCACCATTTTGCCCAATTTTTTCCAAGCTAGAATCTATTTTTTAATGGTGTGTTTCAACTAAAACTACTTATTGTGATGTGAATACCTAGAATTGGGATAATGCAACTTGTTTATGATGTTTTGACTGAATGATCGGCATGATGTAATTTTGCATGTGCTTAAAACCACTCACAAGTAATTGACTTTTCTGATAAAAGTGTAATTCTTGCAAGCTTTGAGCACTTGGGATTTCTCTTTCCTTGTGAAAAAATGTAATCTACCATATTGTTCATTTTATGCATGGTTTGTCTAATTGGTGAATGTTGCATAGATTAACCTTCTTGGATGAAATCATAAATGGATCCCTACCATACATGACCCCTATTTGACCTAATATTTCTTCTATCATCTTCTTACCTCTCCACCTAAGGATGACAATAGTACACATATTGGCCTTGACACCCCTCCAAAAAGTTGGACCGGTCATATATGTGTCCCCATGTTTCACTCTTGTCACCATATGCCCTCCTTACATATATGATAAAGAAAAAGAAAAAGAAATATGGGATTACTATATGTAACAACCTCTTAAGAAAAGAAAAGAGAATGATGAGTGATCTATGTAATAGGGCTCCACTCCCTTCCATAACACTTTATTCTCTTTTTATTCCTAGTAGAGATAGGGTAAGAAAACTCTAGTCCTCACACCCCTACACAATACAAGTGGATAATGGGAGGTGTAATGAAGTATATAATGTAACTCTAGCAAGTGCAATAGCAACTTAAACCATTTAGATGTATGGCACACATGATACAGTTTACCCAAAGCTTTATGAAAATTGCATCACTTACATGTGTGACTAGTATCCCATATTTGAATTTTTTGTGCTTTGTTCTTGAGTCACATTTGAAAATAAAAAATGAATAAAGAGTAGTGGATTGCATGCCTAATTCTTCACGTGAATCCATTATAGTCAATAAACATCATAATGATTACATTTTTCCATGATTTTTGTGAATGAATTCAAAGAGCGATTAAGTTGGAGCATACTTGAGGACAAGTATGTTTGAAGTTTGGTTTGGTGATGCAATTCTATTTTAGGGTTTCATGTTGTGCCTTCTTGCATTTTAATCACATATAGACATCTTTAGATTGCATGTTATTTCCCCGAATAAATGGTTTACTATCAAATTTGCTTATGACTGTTCTTTTTGTGTTTTTCAGGCATTTGAGCCATGCATTAGATGGAGAGAAGAAATAAAAGGAGGATCCTAGGGTTTCTACTCCTTGGAAGTGAGCCCTAGACCATCTCTCAACCTTCCACATATGGTCAAAAATCAATTTAAGGCAAAGAAAAGATGAGAGAAGGACTTCGGAGCTAAAAAGCATAGTTGGGCCCTGAAAAAGGGCTATGGTAGAATGTCGTAGACGTGGTAAGACTGTCCCATATCACATAGAAATTCAAGACTTGAAGATGCTACAACATCTTGACAACCACGATCGTGGCAGACAAAATGACCAGGTTATTCAGACCTACCACAGGCATGTCACTCACCACGACCATGGTGTTGACTTTCCACAACATCCATTATCAAAGAAAACAGCCAACTCAGTTGGCCCCAAAATGACCATGGTGACCACCACGACCGTGCCATCATCCACACACCACGGTTGTTCCATTGGCCTTCCAAAACTACATGCCGACCTGACATTTTATGATATTTCCACCTCGCATGTTTCATTCCACCACGACCATCTTCACCCCAACCACCACAACTGTGATGTCCAAAGAGGTCGTGGTGGCCAAAAACCCTAACCTACTTTTTACATTGTAATTCCTACTTTTCCCCCACTTAACCCAGTGCTTCCCTACCATCTATATATACTTAGGCGGTGGCTATAACATGAGGTTAGGAACCCTTACCATTCATTTCTACCCTACTTGAGCATTCAAGGAGCTCTGACCTACTCCCACCTACCTCCACTTCATTTCCTCCTTACCCAACCTCAAAACCCTAGTTTTCTAGGGTTTTCACCACCTTCCATCACTATTTCATGTCATCCATTGACATTGGAGGGAGAATGACGTGCTCCAGCTACTAGGAGGTGAATAAGGAGGAGTTTTCACCAAGTTTCATGGCTAGCTACTCCTATACTCCTTCTTGTTTCTCCATTTCTTTCATTATGTCTAGCTAATCCTCCTAGGTGAGCTATTTGGGGGCTAAAATGTGACTTTGATACCATGATGGGGGAAAATAACTTGTAAACAATATATATTTGTTTTATGATGATTGTCTTCTACTTTTATCTTACTTACCATATTTCTTCTTGTGGTTTGTGCTTAAAAACATGGATTACTTGTTTATTTGTGATTGAAACCACTTAGACTCTAGGAGATAATGTCTTGTATGAGGATATATTAGGGTTGCTCCTAGGTCCAACTAATGGATCCCTATATAGCACCCTATCTTCCCACATACATTTCCTCTCTCTTACTTCTAGGTGGTATATCTAAGTAGCTAGTGTAGGAGTACTTAGTGCAGTTGCCTAGGAGTTCCCCAAAGGCTAGTTGGTGAGTGATGTGAGATTAAACACCCTCATCTCTACACTCCATTCACACCCTTGGCTCCTAATTGCCCTAAGAATACCTACTCTAGAAACCTAGAATTTCTAGATCCTATCGTAATTTCATCTGAGCAAATTGAGCTTGATAAGGTTGGATAGGGTGTGCAAGGGTGTAGTTCCCCTTCACACACCTTATAACACCTTGATAACACCCAAATTTAGGCATTTAATCGAGGAGGTGTGATTTAAGTGGTTTGACATGGTGTCCCCTCATGAAGGGACCCGGGTTCGAAACCCAACGACCGCCTCCGAAATGGCACCCGTCGTGCATGCCGGCCAACTGTACGCTTTAATTGGTTCTCGGGTGGGCGGGGCGCCCAGGGCCCGAGAGTTTTACACTGTCTGGGGGGGTCACAAAAGTGGCGCTTCTACGGGGGCGGTTCTCTCGATAATAAAAAAAATCAGGCATTTATGCTAAGAATTTATCTATAGTTTCGTGTAGTTATAGACTTAATATCCCCAAACTCTAGACTCTTATCTTTTGGTAATTTATATCTTTATAAAGATAGAGTTGTTCAACTAGCCAATTATGGGACTTGCAAGCAATGAACTAAAGAAGACATCAATTATCCATATTTTCCCCCATCAAGCATCAGGTTATGTGCACCAACTTAGGAGATGATGGTACCGATTAGAGGGCCCAAAAAACTTTATTATTTCAGACCTAAATTTCAATGTCCAGCCCCTTCATTGGCGATCATCCTCATCGGTTAGAATTTTATTCAATGCAGGCCCGCCGATCTATGTAATAGCCCCCTCAGGGGAGGGAGGGTGGGTTTGTTCCTAAGGATCACCACCAACACCTGCTGATGATCTAGTGGGTTAGTGACTGATAGGACTCAAGAAAGTAAGAAACTGCCGAGGATCTTCACCCTCAACAACCATTGAGGATCTTCACCCTCATCGACTACCAAGGATTTTTACCACGTAGACCACTGGTCATCATTAGTGACCACACATAAATGACCACCCTCATCAACCTCTAGTCATCATCAGCAAGCACAACATCAATGATCATCAGGCTCAATGACCACTGAGATCATTGGCCACCAGGATCGGTGATCGCCAAGAAATGTCAGTAACCAAATCTCAGCAACCGCGAGCCTTCATTATCGGAGACCGTCAAGAATGTCAACAACCATATCTTGGTGACCAGTGAGGCTTCATTACCAACGACCATAAATAACTTCAATCCATATAAATACCCACCCCTACTACCCTGATAGGGGTTTTGACTTTTGGGTCTGATTTCTAATGACCATTAGTTCCCAAAGCTTCATGGGAGAGATCCAAGGTCTGAGAGGGCTAAAGAACACACCCTACATCAACCCCTTCATTTTTCCTCCATCCACCATCTTTATCCACCATCATCCACCCATTTCTAGCCATTCCCAACCACCCTCACCTCCATACACACATCCAAGTTGTTGTTTGGGTGGAATCAAGGAGAAAGGAAGCCTAGGAGTCAAGAAGATCATAGAGGAAGACCCAAAGGACAATATACAATCTTTCCAGAGGCAAAGGAGTGAGTGAAACCTCTCCTCTACGGGATAAATCTCTTTTTCTACCTCTTTCTTCTACTTTTTCCCTTTAAATATGTACAAATGATGTTCTTCCATCTTTGCTCGGTGCCAACTATACTTGTTCATGGTTAGTTGAGCTCCTTCTTATCTATGTAGCCCATTTTGGGCATGTTATGTACTTTTACCTTAAGCAAATAGTTTTATTCCAGATTTAGTATGTTTTCTATTCTATCTTCTCTTTTCAATTATGATTGTTGGTTTGGTTGATCACTTTCTTACTTGAACCTTCGTTTCCACCTATATTGAGAGAAGGTAGATTGGATAGAAATTTGAGAAGAGGACATCCAAGGGAGGATTGACACAGAATAATGGTAGGAGAGATCTAACTTGAACCTTGGATCCTGTCGGGTTGGGTTGAAAATGTTCAGGCTCACCCGAACTCAGTCAGGGTCACCTCGACCGACTGAGTCCACGATGTGTGTTCTATATAGATCCTCTATTTTTCCTAACATATTTGAATAGTATGGACCTGAGAAGGTACCCAATGTATTCAATGGTGTTGATATGTTATCCTTCAATTAGTTTTTAGATCATTATGGGGTTTCACTCATGCTGCACGAGAGCGAGTCAAATGAACCCCACATTAGCGGTTACCACAATACGTGCTACAATCGGAGGATATACACTTGCTAGGGTGTTTGAGGGTTGTATACACCCGAGAACGGGTGAATAGGCTACCCAACTTGTGGTTACATATCTAGGAACTCCTTCTCTTAACTAGTAGGATTTTACAAACTCTATTTTTTTTAATTTGTTTTATTTTGTTTCATATCAATTTGCTAGAATAGTTCTAGTTCCCTATATATATCAACTATCAATTTGGCTTAATTGACATAACAGCAAGGTATTAAGCTTCCTAAATGTCCACACATCCCTGTGTGTGACCCCGTATATCTACTTTGACCCTGTATTGAGTTGCGGGAGTCCTTGAAGGTTTTAGGTTATAAATTTAAAATTTTGATTTACATTTAGAATCACGCACGTACTTTTTGGGCGTGTGCTGAGGGCTGATCACACCCATGACAACTAGTATCTTAGGGAAATTCTATAGTATTTACCTTTTTCTTTGGTTTAAAAATATAGAATGTATGAACAAATATTTGCATGTTATGAGACCCACAACCTAGATTCTAATCACATTTCCCCCAACACCCCACACCTCATTAACTTGTTAAAACCCCAATTGTCTTCCTTTCTAATTGTTTACTACTTAGTTAGTTTCTTTAATTTTATGCTAGTCAATTTTCTTATACTTGATAGATGGGTCTTTTAGAGTAGTTAGTGCACCTTTGTGCTTGCTTGTTCTATTCTTAGTTAGTTAGTACTAGTCTAGGTCTTCAATTGCTCTAGTTGCCTAAATTGCTAGTCTAGTCTTAGTGTTCGCTCTTGCTTTTCTCTTCTTACTCTAGATTGTTCTCTCTCTTACTTAGTTACCTTTCTTTCACATTAGAACTAAATTGTCTATGGTTAATTTAGGTTTTAATTTCTTGGTTTTTTTAATTTCTTGTTCAAACATTAGTTTAACCAAACCAACCCCAATCAAACCCTAAAAACCATGTACTCCACTTTAAGAACCTTACTAATCTATATAAGCTCTAATGACCCCTATCTCCCTGTGGTTTGACTCCTAACTTGTCACTTTCCTATACTATAATACAACCTCATGCGCTTACAGGTGAACATTTTAAGTATAAGTGCATGTCCAACTTAGGGTCTTAAAAATATCAAAAGACCCAGTTGTATGTACCCTAGGATAAGATTAATCATTAGTTAAGAGAACCAAACACAAACAATAACTAAAAGAGCTAATTTACTCTAGCAAGACTATTCACCATTTATGAAGTAAACTAGGCAATTAGAGAACACGAATAATCATGCATTCTGGTCTCTCAATAAGGTTTTTTTAGCAGGTACACATTTTCACAAAAGAAGGTCTCTTATGAAGCTTGTACAAGAGAATGTCTCTCATGAATATCTTTTCTTGGTGAGACTAGGTGTCTCGTGAAGATGTTTGTTTTGTTTAGATTTTTGTTGTTTTTAGTGAGACTAGGCGTCTCATAAAGAAATTTGTAATTTTTGTTTTGTTATTTTTTTTAAGGACAATTTTTTTTCATGAGAAACACCACCTTTCACAATGGTGCACCATTTTTCATGAGTGAATCTCTTTTGTAAAGGTCTATTGTGGTTTTTTTTTTTACTAGTGGTACTGTCCTTCGTGGCCATGCATCACCAAGAGAAGGTATATCATGATTTTTTTGTCATGAGAGAAGATCTCTCATGAAATTCTTTTATCATATGTGCCTTTTCACAAGAGAACGTCTATCGAAGGTCTTTCGTATATTTTATTTTTGGTGAGATGAGGTGTCTCGTTAAGATGTTTGTTTTGTTTAGATTTTTGTTTTTGGTGAGACTAGGTGTCTTGAGAAGAAACTTGTCATTTTTCTTTTGTTTTTTTTTTAATAAAACAAGGTTTTTTATGAATGACACCACCCTTTGCAATGGTGCATCATTTTCACAAGAGAAAGTCTATTGTGAAGGATTTTTTAATGAATGACACTGCCCTTTATGGTGGTTCATAATGTTTTCATAAGAGAAGTCTCTCGTGATTTTTGTTGTGAAGCTAGGTGTCTTGTAAGGATGTTTGTTTTATTTATTTTTTTTGTAAGACTAGGTGTCTCATGAAGAAATTTGATCATAATATGTTTTTTTAAGATCAACACTATTCACAGTAGTGCATAGTTTCTTTATGGACAGAACTTCCCTTGGCCATGATGCACTGTGTTTTCATGAGATAAGGTCTCTCATTATTCTTTTTACCCAACACCATCACCTTTTATGGCTATACACTACTTTTTCATGAGAGAAGACTCCCCAGGAAGACTTTTTAACGGGTGACACCACCCTTTGTGTCATTGCATCGTGTTTTGCAGGAGAGGTCTTTTACGAACATTTTTTTAATGTGCAACACCACCCTTTATGACAGTGTACTGTGTTATCATGAGAGAAGGTTTCTTGTGAAGTATTTTTTGAAGAATGAGAAGTTTCTTTTCTCCCATTATTTCCTATAATTATCAATGTATGATTGGAAACAAGAAGGAAAAACTACTTGTCAATATATAAAAAAGGAATCAAAGATCATTAAGGTATATCTTTTGTATGAGAGAATATCCTTCATGAACTCTACATGCTACCTTTTAATGAGTGAGGTTTTCTTTTGACCCTAGCAGTTCCTAGTGAGCAACATAGTGTTTTTGTTTCCACTAATTTTGACGATGGAGGTTCTCTCATGAACCCATCAACATTTAAATGGTGGTGTTGATTGTTCTTCATGTCCCACACTACTTTTGACAAGGGAGGTTCTCTCATGAAAATCTATAAATGTCTAAAGAGTAGTGTCAACTTTTCTCCCTGCACTACTTTTAACAAGGGATGTTCTCTTGTGAACCTAGAGGCATTTAACAAGCATCATCAAAATTTCTCCATGTCTTACTTCAGACGAGGGAGATTTTCTCATGAATCTAGAAGCATAGCATGAGCAACATTGAATTCTATTCCTACCCTACTTTTGACGATGGAGGCTCTCTTGTAAACTTTGTAGTACATTATTCCTTACAACTATAATGGAGATTTTGAATCATGTCTTGGGGTTGAAGGTGAACCATGGAAATCTATTGATTGCTTGTATATGGGTTGTCGATATACAACTAGAGGTATTAATGAACTTGCACAATTATGGGATTTAGAGGTCGTAGATTGACTTGGAGAATATTTTGAGAGGCAAATGAGATGATGGTTGTGATCGTGCAATTCTGGAGCAAAAACACACATATGTTCCAATTTAGAAATGTTGTTCTTATGCCTACACTCAAAGACGTTGAATTGATTACTCAGTCAAAGTTGAATGACAAATGGCCACATATCAGTAAAAGTTACCACTGGTGCATAAAGCTGGATAGACTCTTGGATGTAAAAAAGAAGGTTTTCAACAAGTTTATGGATGCTAACCATTAGATAAAGAATATTGTCTCACTATGGAATAGCTTCAACCATAAAGCACCATATGATAAACCAAAGCGAGACAAGGGTTGCTTTCATGCTTTTCTAGTGGTCTTATGTGCTGTCTTGATTTTTGATGGAGATAATGGATGTGTCAATGCTAAAGTTGTGCCTATGGTTTCTACCATTCAAAGGAGAGATACCATAATTCCATGGATATTAAGTGAGTTATATCATTATCTCAATGTATCCAAAGACACATGCCACATGTTTGGGCCCTTTCATGTATTGCAAGTTTACTTCAGCATGAGACTCAACCTACTTCTTTTGCAGTTAACTATAATCCCAATCATAGTCTTCCACAAGCTATTTGGAGAGTCACAACCTAATCAACTCGCCATTGCAAAAGAGAGGTGAGACAACTATGTGGATTGCAAATCTAGAAGATGTGATGTTCGTTGGAGATGGATGGCCATGGGATAGACACATTGACATATGGGATTTTGATGTTCATCTTCCAAAATTTGATTATCCTTTATGGTTTTGGTAAAATCCAAGTGTATTATCCTATAACAGCCCTACGTCAATTCGGGTGACATCAGGTGGTGTACGATCTAGACAAGCTACCTTGCTATTACCAACATGCAAATGATGAAGGGAACCGCCATATGACAACTTAGTTGATAGGGATTTGGAAGAACTGTAAGAGGATGTTGTTGGAGGAGTTCCCAGTTGGATGGGAGTGCACACCTGAGTATCTGAATCAACGCCAAACCTTCAAGCATGTACTAGCTTGCTTGTGATCTTGACATGCAACCTTGTGATTAGGTTGATTACAGTTATGCACCTCATTCTTCATTTTCCTTTTTCTTAACAATGGAGTGAGTTGTGTTAGGGGAGTTTAAATACTTATATTGAAATATTAGTATGGTGGACCTAGTGTGGTTTGTACAAAATATGTTTTGTTTCACCAAAGAATAGGTCTAGTGAAAAAATTGATATTATCTTTTGGTGTTTAGAAGAGAGAAATCCTGATGTGAGTCTTTTTTTTATGATGAGGAACCCCTCCTGGCCAAGGCCACTATTGGACCCGACCCAACCAAGGGTAAACCCCAAAACCAGCCGCATGCTTTGGGGGCACCACAACATGCTCAATAACATGGGGCCTTGTTGCACCCCGAGGGAAACAACCAGAGTCGAACCCAGTTCCCTTCATTGGGGATTGCCAAGCCACACTGCTGGGTTATTCCCTCACCCTCTGATTTGAGTCATTCTCTCTTTTTTATTTTTCATTTTGGTTTTACATATTTGACGGAGTAAAGTAGTCTGAATATGATATATAGGACAATGACAACCTATTTAAGACAAAATTGAGAAAAAATCATGTTTTTAATGCATTAGGGCTCAAAATGCAGGTCACAGATAAGGTTACTATTTCTTTGGCCTCAATGTGAAATAAGATAACCTATTTTGGTTACAATATGCAAGCAAAAGAGGTTGGAAGCATGGGGTTCATGATGAAATGTGTTTCAGATTAAGGCACATAGAGATAGAGTAAGTGAGTTAGATAACAACCCAAGCATATATAAGCAACATCCATGACTTTTTAGCTACCAATAGTAGGATACTACCGTAAAAGGAGATTTTTATCGGGGCAACATCCATGATATTCACAAGATGTGAGGAAGAAGTGGGATCAATGTACCATTGGATCTATACATCAAGCTCATAGGTAATTTCCATGGGACCCTGAGGATTCATCACAAGCACATATCCCTTGTTTGCATTTGGAGTTGTGGGGCATTGGTGCTTGAAACCCTTAGGTTGGGATATCCCTTTGTTGCAGACATATCTGGCTCTAGATTACATGTTTTTCCCAACATTGATTTTCTATTTGGCAGATGACAATCATCATAAGCTTAAATGTATTACTGTGGGTTTAAGCAATTTATCACAAGAACATATCCAAAATAGATGTAGACTTATTGCCAAATATTGGTTCTTAGAACCTTAAGATGGGTTTTTTTTTGAAAGAAAGAAAGAATGAAGAAGAGTTGTTCCTTTCATCTTATTCTCTTTTTTCAATGCCCACAATCAATTCATCATAGAGTTTGACACCTTCTATGATAGAAAAGGTCTGGAATATGTTGCAAAAGAAATTATCTAGCTCGTAGGCATCCATACGTGTTGGATATCTCTAATGATTGAAGTAGTTGGTTGTTATGCGAGTGGTTGTAAAGGGTGTAATATGACCTTGCAAGGGTACTAAAATTTGATTTGAGGATGTTTATTTGAGTGAACCTTTTGAGAAAGAAATCTCTAAGGACCATGAAGGGATAAACTCATCATCACCCAATGATGGTCAACAATGAACCTAATTAAGACTTATCTCTCCAAGATTCTATCATGGCCAAGATCCAAAACTAGTTATTTGAATGGAGATTGTTAAAATGTGTTTCTCTTGTTTTTATTGAAGATCAAAAGAGGCTTTATTTTGTTTTGTATTATTATTATTATTACTAATATTATTTTTAATATATTTTAGGGTCACCATGAAACTTTTGATGTTGACTGTGAAATTTGTTCTTGTGTTCATAAACATTTTTCTTTTCTTTGAAGATGCCATAAAGATTTGTGAATTTGATGGATTAGTTTTTGTGAATAAGTATTTTTCTTTACGAGGTAAATTATCTGACTTTAGGATTACAATTACGACCCATTTAAGTGACTTAGTGCAGTGCATGTGTCTTAAGGAAATTTCCTTACATGAACATTCAACAATAGCATAACTTTATGTGGATGGAGTTTATGGG
The DNA here is from genome assembly GCA_963693085.1 of Alisma plantago-aquatica. Lineage (NCBI taxonomy): Eukaryota > Viridiplantae > Streptophyta > Magnoliopsida > Alismatales > Alismataceae > Alisma > Alisma plantago-aquatica. The sequence goes on along the minus strand of OY856411.1, from coordinate 830,088,905 downwards.
GTTAGGTGTACATCCTTGTCCATGTCTTGTAGACGTAGAGATCCACCACTACTAACTTGTGGATGTTGTAAAGGCCTTCCCATCTTGGATTAAATTTCCCCTGTGTGTCAGGGTCGATGGTCATTCAAAGAACATGATCACCTTTATTAAACCATCTAGGATGAACCTTTTTTTGGAAAGTCTAGGTTCATTCTACCCTAATAGAATTATGCATGATGTAGGGCTCATAATCGATTCTCTTCAAGATATTTGAGGGTGTAAATTCAATTGTAAACCCAATCTACTTGTGGTATGTCTGCCTCTTGTAAGATGAAAAGATAATGTTTTTCAATTTTAATAGGTAATACAACTGGTCCATAGACTAGGGAATACGTTGCATCTCCTGTTGAAATTCTAATGGAAGCCTTATATGCCAATAGGACTAATGGCAGTTGCTCGTGCTAATCTTTTCTTCTTGAGTATTTTAAGAAAATTCTTTTTTTCATCTTCTATTGCCCTATTCATTTGAGGTTGGTAGGGAGAAGTAATATGTTGCCTCATGCTAAAGCAATCAAGGTACTCTTTCACAGACTTAGCCACAAAATTGGTGCCATTGTCAGAAATAATCAAATGTTGAACACCATAGCGGGTAATGATGTCATTCCAAAGAAACTTGATCACTTCTGTTGTTGGTTTTACTGATATAGATATGTCCTCCACCTTCTTTAAAACAATCAAATGCAATTAAGATGAATCAATGACCATTTGATGTTATATGGTTGATACTTCCAATCATATCAATTCCTCAAACTACAAATGGCCAAGGCATGTCAATTTTATATAGGTGATGAGGTGGTGAATGGATATGATCAACATGTATCTGGCACAATTGACACTTGCAAACAAACTTACAACAATTTGTCTCCATTGTACTCTAAAAGTAGTGTAAGAATTGGACTTCTTTGAAAGGGCTATACCGCCCATGCAAAACCACATATACTAGCGTGAACTTCATTCATGATTTCTTTGTCTTCTTCCTCAGTCACACAATAAAAAAGTGTTTAATTATAGGAACATTTGTATAATTCTCCCTCCCCTATGGTATATTGTGTAGACATGCATCTGATCATCTATTAATCTTGTTTGGAATATGATTCAAGAAAGGGATGGCCTTTTAGGAAGCATTTAATGTCACAAAACCAAGGATGACCATCATTAATTACACCTTTTTAAATTTACGTATAGTAGGTTGGTTGAGAAAGAGTCTTAATCTCTTCAAAAAAGCTTTCTGGTCCTTTAATCTTTATCCAGGATGCAAGTGTGGTGAGGGTGTAAGAGCATGTGTTGGGATCTCTTTTCAAATGGTTGAACTTGGCTGCTTCAAAGTCCTTGGTAAGATTACTGAGATACTCTTGATAAGTGACAAGATGATCCTATTTAGTTTCAATTCTCCATTAGTCTATGATATACTTAGGAGTTAGTCTACAATGACTTGGAGGTGACAAACTCCCATATCCTTTACCACCTTCAAGCCTAAGATCCATGCTTCATATTCAGCCACATTGGTGGTGGCTTCAAATTCCAGTCTTCTTGCAACCTGAATGTGATTTTCATAAGGATCTATGAGGACAATGCTCACTCCTTCTCCATGTTGATTTGATGAGCCATCAAATTATAAGGTCCACAAGTCAGAATCAACTGAACAATCACTAATAGAATTGTTCATCATGCTGATGTCTTAATCTAGGAAATCAAATTCTTGTTCTATTGGTTCTGTAACATGATTACCAGATAGTTGGTCTATAAGTGCTTGAGATTTGGCTATTTTCAATGATACGTATCTGACAACCAGAAGTACTTTCCACTTTGCACATCTACCCACTAAGATAGGGCGATCACATGAATAACATAAAGTATCATGGATGGGCCACTAGTTGCACGTGATATGACATATGGTAATGTTGTGATTTATGAGTGACATGGGCCAATGCTAAATAATGCTTTTCAATAGTTGTATACTTTGCCTTAATATCTCTAAATTTCTTTGAGAGGTATTATACTTCATGTTCTTCATTTCCAACCTTTAGCATCAAGACACCACTCATGGCTTTGTCTACGATAGACAAGCGTAGTGTGAGTAGGCACCTTGGCATAGGTGGTTTGAGCACTGGAGGATTAGACAAGTATTCTTAATCCTATCAAATGTTTCTTGACATTAATGATTCCATGTGTTCGAGTTCTTCTTCAATAACTTAAAGATAGGTTCACATATTGGTATTAGCTTCACAATAAATTTGCTAATATATAGGAGATGTCACAGTAGATCCGTAATCTCCTTCTTAGTGTGAGGCAGTGGGAGGTCAAATTTTTCTTGATCCTTGTGCTTTACACTTCAATACCATGTTGACTGATGATTTATCCTAATAAATGTCCAGAAGTGATGCCAAATGTGCACTTGTTAGGATCAAGTCAAAGTCGAAGTGGTTGAGCATATTAAAAGTTTCTCCAAACATGTTATATGATCCTCATGGGGTTTGACTTGCCAATCATATCACCAACATACACTTTAATTTCTTTATGCGTAAGATCATGAAAGAGAACTACCATAGCTTGTTGGTATGTAGCACTGGCATTCCTTGAGACCAAAAGGCATTACCAGATAGAAAAAGACTCCTTATTCGGCACTGAAAGCCATTTTTACCATGTCAGAAGGTTCCATCTTAAGATGGTTGTATCCAAAAAACCTGTCTATAGAGCTAATAATACCATGTTATCATCTACTAAGGGAATGTTTGGTTTCTTGGATTTTGCCATATTGGATTGTATTTTGGCATCTATATGTAGAAATTTTATGTTTAGTTTACAAGATTTGAGAAACGATGCTAATCTTGATAATTTCTGGACATAATAGGAATCCCACATTTTGGTTTCCATAAAAATTCTCCCAGATGCAAAAATCCAGTCGTGGCTGGCCGGTGGACCCCCAAAAATAGAATCATGTATTTTACAAATCCTAAAAACTAAACATAAAATTTGTGTTTATGAGATTTTGACAATGCATGATTCTTGAAAATCCAACAAACCAAACGTGCCCTAAGACATCGATGTGAGGTAGTGGATAACATCCTTTGGACTGGCCTTATTAAAATCTCATTAATAAACACACATTACAACATGATCGTTCTTCTTAGGAACATGAACAATATTAGCTTTTCACATCAAATAAGAGACTGGGTTAATGAACCCATTGTCATATTACTTTTGTACCTCCTCTCTGATTTTGACACCTCATTCAGGGCGGATGCGGTGAGCTTACTATTTTACAAAATGTATGCCTAGAATTGTTGGAAGATAATTTACTATAGTGGATTCATCTAATCTTGGCATATCAACATAACTCTGTGCAAAGATACCAATGTTGCGTCTAAGGAGATCTATGAGGGGTTTCTTGTCATATGGAAGTAAGGCTACCCCAATATTCAAATTACATTCAATAGGACCACTAATAATGTTTATTGTCTTTGCTTAATCAACAATATGGAATGATTTATGTTCCTTTAACATGTATTATGAAATCTAGATATCCTCATAGTTAGGAGATGTCTGTGAAAACCTCAACAATTTGTTGCATAACATGTTGCTTATTCTTGTGGCATTGATGAAAAATTCCCATCTTAAGAGTGTTGGGATTGATGATGGTTCCAAATCTATGGTGTATGGAGGACCACTATGATTTTCAACATGGATCATAGTAGAAGAACCATGATGGAATCTCCTCATCGGTTATTGGTCACTTTTTAAACCATGTGGAGCAATGTCAGGTTTGCTTGTAGAATGTACCTCTTAACTAAATTAGCAGATAGTCTCTCCAAGTAAAAGCCTTTATATACCTTCCTAAGATGACATCTTGGCCACTAATGTGGATATCATCATGATGTCTCCATCTTCAACTTGTTCATAAGCATCCATGTCATTAAAACTTGATTTAAATTATACATAATAGCGGGGGGCTTCAGACTTGTCTTCACAGGGCTTGTCAGATATGACTGGCACATTTCTATAGAGTGGATATGAGTCACATACCTGATTCCTTCATTGGCCACATTCCTTATGGTTTTTGCACATAAGAAAGTCTTCTTTCTAGATAGGAAATTGTTCTTATGTTGTGAGCCCTTCTTGGCTGGCCAAGCTGTAGATGGATGGCAATATGGAACCCATTCGGTCAAATGCATGTTGGTCTTCATCAAAGGTCTACAACAGCCTAGACCCCACCCATCTTGATTAATTGGTAGCATGACAGGGAAAGTGATACCCTAGTGATTGTGACCTATTCTTTGACCAAGTTGGAGACCCATTCTAGCTAAGGGTATCATTGTATTTAGTACGATCTTTATGGATTCTTGGTAAAACTCAAAACTATTTAGGAATATAATTGGTAGTTTCAACATGCAGTGTCTTAAACCTTAATGCCAACTCATCAATGCTTATCTAAGCCACTATGTCTTGTCCAAAATGGTCACGAACAATCACAATATTGTTTTCATCTCAGAATTCATGACATTGATGTAAATAAGAAGGTAATACCTTGTTCCTATGAATCTAGGGTATTCCTAGTAACAAGTTGAATGACACATTTGTCTCCATCACTACAAAGGATTCTCAACATAACTTTGGTCTAATCTAATCTTTAGCATAATTTCTCCAATAACCTCCTTTGGCCTTCCATCAAATGCAAAAACTGTAGCAAATGTAGGTCATATATCAATAAGATCATGCTTGAGTGTCATAAAAGTCTTCAAGGGACAAAGATTAAGTTTGGCTCCATTATCAACAAATATTAATGGAAATTTCATATCATTATATTTATTATGATATATAGGGCTTAATTTGAGTCAAGTGTAAGGACCCTGACCTCTGTTTAGGGTTTATCCTGTTTGCTTTGCTTAACCCTGATGCTTAGTTGCTTGCTAATCACCTTTAGCGGTGATTAGGGCTTATTTTGTGCTTTGTTGAGAGTTGGAGGTGCTACTTACAATTAACCCAAGTTTAAGGTTTGTGGGCAAGTTTGTCACCTTGTGAGGTGATCCTCCCTCTCCTTGCCTCCTCTGGTGTTGAGAGGAAGGTTTGGGCTCGTTGCTTGAGTTCCCTTAGGCTTGGTTGAGCTTGTTGGGCCTTTCTGGTGTGTTGCCTTTGCTCCTTTGGACCTTGTGTCAGGCAAGAGAGCTTGTGTCGCCCAGGGTGTGTCACCCAGGGTGTGTGTCACCCTGGTAGTGTGTCGCCCAGGGTTGTGTCAGCCATGATGGTAAGGTGTGTCGCCCATGGACTCCTTTGACCATCTTTGACCTCATTTGTGTCACCACTAGTGGACACTTGGTGCTTGGTGCTTTCATGTGGCAATGGCCTTGGACATGTGTTTAGGGCATGCTAGAGTGGTGGTTTTTTTGCACATGGACAAGTGTCCCTAGGTGGGTGACACCTTGCTTTGCTTTGCTTTGGTTTCTCCTCCATTCCCTTCTATATATGTGTTTCCTTTCTCTTGCTAAGGATCCCTTTAGTTCCTTAGTCTCCTTTCTCCTTGGTGCACGATACACCTCTCTTCTTTGCTAGCTTGGTGGCCGATCCTTCCTTGGAGTTTCCTTCTTCCTTGGTGGTGCTTGGAGCTTGGTGCTAGGAGCTTGGAGCTTGCTTAAGGTGGGTTACATAAATCCTAACCCTAACTACACTACCTCCTTTTCCATGTTCTTATATGTGCTATGATCTTGTTGGCTATATGTTTTGCTAGTTAGTTCCTTGCTCAAGTTTTCATGTTGGCCGAACCTATGTCCTAGGGTTTCTAGGTGGGCAACACTCTCTTCTCTCCTAGGTCTTGAGGAGTGAGATTGAGTTCTAGTATCATGAGCAACACTCCTCTCTCGTTTAAGTTGAGAGGTGAGCTTGTGTTCTAGTAGCTTGAGCAACACCCTCCTCTCACCATGGACTTGAAGGGTGAGCTTTGTGGTGGTTGAGAACTTTGCTAGGGTGTTCCTTGTGTTGCCCGTTTAGTGATAAGAGATGTGCAAGACCCCTCTCTCATTTAAGTTGAGAGGTGAGCCATCCTTTTGATCCATTAGGGTTTGGTGCCCTTGTGCTTGGGGTTGATGACGACCTTGTGGAGTTGCATCTTGGTCGTTATGATCTTGGGGGAGGTGCTGCCTGACACCCCTCTTGTCCTAAAATCTTAGACGACATGTTGGGGTGGATATGGTGAATGATATCCTTGGTCCCTGACCTTATGACGGGTGTCACACTACCATTCTTGCTTTGTGACGGCCGATAGGCCATGGATGGGTTGGCTGAACGACAGGTTCCCTGCTAGCTGTTTGAGTCGCACCCTTAGGCGTTGCCTCTTGAGGAGTACCTTGCCCGACACACGACTTAGATGTAGCATGGTGTCATGGAGGTATGGATGTTGCTAGCCAGTTCTGTGACCTGGTGACGGGCGTCATCCCAGTCTTTGCCTTGACAGCACAACGTAGCATGATATCCCCTATTGCACGATACACCCCCTTGAGCTTGCTGTCCGATAGGCGTTATGGCCGTCGTCCCAGTTGCACGACATGGACTGGGCTGCAAGCCTGGGTCAGATGGTAGCATAACGACCGTTACACCTTAGATGGCTGATGGAGTGTTGCACGATAGGTGCTGGTTTGCTTGGTCGACATGAGTAGAGTGTTGGGCGATAGGGGTGAGTACCCTGCCCGATACTACCTTTGGTGAGGGTAGTGGATGTCCTAGTGAGGGTCCTATCCCTTATGGAAGCGATATGTTAGATGTTGTTCTTGCTATCACGTTTAGTCATGATGATGACCCTTGATATGCTTAATGGTAATCGTTATGATAGAACTCATTTATGTAACTTACATGTTTTTACATTTGTGTGTGATCATCTTGATACTGTGGATAACGCTGAGCAAATGGTAAGCATGTAAGATGCTTTGCTTGATAATATGATCAATGTCTATGGTCACAAGTTGAGGCATGATTGATAAAGCATCAATGTCACCCTATGTTGATAATATGAACTTCTAATCTATTCATGATGATTATGTATACTAACCATGCAGGTCTCATACAGAGGCATATCCAGGTAAAGGGCTATGAGGTATATATGTTGAGTAACTCCGCTATGATGGTTACTCTCGATAATGAGATAACTTGTATGATGTATTTGACTAAAGTGCTTGGGATTTCTATCCCATGTTGATGATGTAAGCCTTGAGAGGTAGTGGCACTATGTGATGAGGGATTGAGATCCCATGGCAATGTGATGATCCTTGAGATGGATCTGGATGATTGGCAATAAGCCAAGTGATAACATGTAATGTGGGATCATTGTGATGGATCAAGATGATGTTGACTACAATGAAAGCATACTGTTGAGTTTCATACTATTTATTTTGTTATAGTTTACATGTTATATAACTTGGTTGAATCTTGAAATCCACTTAAAATATACTAACTAATCACAGTGGAATATATCATGTAGTTTGCCCGGGCCATAGATCCATCATCGTCAGGAGATGGTGATGGTGAAATGAGTTCTCTTAGAGGTTAACCCGGAGCACATATTGTTGAATATGTGAGGTTTCTCCTAGCCTAAAATAGTGAGGATTCGAGTGCAGCTATGGTTGCAGACTCGGGATATGTATAGAGCATGGTGAACAGGCCCATGGCTCAGGATATGTGATATGGGAGCATGAATGCATTCATGGCTCAGAGCACGGTGAATAGGCCTGTGGCTCAGTTTCACTAGCGCTGATACCTGTACCGAGGCAGGATAGACAGAGGGTAGTCTGACCCTGTGGCTGAGGCCACTTATGCATGAGACTGCGGTCCTGCTTGTGTTGTACTCGTACACTGACTACGAGGTGGGAGGTCATAGAGTCCGACTCTTCCATTGACCTTGTATGGCACCGGCTTTGGGTTTCGCAACCGAAGGTTGGATTTGAGCAGTACGACTCACTTCCTCAAGGCATAATAATATGTAATCCAACCGAATAGTATTTATTGCTTAAGGAAAAATATGGAACATTGGTTGATGCCTTGCTTGTGCAGTTAATCTTGTTATACATGCAGTTACTTATACGTTCCTCGTGTTATGTGATAAGATCTTATAAACCTTATCTTGTCAATCATGTTCCATAAAAAGATAATTGGTGATATGCCTTCCATACAGCCTGGTAAGCTTGATGGTACGAATAGCCTTGCTATATTGACTGTTAGTATTCTACATTTTACTGTTTATCTTCTGTTGTTGCTTTATCCTCTTGGTTTTATAGTTTTGGTGGGGAGTTATGTTTCTCGCTGGGACAATGTTCAATTGTCTCACCCCTTTGGTTTCCAGGTGTTTGAGCTAGACGTGGTGGTGGTCGCGGAGTTGCGGCCGAGCTGTAAGATGAGCAGTAGAAGGCAAGAGACGGACATGCTGCTGTTTTGGTCATTTTATAGTAGAGTCTTAGAGTCATCCTTGTACTATCAGGTCCTTGGGAGCATTTTGACGTTGTTTCACGATGTATAGTTGTTGATCCTTTGTATATACCCTGCTGCTGGTCGGATGTGGGCCTTTATGTACATAAACAGGTGATGAACTCATGTGATGACAAGACAGTTGTTGCTCTAAGCTGTGGACACATATCAAGGCTTGTAAATGTTTATATAACTTGTTTCCTTCTAGGATGAGGACCTATAAGTAATAGTTTCTCAGTTTATCAGCTTTCCGCAATCGGTTTTAATTAACCCATGTTTTTGATAACCTGTGGTTATGGTGATTTCCGCACATTTTCGTGTAACACCTCGTTGTCTGTGTGATAGCGGGATGTGTTGCCACATCAAGGAAAACTGAGATTTCATCATCAGAAAAAGTGATCATTGTGTGTTTTGTAACTAGTGCAATTGTGTTTACTAGTGCCTCTAGGTCAATATTCTTTGGGACGAATGCTCCTTACAAGATTTTTACGATAGATGATCTATGTTCTGGAGAAACTTGTATCAGGTTGCACATGGCTATATCTGCACATGTTTTCTTAATATGCTCTACCAAGTCATAAGATGATGTTTGTTTCTCCCCACCACTTGTTGAAGGAATATAAATGTGTCCCTTCTTTGTGTTATGGGAACATAACAAATCCTATGGTGGTAGGACCTTAGTAATGTTGCACAATCCTGGTACATTGATGATGGCAGAAGAAGGAACCTTATGGGAGTGATTTACTCAAGGTATGTCATTTCTATTTGATGTGAAGGCCTCTCCTACATATGTAGTGACCTTCACCTTCACTTATCCATGGGGCATAGAATACCCCTTGTCTCTATCAACCAAGGGAATTGTTTGGGGAGTAATTAAGGCATGTTTAGGACTTCCTATACTGGGAATATTGCATGAAACATATTCATGGCCTGATACAAATGAAGGAGAAGGTGTTGGAGAAGCAACATCTTGAACCAATATAGGAATGATGGGGCACATAATGGGTATTGGAAGTTGTAGAGTTGCATGTGGATGTTGTGGTAGTGGATCGAGAAGACCCCAATAAGGTGAAAGGATGGTGGTTGCTTGTATAAAATTGAGATCCTAGACCGTGCTAAGGCCAACCCTAGAACCATAATGACATGCCTATATGGTTTTTGTTTTCCTGGTCAAGGTGTAATGTCTGGCTCTGTGATAGATGAATTTGGAAAATAAATTGCATTCATGAAGGTGGGCATTTGAGATAAGATGAATTGTTCAACCCACTCATAAGCATAAGGGTTGTCTTTTCAGAATCGAATGATCTCCCATTGAAGGACCTTGTACTCATTTATATCATTCCCATATGAGAAATGGAAAGCGGCATGATTACATCAGATCATGATTTCTAGATGGATTCACTGGTGTCATCTTTATTTTAGGATAATCTAAATCTTCCAACATTTGAGGTAGTAGTTCCTTAAGCAATAGTTTGATATCTTCAAGATTCATATCATTCTCAAACTTTCATTGTCATTGAACCCATCAAGTTATTATGGGTGCGGCCCTACATTGTGTTGTACATGACAACATGGATTGCATGGAGGTGGTGAACTTTTGCTTTTTACGTTCTTACAACTTGTTTTTCTAGTTACGCGTTGTTGTTTCTCCTAGTGAAGTCTAGTAAGTTGGTCTCATAGACATTGAATAAGATGTGTCTATAGATGTCAATTGCATTAGCATTAGCCATACAATATATAAGATGGATTCTAACTTCATCTTAGAGATGCCCCTGTATGAGCACAGATAGCTATGCTTGAAAAGGCATTGTTACTTCAAAGAGAGAACATATTCCCTTGTAGTGACCAATTGTCTAGTTGAGAAGTCACTTTTGTCATAAGTTCAAGTTCACAAAACTCTTCCAATACTATTGCAATTGTTGTTGAGGTATTTTCCTGTTGTACGTGACATCCCATGTGACATTATCAATAAGATGTTAAACAACATGCTGTAAAACTATGCCAAATTCTATCATATGACCCAACGCCCTATGAAATTTGTAAAATGCGGTAACGTCATAGTTCTTACAAAGCAGGTTTGGTGGAGACCTTTGAACATGTAACTTGAGATATGGATCAATCTGTGGAAAAAGAGATACATAAGTGTACGATGATGGTGTGAACTTTGTGGGGGCTTTCTTGGTGTAACATTTTCATTGTTCTATATAAGAATATGTTCCCCAGTGACTTCAGCCTATTGAGTTGATTGTGGAGCAATAGATGGTGCAACCAATTTTTTGTTGTGGGTTTGTCTACTGGAATGACTAAAAATACGACATCTAAGGTGTAGATATGGGAGTTGTTCCACATGTGGGATATCCTAGTGGTGGGCCATAACTTACTAAAGGATAATATCATGTATCTACTTGTTGTGGAAGATAATCGGCAAATTGAGGAGTAAGATTTTGCATAATTTATATGTTGATGGGTGACCACCTTATCACTGTTTTGTTGGGACCCATTCTTGTTACCAGGAAAGGAATTCTGGACATTAGGTGTGTATCTTGGGATGAAAATTTCACTGAGAGACTCTTTATTTTTAGCAGTAGATCTTACTTCAAATTTGGGTTTAAACATGAGAGTTGTAGTGAGATTGAGGCCAATATTCTTGTGCACCCCTTTTTATGGTTGCTTCAATTCTAATGCTTGCTTGAATGAGATATGAAAATGTATGACGTGATTGGAAAGTGAGAATAGAAGATGATGTTGGTGATGATGCCTAAATAACCATTCAAATACCCTCCTTTGATCAATCTATTCTCTATCTAAGCAACTAGTTCTCTCCAACTTCCAACAAATTGTATGAAAGTCTCCTTAGGTTTTTGAGTGAGAGCCTCTAGATCATTACGTGTAGGTAGTTGGTCAATGTTCCCAATATATTGTTCAATGAAATGATTTGCTAGTTCAACCTAGGAATTGAATGTTTGTGGCTTTTCTTGGTTATACCAAGCTAGTCTTGGTCCTTCCCGGGAGCATTGAAATAGACAAATCAATGGCTTGTCATTGTCTCAAACCTCTACCATGTCTGAACATTAGGTCTAGATATGCAAATTGGGATCCCCTTAACGTTGTGCTTAGAGAACTCTAGAACCTCAAATATGTTAGGCGTGCATGCTTCATGGAAGTAGCAAAAATCCCCAAATTGTTTCATTCTTGTCGTTTGTCCTTGAATTTCCTTGGGTTTCCTGGTGATGCATGGTTTTAAGTCGCTTTTCACCTATTATTTTCTGGAGATTAATTGCATATATGTTCACTTTGAGATAGTTTTATGCATTGTTTTCCAGCATTAACCTGTGAATCAGTGTTGCATCAAATAGTTAGTAATTCTACCTAATCATGCTAAATTTATTATTTATAGTTTGGACTTATGTAATTTTTCCCTATTTTAGGAAATTTGAGCATTGAGTGGACAACTCTATTCCATCGACACATCTGTCAGTGGTATCAACAAAGCAGGAATATAGAATAGGGAAAGAGGGAAATCTCGATGCTGCCAAGAGGGAAATTGGTTTTACAAAGAGATGAATCGATGCTACCAAACTTTGGAGGGATGCCACTGGAGGATCCAAACCTCCATATTACTAGATTTTTATAATATCTTAGCACTTTCAAGATAGATGGTGTTTGTATTGATGGGATTCATATTATTCTTTTCCCATTCACTTTGAAGGACAGAGCCAAGACATGTCTCTCTTCTTTTCCAAGGAATTCTATTAACAATTAGGAGGATCTCATCAAAGTCTTCTTATCCAAGTATTTCACACCAAGCAAACCAGCACAGTTGAGAAGCCAACTCATTAATTTCCCTCAAATGGATGGGAGACTCTCTATAATGCATGGAAGAGATTGAAAAACCTTGTCCTCACCATGGTCTCAAAAATTGGTTACTTCTTCAAACTTTTTGAAATGGTTTTTTTTAACACAAGGATGTCAATAGATGCAGCTCCAAATGGAGATTTAATGAACAAATACTATAGAGAATCTTATGCTATCATAGAAGACATGGTAGTAAATCATTGCCAATGGAACACTAATACAAGCAATCAACCTTATCTTTCTTCTACTTCTTCTGGGATGCAAGTTGGCATGCACATAGTTGATGAAGTGGACTTAATTGCAACAAAGCTAGACATCTTGTCTCAAAAGCTTGAAAAGTGTAGCACACAACCCATTCAACCAGTCAACCTAGTTTGTGAAGCAAGTAAAGTTCTTGGGCAAGATCTTCAACAAAAACATGTTCATCAACAACAACTACATTCAAAGCCCAACTTGGAATCACTCCTAAAGGATTTTGTTTCATTTCAAATTAAGAAAAATGAAGAGTTCCTCCAGAAAAGACATCTCATGAAGGATTTCATTCACACTCACTCTTCTAAGCTGGATGGGATTGCTATTCACACAAGAATGTTGGAGGACCAAATTGCTTAACTTGCCATTTTGAATCAAACAACACCTTCCCCTTAATCAACCAAAAATGAATCCAAGGGAGACATACATGTTAGTTCCTTTTAGTAGTAGGCCTGCTATAGGAGAATCTTCTTCACCATCAAATAGAATATCATATGAAGTTGTGGACTCCAATGTAGGCAATGAAACTAAAGCTCAAAGGAATAAATCTGCACATGCCCCATGGGATGATTCTTCAAGCAAGCCAAATGCCATTTTCCAACATAGCCTTGGCACACTGCTTGGTGATGAGAAAATTCTCTTTCATCTGATTCTAGTTATTTTGAAGAAGAGAATGAAGGGACAAACAACATTGCTATTCAGAAGGCTATTCCTATTTCAAATCAAAAGCGTACATCTTTGTCCCAAATCAAATCTATTCACAAAGAGGCGTAGATCTATGGTGCAACAATTTCCAACTACAAATCATAGCATAGTCCTTCCACCTTGACATCTCCACCATGATGAGGTACCCAGTTACTATTCCCTTTGTTTGATTTATATAGTGATGAAACTACGAATTTCAAACTTAGAGGGGAGAAATCGGCTAGTAATTTTAGTTTTCTATTTGCTTTCTTATCCATTTCTATATTTTTTCCTATTTAAGTGAAAAATCTATGCATGGCCATCATGATATCTTCTTGTTTGGGTAGAAATTAAATCCCTTCTAGCTAATCCATGTACCCATTGAGATAATAGTTGAATAACTCTAGCATGCACATCCAACAATTTAATGAAAACACCTTACCAATCACTCATTTTGCCATGATATATTTGCTCTAGCATCTTTATCATTTTTCTCACTCTCAACTTAATGCATCTAATGGTTCAAATTCTTTAGACTAATCAACTTCACAACCTTGTGTAACATTTTGATGATTCTGCAAAATATGTAGAACATTTTCTACCACCCTTTTGATGAAAATTTATATAAGTAAAAAAATTCCTAATTTTGGATCACCTATCTGTATGACCTTCTCTTTGAAGATTTGACTAGACTAAGATTGTGAGGTTCCAAAGTGTGATATAAATCATGTTTAAAAAGGGATATTTGTTTGCACAAAATAAAAGAATTCTACATCCGTACAAAAGATGCTAGGTTTCCCATGTAATCTCCCAACCCAATGAAGGTAGGGAATTACATTAGAAAGAGGGTCAATAAACCCCAAACGACATTCCATGCGCACGTAAGCCTACAATTGCATCCAAGTGTCTTACCCAGAGCTCTTAATTTTAAAATCTTAATGCTTATGAAGGAGTTGTTGTAGATTTTTTGATCTCAAGCCAGGATTCTAATTTGATTCATCCCTATAATCATAAGGGTTTGGTTGAATATTCATTACATTTTTTGCTTTGCCATCATACCTCTATTCATTTCTATATTGTTGATTTCTCTAAAGAAATTTGACCACCTTTTCGAACTAAATTTTCAATTCTGAGTGATTGAAATGAATTCATACCTAGTTGGAATATCTTGATAGTGATTGGCATGTTATGTTTGGGTTCTTCATTTCATTGAATTGATGTATGTTCCATGCTATTTCTTCAGCTATTTATCTTTCTTTCTTTTTGCTTGAGGACAAGCAATAGTTTAAGCTTAGGGGTATTTGATGTGCATATTTTACATCATCTTTTGGATCATTTTTGGTTGCATTTCGAAATCAATTTTACCCAATAATCACTCTTAATCATGCTAGATTTTCCACTCTATTTTTCACTTTACTTGCTCTATGGTTTGGATTGTAGGTATATAGTTTTAGCATCAAAATGGGGAGAAAACAACATCATATCACCCATCAACACATTCCCCAATCACCTAAACATTAAAAAGATCAATATTGCTGAAACTATCAGTAACATGCCATGTCTAAAAATCAACACACCATGTCGAGATCATCAGACATGCTGTGTCAAACTTTGACATGTAGAGACACAATACAGAAATTTGATATAAAACTCTCTGAATTGCAACAACAGACTGTGTCGAGATTTCAACATGCCATATCACAGTCTAGAACTTGGATCTAGAACTCTATGAATTGTAGAAACACACTGTGTTGGCCAACCAACATGCCACCTCATCATCTATAGAGGCCATTCAACTTCAGTTATCTCATCTAGCACACTATTTTGGCCATCTAACATGTCATGTCACCTACAGATATCCCTCAAACATGAATGTAAATGTCCCACTTTTATATATAAGACCCCAAGCCTTCTTGGCCAGTTATGACAAACTATTTTGGAGGAATTGGATCAGGACTCAAGCAAGGGAGATCCAGGAGGAGTTGGGTGCATTCCAAGGGAGAAAATTTGATTTCTCAAGAGGGAAACTTCTTCTTGTTCCTTTTTCTCCAACAATTATAGCAGGGATCTCTGTCGTTCTCATTTCTCCACTCCAGAGTGAAGCTTTTTGGAGAGTTTCCAGCAACAAGGATGTAGTTTTGACTCCTTGAGTGGAGTTCTAACTCTCTCTTACTTCTTCCACAAACATATGAGTTTATTTCCTTCTACTATGATGTCTAACACTACTTTCTACTGCTTGTATCTACTTTCTACAGCCATGGACGATTATATATTCTTTTCTTGGGCATGGGGGAGTAACTCCCATGTCATAACTTATGTGAACTCAGATTCCATACTTAATGCTAGTTGATTCATTGTTCCAAGATATGTTTTGGTGCTTATATGCTTGTTTGCATCATTGGCAATCTCGCTTCCATGTTATATGCTTCTTTTCTATAATCTGGGAAGATATGTTAAGAACTAAGGAGTAGCTATCTTGCCAACAAATCCTTGACTACATGAGTTGTTGGGATTATGTTGAGGATCCAAGGTTTGTAGATTAAAACTAAGCATAAGCATGGGAATGATATGTGGAGTTACAACTGTCTCACATCATCGTGAGGTGTGTGCTGACAAAAAACCTCCTTTGTATGATTGACTATTATGTTTGAACTCCATGGTTGTATGTAAGTTGTGATGCGGAACTGAAATCTCGTATCTAAGATTATTTTACTGTGATCTTAATTATCATCCAAGTGATTAGCTTTTACTGCTTTCTTTTAATCTGTTAATCAGTTTAATCTAAAACCAATCATCCTTTTGTAACTGATTTAGATTGTTGAAAGTTTAATACTCTTGTATGTAACAATACCTTGCTCCTTGGACGACCTCAATAATACTACATGCAATTGTATACTTGTCAGGTAGTGTTCAAGTTCATAAATTTAAAACTTGTGCACATGGCTAACACCATGCATCCTCAAAGTGAACATAGTCAAGTCATGCTTAGAAAAATAGCAAATGAAAGGGTTGAGGATGGAAATTAGGGTTTATGCCTAACTATAGCAATTCATTCCAACCTATGTTTTAATAGTATTCAAACCAACTTCCCATTAAGTGGTAAATAGGGACCAATCATTAGACGAGCCAAATTTTAAGTAGGAATTTTCTCATGACCATCAAGAGAGCAGGGATAGTCAGGGATACAAATATTGAGTCCCACTCATGAGAGTGATTTGGGAAGTTGTAATGACTAAATTATATAGGGATCGAAACCCTACTAGGTACTCCATGACCCAGGAAAAGTTCAACAACATCCTATATAGGGGCACCTAAATACCTAATTGAGGTATGTGTAGGAACAATAGAGAATAACTTGAAATAGTCAGATTCATTAACTGCACTAGCTCTAGTACCATATTGTAAAGAGTAGGACCCGAGAAGGGATCCACTCCTTAACTGAGGAATAAATCCAACCATTCTGAACACACATATATGTATGGTAGGAAGGATAAATTAACATGTATGTATGTTGGGAAGGATAAATTTTAATTTCTCATATGATAAACATAGTTTCTAAGTCGTAGCATAAAAATAGAACTATTAGAAAATCACAATTAATAACACAAAAAGTGCATGTAGATTAAATAAGACTAGAATAAACTAAACTAGGGATAGCGAACCACAAACCACTACCCATGGTAGGAGGACTAAATCCTCAATGCCCGTGTATAAAGCATGGCATGGGGGATAAAATACCACTGCCTAAAAGGAGGACAAAAACATTAGTACCTATAAATATATCATGTAGCAGGGGGAATAAAACCCCAGTGCATGTCATAAGGTCTAAACCTCAGAGCTTAAAATAGAGTGAAACTATCATTAAATATTAATAGTGAAAATATCCCAAGCAAACTGAGTAGGAAAGATCATGGTACATTCCAATTTGATAATCAAGTTCAAAAGGATGGAAGCATCCAACATATAGCATGTTAGGTTAAAGGACCAATATACATGAGAAGTATGATTTCAATAATCATCAAATAAATATGTGGATAGTATTGAGATTCTAAAAGGATTAAAAAATAGTAGTATAACTCAGAGTATTCCTCAGTGATAAAAATTCAGGATTTAGCAATTATATGTCGAAATAAATTCAAGAAGATGTACATACCTTGACAATCACACTCTATCTTTAACATGTACTTTTGTCCACTAGATTTGTAGCGCACTATCACTCCTATATGCGTGTAAACCCCCTGGCCTTTCTTTATGATTGAACATGCTTATTTTTCTTAATTGGATGCTTAAAACCTTACTCAAACCCTAATATGTGCTTTTATATCATGTAACAAAGTTAAGTTTCAAGTTTGATCCAATTTGGACATTGTTTGAGTAAGTTATGTGATGTGCACAAATGACATTACATTTTGACACCATTTTAGTTGCACATTTCACTCAATTTAACCATATTTCTACTTCGGCTCATGATAGGATGTTTGCTTCTTGTTGGTATTACTCATGTCATGGTTTGAATTGTTGATACACCACATTCCACTCATAACAAAAAGAAAAGCCCAAAATCTAATCTTCTTGGCATTTTCAAAGTTTCCCCATTTGCTAGAGTTAAATATTCAATAGATAACCAAAAACATGTGTGGACCACTCCACATAGTGTGTGATTCTCAGTAAGCCAACTTGCAATTTAGTAGAGCTACAACATGTGACCCATCAACACGGCATGGCCCAAAAAGTCCAGAATTAATCAGGAAGTCCTCATTATGTCGTGTGGACATTATACATGGCATGTTAGTTGTGATCGTGGCCCGAATCAATCAGAAACTGAATTTGACACAGATGCTTGACTTGTAAACACAGTTTGAAGCTTATTTTTTATACTTTCTAAAGCAACTGCTGATTTTTTCTATACATAACGAGCCACTTCCCTTGGTAAGCATATCATGTATCATTGGGAACAATTAGAGATCGAAGATGAGGCTAGATCTTTGGAGGGGTGATTTTGGAGAGAAATCTAGGGTTTGCCAAGAGAGGGCCCATTCTTGGATCTATTTATCTTCCCTACTCCTCCCCAAAGATGTAGAGAGAAGGTTTCTGAATCAAGGAGCATTTGTAGAGACAAATCTCCACCTATTGGTCGGAGATTTCCATATGTTCTTTACTCCACAGATTTATTTGTTATATATCTCTCTCTACTCATGTTTCTTGCAATGATTATCCATTTGTGCATGTATTCCTCACTGTGAGTAAGTAAAATCCTTTTCTTGGATATGAGAGAGTAGCCCCCATGTCATAATCATGTGACTCAAATTTCATGTTTGATATTAGTTAATCTTTTGTTTCAAAACGAGTTATGATGCTTATCTTCTTGTATGCATAGCTGCCCACCATATTTACATGTTTTATGCTTCTTATTATTTCTGGAAAGATATATTAAGAGGTAAGGAATAGCCATTTTGATAGCATGACCCTAACCATGTAAATGGTTAGGATTGTGTTGATGATTCTAGGTTGTAATCTGAATATGTGTATATGAATGGGAAATCTATATAAGGTTAGCACTATATTATATCATCAAGAGATGTATTTAGATGACAACAACCTACCTTTTGAAGATTGACTAATATACATGGAATTTTTAGCTCTTTATAGGGTTATGATGTGGAAGTGAAATCTCATATCCAAGATTCTCGTGATTTGATTTCAATCATTATCCAAGTGATTAGTGATCTTAATTTTCTTTGTTTCATACTTGGAATTAATATGATCCAAATCAACCTTTTAACTGAAATCAACCTAGATTGTAGAAGATTAGTAGTTTTGCACCTAGCTAGCCTAGATCTTTGTGGTTTGAATTTGACTACAATTGATCCAATATGCTTGTTGGTGATTGACAAGTTGAGCAATCAATTATTATTTAAAACTTACTTGCCTTTGGAAACCACCAAGCTTTTGGCGCCATTATCGGGGAGCCACAATAATTTTTAGTTAGAGTATAAGTGTTAATTAGTATCCGAGACTAGGTCACCATTTTGCATTATTAATTTTTAATACCTTTTAGTTTTTGTGATTTTCACTTAACTGTTGCTTTTTGCAGGTTGCATGAGTCGTTCTAAGAGGGGTCTTGATACGTCCATTTTCTTAGATCTAGAGATTGAGTGAACTTTTTGCATCCAAAGGAGAGAAAAGAAAGGTGATAACTCTTCAAGCTTGGAGGAATCACAACCATCATCGCCCCATTCAACACCTTCACCCCACCCTCGCCTACTCATCATCAAGAGTCGGACATGGAGGACAATCACTTGCTAAAGGAATTTGATGTACTGGTTACCATCAACATTTGTGGAGCCATTGATCATCAAACAATTGAGGCTAATAATTTCTCTATCAGCCCCACCATTATGCAAATGATCCAGCAAAACAGGTTTGAAGGAACTCCTATGGAGATCTAAATATTCACATAGTAGAATTTTTACAGTATATGAACACCTTCAAGATAAATGGCATCCTATCTGAAGTAGTACATCTAATTTTATTTCACTTCACTCTAAGAGACTGATCCAAGGAGTGACTCTCCTCTTTGCCCAAGTGATCCATCAAAAGTTAGGACAAGTTGTTGAATGTTTTCCTTGCAAAGTACTTTCCTCCTAGCAAAACCACTCAAGAAGGTGATACACTTTATGATACATGTGAGAGATTTAAGGATCTGTAACAACTTTGTCCTCACCACGGTTTGACCAACTGACTGTTGTTACAAACCTTCTACAACAAGTTATTCTACAATACATGTATGATTGTGGATGTTGCTGCAAACGGAGCCTTTATCAACAAATCCTATATGATGGCATATGAAATCATAGAAGATATAGCATTCAACCATTTCCAGTGGAGTTCAAAAAGAGCCAGCCAACCCTTCTCATCAAGTGACACTACTGAGAAGTCAAGAGGAAAGCACACCGTCGACGCAGTTGATCTTATTGCAGCCAAACTTGATGATTTATCACAGAAGTTTCAAAAGTTGAGTACACACTCCATCCAAGTAGCTGAGCAAGTGTGTGATGCATGTGGAGCCCCCAGTCATGATTCTTCTTCTTGCTTTGCCCCACAGATGAATGTTGGAGAGGTGACATAGCAAGCTTATGCGGTATGGACCAAACAAGCATTTCTACAATCCTTACTCCAACACTTATAATCCAGGATGGAGAGACCACCCCAATTTTTCATATAAAAAAAAATCTTTATAATCAACAATCATCATATCAACATCGGCAGAAACAAGGCCAACAACAACAACAAGTGAGCAACCAACAACCCATGAACAATAACCAGCCGCCGAGATTCAACAATAACAAAAAAACTACAATCAACCTTTACCTAAGTCAAGTTTGGAGAGCATGCTTGAGACTTTTGTGTCAATGCAAATCTAGCAAAATGACAAATTATGTGCAAATGGGTTACTTTTGAAAGATGTTATCTCTCAACTTTCATCCAAGGTAGATGTCATTTCTACTCATGCAAAGATGCTAGAAAACTAGATTGCCCAACAAGCTCTAGCAAATCAAAAAGCCTCTTCCAGTTCACTACCAAGACAATCGGAGAAGAATCCACGAGAATACAAGTCTATTTCCTTAAGGAATGGAAACATTATTGAAAGACCCTTGCATATATATATGAAAAGAAAGTTGGTCATGATAAAGAACATGATGCTAAAGAAAAGAAAAGGGAGAAAAGTACAACTGAAGAACAACCATCCTACAAGCCTACTGCTCCTTTTCCCCAAAGGTTTGCATGCAAGAAAGATGATGTTAAATTTTATAGATTTATGGACATTCTCAATAAACTATATGTCAACCTTCCTTTGGATGAAGTCATTGTCAAAATACCTACCTATAAAAAGTTCCTAAAAGACCTCTCAACCAAGAGAAGGAGGAGTGATCAAGTGGAAACCATTATGCTATCTAAAAGGATGTCTTCTATCATTCAAAATAGACTAACGGGGAAACTAGATGAGCAAGGTGGTTTCATGTTTCCATGCAAGATTGATGATTCAACATTTGATAAAGGTCTATTCGACCTTGGGGCCAGCATAAGCCTTATTCTGTTTACATTGTGGGAGTAGTTTGACATTGGAGATATGAAGCCAACCAAGATGGCCATTCAATTTGAAGATCACACAATCAAGTATCTGAAGGGAATTGTTGAATATGTACCATACAAGTGGGGAAGTTATTTATTCCTTGTGATTTTGTTGTGTTAGATATGAATGAAGTTCCATCCAATCCTATCCCTTTTAGAAGATTCTTCCTCTACACAGCTGATTGCATAGTCTATGTACGAGAAGGCAAGATCACTCTTAGAGTAGGAGGGGAAATAATTGAATTATCTATTCTAGATGAAATGAAGGCTCCAAACAAAGCAGAGAATATTTTCTCAATTGATTATATTAACAAGTTTTTGGAGGAAGACAAAGATTTTTCTAATTTTTTGTTGACTATTGTGAGGAACGTGAATTGCACACCACCATGGTTATAGAAATTTTAGATGTTGTTTCAAGTTCTAGTCCATATCTATACCATGAAGATGTTTCACCATTGTAAGGTGACTCTTGCAATTCCACAAAGGATAACAAGGTAGAACTCAAGCCCCTTTCACCAAGACTAAGGTATGCTTTTCTTGACCCTAATTCTACATCTCATGTCATCATAAATGTTGATTTAAGCGATGAACAAGAAATCAAATTGCTAAATGAATTGTGTTTGCATAAAGAAGTAATCAATTATTTGATAGACAATTTGAAAGGCATAAACCCTTCCATTTGCGTGCATAGAATTAATTTGGAGGAGGATGCCAAGCCTTGTGTAGAATCTCCTAGGTGATTAAATCAAAATATGCTTGAGATTGTTAAAAAGGAAATTTTTAAGTTGAAAGATGCAGGGACCATTTACCCTCCAAGTGACAGCCCCTGAGTGAGTGCTATTCATGTATTACCCAAAAAGTGGGGTGCAATTGTTATCAAAGGGGATAATGATGAATTGCTTCAAACTTGTGTAGTCATAGGATGGAGCATGTGTATAGACTATAGAAGGTTGAACAAAGAAACCCATAAAGACTATGTTCCATTACCATTCATTGATTTAATGCTTGAGAGATTAGCCAATTATTCCTACTTTTGTTACCTCGATGGGTATTCCAGATTCTTACAAATACTGATTTATCCAATGGATTAGGAAAAGACAACTTTTACATGCATCTTTGGCACATACGCTTATAGATGCATGTCGTTTGGTCTTTGCAACGCACTACTGACTTTTCAGTGTTGCATGGTGACTATTTTTTCCGATTTCATCAAGCGTACAATGGAGGTTTTTATGGATGATTTCAGTGTTTATGGGAACTCTTTCGATGATTGTTTGTCTAATTTATCTAAAGTCCTTGAGAGATGTAAAAAGGTTAACCTAGTATTAAACTAGAAGAAGTGCCATTTCATGGTACAATATAGAGTAGTACTAGGCCAGGTGATTTCTAATAATATTGAAGTTGATAGGGACAAAGTGGAAGCAATAGAGAAATGGTCTACCCGTAAAATGTAAAAGATGTTCGAAGCTTTCCTTTCCATGCTGGAGCTTACAGAAGGTACAACAAAGATTTTTCCAAAATAGCTAAGTCCTTATGGCCATTACTTACAAAGGATGTTGACTTTGTATTCCATGATGAATCTCAAGCTGCTTTCAAAAAGCTTAGGGATTCCCCTATTTTAGGCCCAATCATTCAACCATTAGATTTGGAATGCGCCCTTTGAACTGATGTGCAACGCAAGCGACTATGCCATCGAAGTTGTACTTGGCCAATGAAAGGACAACAAGATGCATGCTATCAACTATGCCAATAAGACATTTGATGAGGCCCAGATAAACTATGCCACAACTGAGAAGGAGATTCTAGCCATATTATATGCCTTCAACAAATTTTTCTAGTATCTACTTGGATCCAAATTTTTAGTCTATATTGACCACGCAGCCCTCAAGTATTTGTTGAACAAGAAGGACGTTGAACCACGCTTGATTCGATGGACTTTGCTGCTTCAAGAATTTGATATCAAGATCAAAGACAAGAAAGGAACTAGAAAAATGTTGGTGATCACCTCTCTAGAGTGACCCCAGATGCAAAGGATACACTGCCTATTGATGATCACATTCCCATATAGAGATTGTATGCAGTTGACACACCACAACCACCATGGTTTGTAGACATCTCCAACTTTCTTTCCACAAGGCATCTTCCACCTGATCTTACTTATAAGCAAAAAAAGAAATTCATGCATGATGTCAAATTTTATTATTGGGACAACCCAATGTTGTTCAAACTAGGAACTGACAGACTGATCCAATGGTCTATAGCTGAGGAGGAGATACCAAGAATTATTTTTGGTTTCCATTCTTCTTCCTAAGAAGGTCACTTTGGGGGAAAGAAGATAGCTATAAAGATCCTTCAAGCTATATTTTATTGGCCAACTTTGCTTCGATATGTCCATACTTATGTCAAAGTATGTGACAAGTGCCAAAGAACCGGTGGGATATTACGACAAAATTCCTCTCAACTCCATTCTGGATATTGAGGTGTTTGATGTATGGGGTATTGACTACATGGGCCCCTTCCCATCCTCCTGTAGTTACAAGTACATATTGGTCACCTGTGATTTAGTCTCAAAGTGGGTAGAGTCCATCCCTATCAAAGCTTTTGATGCTAAGTCAATGCTTAAGCTATTTCATAAGGTTATTTTTCCTCATTTTGGAGTTCCAAGAGATATGATTTTAGATGGAGGGACACATTTCAATGGGAAATAGTTCAGCAATCTTCTCACCAAGTATAGAGTGACACATAAAATCTCTACTCCATATCACCCCTAGACATCTGGACAGGTTGAAGTGTCCAATAGATAACGGAAGAACATCCTTGAGAAGACAGTTTCAAGCTCAAGGAAAGATTAGGTACTCAATCTAGATGATGCTCTATGGGAATTCTAAACTGCATATAAGATTACCATCAGTACCACACCATTTAAGCTCATCTGTGGCAAATCTTGCCATCTTCCTTTGGAGATGGAGCATAAATCCCTAGGGGTCATTAAGTTCCTTAATTTTGATATGAAGAAAGCAGATGAAAAATAGTTGTTGCAAATTCAAGAGCTTGAGAAGCTCAGGCTTGATGCATATGAAAATGTAAAGATCTATTTGGAGTGAATAAAAGCATGGCATGACAAGAAGATCATAAGAAAAGACTTTGTTGAAGGAGATCATGTGTTGTTATTCAATTCAAGATTGAAACTTTTTCTAGGGAAGCTTAGATCCAAGTGGTCAAGAATTTTCTTGGTCTTGAAAGCTTATCCATATGGGATGGTGGGGATGCAAGGAAAGAAATCGACAATCAAGGTCAACAAACAAGGTTGCAAGCTTTACACTGAAGGAGAGAAGATAGAACAGGGAGCCTCATGCTCCTTCGATGAACTTTGATAATGAAGAATCAAGTCTACTTTGAATCTAAATAGAAGACCTTTATGGGAGACATCCCCACATTTAGATAGTTTCCCTTATGTTATTTCATTTAGTGTTGTTTAGTTATAGTCAGTTACTTTTGAATAAGACCTCATGCTGTTATATTAACGAATTTGTGTGGGAACATTTAGTAATCACTTATATTTTGTAGGTGGTGACATTTTTCATCAGAAAGAATAAGGAGGACCAAGATATTGAAAAATGTGCTCCAACACGGCATGTGGACAAGTCCACATGGTGTGTATGGTATATTTTGAAATTCTAAAACTTCACAGGGATTGCCTATTGCACTATGTGCATCAATAACACGGTGTGTCCAACATCAAAGAAATTCAATGCTACGTAAACTTCAACAAGATGACGTGTGGACCACTCCACACAACGTGTTGGATTATTTGATGAAGGTTGAAGTTCTTACAAACACACACCATTTTTCCATGTTGGAGTCATCTACGTCGTGTGTATTTTGGGAGAAAAAGTTGCCAAATTTCATAGGGAACCAGCCTTACATCGTGTGGATGCCAGCCACTCCGTGTGAAGCTCACGAAGGAAATTTCAAGTTTTCAACAGACTTGGCTCCTTATGCCATGTGTATTTGCTTACTGTGTGTTCCTTTATAGATTTAGGAGGACTTCTCCTACTCATTATGTTGTGCGGTGCACCCTTATAGTGTGTCTCCACATGACTTAAGTTTTCCAAACCCTAAAATCAGTTCACTTCCTCTTGGACTCACATTATGCAACCACCTCTCAACCCACCTTGTGACTTCAATTCCTCATTCTGTGTACCTCTATGCCTCCACATGCCATGGTGTCAATATCCTCTGTAGGTCACCCTAGATTGTCACATGTCGTGGTGTTGCATCACCAACAACATTAACCCATCAAATCAGAAGAGCTATGTCGATCTCCACCCGCATCTCATTGCCTCACGGAAGAAGGATGAGATCCAACGATCTCCACCATCCACCGTTTGTGGATAGTAGCACAAACACCTCCGAGATCAGATGTCACCTGACGCAAAGACCTCATTCACGCCATACCCCATTTCTCAGGTCAGACCCACACTTCTGCCACTGCAACATGCCGTAGCGCTCCTTGTTATGTCATTTTTGTCTCAGGATAGGCTAGTGGAGGATGATAATCAATACACTTTGTAACTGACCTGCCATGGTGTGTGGATTCTTATAACATCTATCAAAATGACAAGAATAAATATTTTTGTTAAGAGAGCCCATCCCGACCCTGGGGCATCTCCCTTTGATGCAACCTACATCTCCAAGGTTCACTTCACACTAAATGCAGATGAATGTGTCATCTTCCAATGCCTTGCATGTCGTTGGGTAGTCCTGACTAGGTTTGCACACACCAATGATATGGGCATGCTAAGCATTCTCAATGAAGCTAAGGAATACATTTTTTTTGGCCTGGGCTTATGTTGCTTAAATTGTGCTGCCACATACCCTCGCCTGACTTATGAGTTTTTAACAACCTTCAAAGAAACAGAAGACCCTTCTGATAAACATGAACCTTTTAGCCTGATTTCATTTCAATTGATGAACAAACCCTTTAGATTGACTTTCAAGCAGTTTTGCAACTTGATGGACTTTGATTGTGACAACAGTATGATCGTGATAGAGAAATTTGAGCCCATCACTTTCTGGGGCCAAATTACTGAAGAAGCCTCCTACAACCCTACAAATGCCAGTGTGCCTCATGTTCACAACCAGATTCTTCGCTACATTCACCGCCCTTTCAGCACATGTATTTTTGCATGGAAGGAAACACAAGATGTAGTTGGTAAAGTTGATTTATTTTTATAGTGGGCTATATTGCACAACTATGATGTGAACATCAGGTATCATTTCCTTTCACAAGTTGTAAAGATCCAGAAAGAAACAAAAGGTGATATTATGATATGGGGCATTATCACCAAACTTACTATTGCCTTGAAGGCTGATCTATCTACTGTTGATCCCCTAGATAGAGGGGAATGTAAGTATTATGACTCTCTCATTTCCTCTAGCTTGTTGAGAAAAGATAAGAATGGAAATATCTTCCACAAGGTTCATAACAAATCCTCTATCATCTACTTGCCAAACCCTACCCTCACCACCCTCAAAGACAAAGCCAATTGGAAGTATTTTCATAATGAAGGACCTTCTATAGGTGCACATGATGAGTCTTCCTCCGCCAGAGTTGACATTCCACCACCTCCTTCTATGGTTACACAAATGGATTTCACTTGGAGGTACCCATATATGAGGCATCTCTATGGCTATGCTCAACATAGATTTGACGATCAGGATACATGCATCTTTCATTTCTTTCAACATTAAATCTGCCTATCCCAGAATGTTGTTGATGTCCACACCATGGTGATCAGGATGGATTCCTAGCACATCTTGCAAGGTCATTATGGCTATCCCCCATAACCATCTCCACTGCAGGACCCTCCTCCATGGCCATCATCGCCCCAACTTATTCCTGGAACACCTTCAACCTCTCCAAGAGGATTTTGACCCCTCTTTCAGATGCAACTGAGGTGTCCTGTTGTAAAAATCTTGAGTTTCTTATGAAAAGTGATGATACTGCAAATTTCAAGCTTGGGGGTACAACCGACCTGATAGTTTTAGTTTTACTTTTCATGTCACTTGCTTCAATAATTTTCTCATGTCATTTAGTTTTTTGTTTGCATGTTTTTCATTTCTTCTCACGTCCTTGCATAATTATTGAGTGAATTTTTTTGATCAATTCATGCTAATTCTTCAACCATTGGATTGCATAAATAACATGTCTATATGATGACAAATCGGGCATAAATAATCCTAATTGATTTTTTTTGAAATTTTGGCTATTTATCTCCATATTTAGGTGTTTGGCTAAACAAGATTTCCATTTCTCTCACTCATGTTCTTAAATAATGTAATGATTGAAATTCTTTGAATTTCTCAACTTTATATCTTTCAATAGCAATGGGATGACCTTGTCAATCTCATAATGCATTTTTCACTACTCTACTTGAATTTTTTTACAAAATGAATATCTTCAGGCATGACTTGAAATAATGGGAGTGTGAATTAGCACAAGACTACATGGTTCCAAAGCAAAGCCCGAATCACATAAAAAGGTAAAAAATCTTCAATTGAAAATCCAACCCCACAACAGATGGCTAAGTCACCCACGTATCCATCAACCCAATGGAGTTTGGGGATGACATCTGAAATAGGGAAATAAATCCCCAAATAGTATTCCATGTGCACATAAGCCTATATTAGAAGCTGAGTACCGCACACTGAAAATCAAACTAATTTTTTTTTGTTGAACAACAACGTCATTGTAAGAAGTACGAAAAAATCCATTTCACTGAGCTTTGTGGCAAATCATTATATTTTTAGCTCTATCGTCTTGTTTTATTCATTGTTCTCTAGTTGATTCTTTCAAAGCAAATTGAATGTCCATTTGAACTTGAAATCTCATCTTGAGCGTTAGAATTGATTTCATGTTTCATTACATATCTAAACGATGAAAATTTTCGATTTCAAGATCTATCAGAAATTCATATTCATATGGATCTGATTTTTGCCCATCTTTTCATTCTAGACATTTATCTAGTTCTTTTTGCTTGAGGACAAGCAATGGTTCAATCGCAGGGGGATTTGATGTGCACAAATCACATCACATTTTCACACCATTTTATTTGCACATTTCACTCATTTTAACCATATTTCTACTCTGATTCATGCTAGGATGTTTGTTTCTTGTTGATCTTACTTGTTTCATGGTTTGAATTGCAAGTACACCATATTCCACTCATACGAAAGAAAAATTACCAAAATATGATCTTTCTGGCATTTTTGAAGTTTCTCCAATTCCCGGAGTTTAATATTCAATAGAACCACCAACACGATGTGTTGACCACTCCACATGGCATGTGACTCTGAGTCAGCCAACTCCTCAATCAAGAAGAGCTATGATGTATAACCCAGAAACACAACATGGCATTATACATGGTGTGTCATTTGCGATTGTTTCCTGACTCATTCAAAAATTAAATCTGACATTGGGTGTTGACTTATATACAGTACGTGTCAGGATTATTTTTGGTGTTTTTAATGAATAATTACTCATTTTCATTATACATAAAGAGCCACTCCCCTTAGGAAGTGCACCACATATCATTGGGAATAGTTAGAGACTAGAGATGAGGCTAGATCTAAGGAGCTATCCTTTACCCTAACATGCACGACCCTTCCCAGGGTTGGGTTGCCAAAGGTGCTAGGTCACCCATGGATCGTATGGCATCCCAAAGGCATGTCCTTTCAAACACCTGGTCCAACTCATCTCTCTCTAACCTTCACTTAGGGTTAGGGTTAGCATCATCCTCAGAGGATGTGCCAGGTCTCTACTTGCAATGGAGATCTCTATCTCCAAGACTAACTTATCATCCTGAAAAGAAGGTCTAGCCTCAGGTCTCTTCTGAGGACATGACATCTTATGTCATACGTCCTAAGCATGTATCTATTATTTATTTTGTTCTTAATCTATTAAGCTTATGTCCATGACATCTTATTTACATGCCTTTCATTAATTTAGAGGAGGATTCCTTAAACCTTATTAACCTTACCCATACCTCAAGAGGGTGAGGAGAAGAAAGAAAACCCTAATCCTTTAGGTCCTTATCAGAATTTTGTGATGAGAAGGGATGAATAAGATGAGAAGTCCTAAAGGTATCTTATTTCGATTCATACCCTAAGACTTTGGCCAGGCGGTCACACGGGTCCGGGAGTCCTCGTATTCTGACTAGCGGTGCGGAGGAAAATCTTGCCAGCCCCCGATCGTGATCCCTTTCTAGACACCTCCGTCTTTTGGATACTCCTCTAATAACTTCCTTGGGTTCTATAGAGTTTGTAAAATTTAATAATTATTAATGGTTAACTGAGGAACCTAAGCTCTGATACCAAATGTTACGACCCCACTTCTCGATAACCCCCAATTAAGGGAGACCAAGAGGTTGAAGCCGCACCCATTAATCCTGGATCAAAGGTTCGACATATAACCATAAACAATTATTAAATTCTAACAGACTATACTGAAAATCGTAATAAAATTTTTCTTTACATACCTTTTGAAAACTTGGATCTCTAAACTTCTATCCACACCGATACTAATCTATCTAATCCTCCTTTGTACTTTAATTCTCTTTTAGTATCACATGTGCCACTTTACTGTATGTTCTTTTCATTGTACCTAAAATGCCGACAAACAAAACGTCGGTCAGCCGTAGATGGTATGTGGGGGAAAACAATAAACATGCAACTATGATAACAATGTAATCATTCAATTACTTATTTAACAACCAATATTACGTTTTAGATATAACTCCGCGATCCAAGAATACCCTATCCTCTGTGTTGTCCCCATTAAATCCCTCATGATCCACCTATAAGTGAACCAGTTTCTAGGGTTGAGTCACATGGCACTACTCGTAAGTAGACCACTCCTTAACTCGGGATATGCTAAAGAGTCTCATGGCACTACACGTAGGTAGCCCAGTTTCTAACTCACGGTAACCTAGACCTTGCTCTAGGATTACCCCTTTTTTTAGCCCTTTTCAAAGTAACAGAGGTGGACCCAGATCTAGCCAGTTATATATACACATTTTTAGTGATAATCATAGTCACTTTATAGTTGCATGAAATAAATAAACATCCAACAGTTTAGTTGCATTCAATGCGATTAAACATCCGGGAATCCATCGGGAAACTAAATTGGTTATTCATAATCGTAACCACATACCTGTCTTGGAGATCTCAAGCAACAATTTATCCAAATCCAACTAGATGTCCAATCAAGCAAGCCAATCAATCAAGCAAACATTGATCCTGAAAACATGTATAATTTCTAAATGTCACAAGCATATCCCAAACAACTCCTTATTGACTTGGGACACCTTTCTAAGGTTTCTAAGTCTCATTAGGATGCATTAGGGTTTCTTAGATCCATATCTCAAACTTTATCCATTTTAGGTCAACAAACCCTAAAACAACTTTTCCACTCATAAAAACCCTAATTACTCAAATTATCCACATTAAGGATCTTTTATGCTCAAATTGGCTTAGGATCATCACATCTCTATTTTATTCGTGGATTTACACAATTAAACCAATTAAAAGACATATTCATCAAAATTAGGGTTTTCAAGCTCATTAGTGCATAATCATGCACGAAACCCTAAATTAAACCAGATATATAAAAAGATCATATTTTTAAATCCTATTTTCTCTTTTATTAACAACATGTTAATATCAGCTTGAATTATCCATCTATCATCAAATCTAAGGGTTTTCCTGTAATTAAAACATTAAAGATGATAACTTTATGTACTTTTCCAATTTCAAGCATATAAACTCTAAATTAGACTAATCATGTGCAAAGTTCTTCCTTTTTGAACTCAATGTACCTTTTTACATTTAACAGGTTAATATCAACTCTAATGATCCATTAAACCCTATTAAACATTTTATTCATTTCAAAATAGGGTTTCTTAATCTTTAATTCATTAAAGATGATGATTTACACTACTTTTCGATCTATGATCAGATTCAGGCTATAAAACTATTTTTAATGGATTCCTTGCGTTCTTCTGATAAAAATTCATATAAGGTTCGTTTTAAACCGAGTTACGAATCATGAGATATGATTTTTGCAATAAAACACTTACCACAACCAATGAGATTGCGCCACGTCATCTCAGCCATGCGCGACTTGTTTGGGGAAACATTTTGAAAAGTCCGTTTTGCCCCTGCTTGAGTTATTTGTTTGTACAGCCCGCGGAGGGGCATAACTGTCCAATGTATATGGACCATCTTCAACCTCCGCGCTGCCCTAGCTGCGCGCGTCTTGCAGTGGTTGCGGCCCTTCTCTTCACCTCCCCGTGGCCCGAAACTTCAAGCTGGTCGTCTCCCTACCTCCTCTGCCCCTGGGCGCACCCAGAGAGGCCTTAAACGGTGGCCAAGATGGCCAGAGACTGGCTGGGACAGCCCGCAACCTGCAGCAGGTGTTGCGGATGTGCGGCCGCTGTTGCGTGTAAACCAGGGAACGACCACAATGTCCATGAGGTTCATTGGCTCCGTGGTGCACTAGGCTACGATCAGAATCCATTGTTATCACCTCGTTGTTTCCAGGTCTCTATATCCTCCCACGTCTAGGGTTTGTACGTGCAAGAAGAAGGAGAAGAAGCAAAAGTGAGGGATGGTTGCGTGGGACTTTCTCTCGACTTGGCCAAGGGCTCTACCCTTTAAATAGGAGAGTATCCACGCCCCATATTGCTCATCCACGAGTTAGTTATGTACTTTCCTAAAAAGAATGGAATTCCTTCATTAAGAAGCTAACTCTCTCTCTCCTTTGATATATCCTATTACTTGGATATTAGGAATTCGAAATTCCTCTTCTCTTATTTACTTTATAGTTGCTTTTTAATGCTTTGGCACGGATTCCTATTTTCCTTTATAGAAAAAAATCATCTTTTTAAACAATTTCATATAATTCATTAATAATGCAACACATTATCCTCTTATTTTGCCTTTTTAGTATTTTCTCTTTCTTTCCTCTTTATTGGGACTCCTTGGATCCCAATATACTCCATTATTTCTAAATCCTTTTCCAAGGATATTTATTATCCTTCTAGATGCATCTTTATGCCTTATTTCACATTATCTTGTTTATTTCTCATTTAAATATTCCTTTTTGAGGATTTCTTTTTATTTCTCTTTTATTTTCCTCATTGGCATTCCTTTTAATATTAAAAACCTCATGGATACGAAATTTCCCCAAGAAATCTCATTTATGCCTCTTTTCATTCATTTTCCACATTATATCATTATTTCCCAATTTCTTTCTTCATAAAGAAATACTTAATTAATCTTTTCTTTTCCTATTGCTTTCTTTTTGCAACCTTGGACTCCTTGGTACCCAAGAAACCCAAGAGGCACGAAATCCTCTTTGGATTTGCCTTCTAGAGGTTTCTACATATTTCTTTTCTCAAATATCCAATTATTCATTCACTAATTGAATTTTCTTTGTTATTTCCTTGTTATTGGGCCCAATAGCCAATAAAGCCCACAAATCAAACAACAAGGCTATTTTAAACGAAATCCATTTATTCACAACAAATTATATCATTATTTGTCCAAATATCTTTAGTATGAGAAATCACATTTCTCACTAATTGTACCCAAAAAATTGGGGTTATAACACTAGAGCTTTGGAGGGGCAATTTTGGAGAGAAAGCTAGGGTTTCTTGGGAGAGAGCCCCTTCTTGACTCCATTTCTCTTCCCTACTCCTTCCCGAAGCTGTATAGGGAAGGTTTTTGAACCAAGGAGCATTTATAGAGATGGAACTCCACCTCTTGGCCGGAGATTTCCGTATGTTTTTTACTCTATGAATTTATTTGTTGTTTATCTCTCTACACTCATGTTTCTTTCAATGACTATTCATTTGTGTTTGTATTTCTTCACCATGAGTGAGTAAACTCCTTTTCTTGGACATGGGAGACTAGCTCCCATGTCATAACTCATGTGACTCGAATTTCATGTTTGATATTAGTTAATATTCTATATTAAAATGAGTTATGGTGCTTATCTTTTTGTATGCATGGATGGCCACCATATTTACATGTTTTATGCTTATTATTATTTCTGGAAAAATATATTAAGAGATAAGGAATAGTTGTTTTGTGAGCATGACCCCTGACCATGGGAATGGATAGGATCATGTTGATGATTCTAGGTTGTAATCCGAACCCGCGTATATGCATGGGAATGTTGTATAAGGTTAGGACTATATTATTTCATTGGGAGATGTATTATATGACAAAAACCTACCTTTTGAAGATTGACTAATATACATAGAATTTGTATCTCTTTATTGGGTTATGATGTAAAAGTGAAATCCCATGTCCAAGATTCTCATGATCTGATTTCAATCATTCTCTAAGTGATTAGTGCTTTTAATTTTCTTTATTTCATATTCAGAATTAATCTGATCCAAACCAACCTTTTAACTGAAGCCGACCTAGATTGTAGAAGAATAGTGCCTAGCTAGCCTAGGTAGTTTGACCTTGACTAAAATTGATCCCGTATGCTTGCATGTTATTTATGAGTTGAGAAAATTAATTATTTAAAACTCGCTTGCTTTTGGCAATCACTGTTATGCAATTTATGCGATTATATGGGCCTTTATGCAATTTACCCAATTCTAGGGTTTCATCTATAATTTTCACTCATGCATGTTGTGGTTCATACTTCCCTTCTTAGTGTTTGACCTAGTTGCATCTTTGTATACCAAGATGTACCATCAGTTTGTTATTCTTCCCTTGATAGGTTGGAAATCTAGAGCTTTCACATAAGTGTATTCATGGGTTTTCTAAGTGTATGGAAGATATGATGGTATTACCTAGTGGGGAGGAATATGATGGGTCCTCCTTGTAGTTGAGGGTCCAATGGCTCTCTCTTGATACCCCTAGAACTGATGGAAACCCTAGTTGATGTGCATGATCCGTTGAGTGGTCAGTTTTGGCAAAATGGCCAAGTGTTGTGAACAATTTGATGAGTTGATTGATGATTCTCCTTGGTGAGATACCAAGGATTGAATCGATGAGAGACTTTAGTAAAGATCTTATGGAACTTCTGCATGCATGGATAAGGACTGATTTTAACTTTTAGACACATGGCATGCATGTTTTGAAACCTCAACCTACTTCCTCTCTCTCTTATCTAAAAGTATATATACACCCCTTCTTTCACCCAAACAAACTCTTTACACACCTCCTTCACCTTCTTGCTTTTTGGGAGGCTCGACCCCTTTTCTCAGTGGAGAAGGAGAAGATATTGGAGGAAAAATCTTGGATGGAGCTCATATGCATCTTGCTTTAGGGTTTGATCAAGAAACTTTAGGGTTGTTTAGAAATTTTTAACCTAGCTCTTGCCCTAGCCAAGTAAGTTCTACATGTCTAGCTTGTTTCTTGTTGTTTTCCCTCTTCTTTGTTCCTCCTTGGACGAAATGCTAACTTCTCTTGGTGAGAGGTTATACATGTGCAGATGAAAATCTCCTTTTCTTCTCTCTTTTCCCTAGTTCCACCTTGATCTTGAGGAAAGGAGCTATTTTGAATCTTTAGGTGTGTTGGTTAGGGTTTCATCCTCTCTCTCTTGAGCTATCTTGCTGTTTGGACCTTATTCGCCTACCTTGAGGCGAATTATATAACCTTGAACTCATTTTCTAGCTTTCTCTTAACTTGTTGTATATAGAGCATACTCTAGAATATAGTTGATCTGGTGGAAGATAATCCTTATAAACTATTTTATGTACATACAAAGTAGTTTGTGAAATGTTAACTAGATTTTGTTCATATGTATATACCCTCTTCTTTCAAGGATATGAACTATTTTGAACTTTAAGGTGATGCAATAATGGTAATGTATAAAAAGAGATAGAACTGATTTCATTATAGTGAAGAAACGGATGGCTTATCTAGTATTTCACTAAGTAAAGAAACAATGGTGTTACCTAACACTTAATCCGATGGACTTTTTAAGAGTAAGTTAATAATGGATTTACTTAGTGTGATGATCATTGACACTACTTGAGTAAAGAACCGATGACTTCACTTAAATGAACCCAGGGTTAAGTAATCAACCAGTGGTTTTGTGTGTGCTCTTTCATAATTTCATGGATTTTCTTGTGGTTAAGTACAACAAAGATCTAATGGTCCTTTTCTTGGTTAAGTACTTCAAAGAACTGATGGTAGGGTAGGTATAAGACTTTGATATTTTGACTAAGCATGGAAAAGAATCAATAGTTCACCTATTTTCATTAATGAAATGATGGTTTAACCTAGATAATAGACTAATGTCTTTCACTAAGTTCATTAAAGAACTGATGTCTCTTGTTGTCCATCAATCAACGGTTGGTAATGATAGAGTAATGACATGATATCCATACTAAGTTTCTCAATAATCCAATTGGTTGTATATGGTTATCAAATGAATTAATGGGCTATCTATGAGCTGGTTTGGTGATACAATTCAACATATACCCTTGAACCTTTCTTGTAAATGGTTATCTAATGATGGCTCAATACTCCTATCTCTTCATTGATGATTAAGATGTTGAAAGTTACATTCATAATGTTAGAGTAACTCTTCTATGCTACTCTTGACAATATCATGATTCCTAAGTTTGATGCACATTTATACTAAGCCCGGAATGGTAAGTTCATTGAGACTTGATGAATCTTATACAAAGCTCAGATGGTAATGATGTGCTTATAAGATGATAATTGTTGTTTAGGCCTTAATGGCTTGTGGACTGTGTTATGTCCTAGTGGAGGTTTAAACCTCTTTATGATTTGGCAGTGGACTAGTGCCCAATGATGTTGTGAAAAAGAATATGTTTCATACGTTTTATAACTTCTGAAGTTGTAATATACCAATATTTTTGTAGAAATATTTTAGGGTTTGTGCGTAACTTGATTGATGTAGTATGAAATCACCCAATTGGCAATAAATGATCATGAGAAACCCTAATCATGTAGTTCCATGTGTCATAGAGCTATTCTAAGATCATGACTTGCTAGGAAGCAAAATGAGTGTTCTAGAAAGTAATACTCAGAGTCATATACTATTGAGTATATGCGGGTGCATGGAGGGTATATCCTTGTCATCCTAATTCCAACATTATGAAGAATGGTTGAGGACGTAACTTAGATGAATAAATACATGTATGTGATATGATTGAATACATCTATGGTTGTGCCTTAGATGATAGGGTTGAATACCTTGATTTCTAGTGTCCTGGCTTGTGTACCCTCGGAGGACTAGGTTGATTATAGCTTGATTAATATGCCACTACAACAGACTTGTACTGATCGAGGGGAGGAGATATTAGGATTACTAATCTCCTCAATCTTGTATGGAACTAATTATGACTTATAGTAGTCATTTGAATGATTGAACGGTATTCCTCAAACTTCCCAGGGTTTAATAAAATGTGTGATACAATTATGTAGTATATCTGAGAGGGTTGTACGACGATTCACATTAGATGATAACCCTTGCCTTGTTTTTTATAATGTTCAGTTGATATATAATGTGGTAAGAGAAATCATCTATTTAAATAGTGATAGCTTTATCTATTCATTTGCATCCTATGTTAATTCTTTTAGCTATGTTATAGCATCCGCTTTCCTCATTAATTACATAACCTGTTGTAAGCTGAAAATGTTGTTGAGAGTTATCTCTCTTACTGGGACATACATCTCACCTTGTGGGTCACCACATCTTTTTAGGTGATTGTCAGTAGTGTCTTCATACCCGTGGTAGCGAGGAGGAGCAACTTGGAGATCAATAGGAGCAAAAGGTTGTCTAGTGGTATAGTTAGTCCTAGAGTCATCCTTGTACTCTCAGGTCTGGGCATGGGAAGTTTTGTAGATGATATGTATATGTCACACACACACACACAGATATATATATATATTGACATGCTTTTGTATATAGGTTGTGGCTAAGGACATTGGAGACTTGGAAAAATACCTGGTTTAGTATGAGCTTTTATGCAAGATGTTGGACTTATATGTAAATGTTCCTAGACATATTTGAGAAGTTTGTTTCAATTTTAGTTTATCCTTTCTCCTGATATGAGGTTAATTAGTGATCGATCATGTTTGGGGTTTTGAGTAATCTCTCTTAGCATGGCGGTGTGCCACAACGCATGTCTTTAGCTCGATTTAGATAGTTCACAACCTCATTTCCTTTCAAAGAACAAAGATAGAGGTTCCTCATGAAGTTTATTGTAGGTGTTTTACTAGCAAAAACTATATCTTGCTAGAAGACAATATTTATAGAAAAATGAGAATGATTGGGTGTGTTTGGGACCATATATATATAAGAGCTAATCATATGCTACCGGTATAGAAGTAGTGGGATGTACCATAAAAGGTGAAGAAAGATTTAATGATTTTCTTAACTATTAAATAATGAGAAATAGTAATGGTGGTGACTAGCATGGAATATTATCGCACTAACAAGCTCACTCAAGGTTGAAATCCTTGAGCTTTTACCTAAACCTTGTGCAATAATACCACCCGCAAGCGGACGGGTCTTATTGCAGTATAGTCGAGGATCGAATCCCAAGAGACAACGTTTTTAAGAATCGTTGTTAGTCAAATCTAGCTCAAGTAAGACTAATATTTAGAATGATTGGTTGATTTGAGGTTAATTAAACTAAGTGCGAGAAAGTAAAGAGCAAAATTTAAGTTGAATCTAGATTAATGATATGGGATCACTGGGGTGGTCTCGGGTTTCACCACCACTACACATGCAAACACATCCAAACATCAAACATCCAGGCAAGATATAACCATCCAAATGGAGCTGCTGCAAAACCCCCCATACGGGCGTTAGGCTTATGTAAGCATCACCTTAGGTATCAGATGTCTCTTCACCATCCGTATCACTCACTTATGGCTCCGAAGATATAGATATCCAACTGAAGCTGAGGCCCTCCGTGAGGGATGTTTAGGCCACAGAAGCGTCACCGTAGGCTAGATGGCTCGTCCCCTCACGGATCACACACTTACGACCTCAAGGAATCCTATCAGAAGTTCTCGTCAAGGAGTCAATTGTGTTAATCGATAAGCAGGCAGGCGATTAATCTACAAGAAAACATCGACGATTAACAATGAAGATAAAGATATCCAACTAAAGTTGTGGCCCTCCCTGAGGGATGTTTAGGCCACAGAAGCGTCACCATAGGCTAGATGGCTCGTCCCCTCACGGATCATACACTTATGACCTCAAGGAATCCCATTTTATTTCTAGTTTCGGAGTCAACCTCATTAATCGACATTCTACCCTATGTATAGAAGTTCTCACAACATAGGAGAGAACAAGATGAAAGCAAGTAGGTAATCAATCTACAAACATTAACTATTAACAACGAAATGAAAAGTTATACACATTTCCATGGAATGTTTAATAAAAGAACATGCTTGCATGGGAAACGGGGCTAGTCCTCACATCCCAGTGAAAAGGAACTACTCGCTCATGATGCGAGAAATAAGAAGAACAACAGAGAGGGAATATTCTACCATGGGCATTATGCAGAAGGTAGTCGTAGCTCGGTGAAGATGATGTGGACTTCTACGTCATGTCGGAGTAGATCTGAAATGAGGAGGAAGAACCACCAAGGTAGACTGGGCAGATCTTCTTCTTCACCTTCTTTCTCATCTTGACCTCCTTGCTCATAGCAAGAGGAGCAGTAGGTGGAGTAGCAATGGTGTGGATGTACGTGGATGGATCTGGATCGAACCTTATGTTTGGGCAGCCTAGTGGTGTCCCCTCTCCCCTGCCCAAATGAGGACCCTGCTGGTCCTATTTATAGGCTTGGATGGCATCATCACATTTTTGACGTGAGAATACTTCACATGGTTTTGAGTCTAAACAGTTTTGGGACTCACGTCCAAACGGTCTTGGAGACCGATTAGACTGACCAAACGGTCTTGTATACTGATCGATTTTGCATCCCAAATGGTTTGGGTCTCTGGCGTTCTTCTACTCCCAAACGGTCTTGGGATCGACTGCCGCCAAACGGTCTTCATCCAAACAGTCTTGGCTTCCAACTGGTCTAGGCTCCAAACGATCTTCACTCCCAAACGGGTTTTAGTGTTTTAACGGTTTGGAGATGCAAACGGTTTTGAAGATCGATGGGTTCCAATCGGTCTTGAGACTGAACGGTCTTGGCTCCAAACAGTCTTCGTCGTCCAAATGATCTAGGATCCAAACGGTCTTATATAGACGGCTGCTCATACGGTCTTAAGACTGTGAGGCTTCATACGGTCTTGAGACCTTTTAACCTCACGTGGTCTTGAGACCGTATGGGGGGGTGGGAAGGCTCAAGACCATTAAGGCAGAATGATGAGAGGAGGACCGTGTGGGTGAATGGCTAAGACCGAGAGGTCAAAACCAAATGAGTAGACCGTTAGGGCAAACCGTTTGGTAAAGAACGATTGATCAAGACCGAATATGCAATACCGTTTGGTCAAGATCGATTTGTTAAGACCAAGGTTGATAGGATCTTGAGTGAGTTCCAGTTGATGGTTGAACCTCATCATGACCTTCATAAAATCAATATAAACCTAGTTAATAATCTTGATAATTGAATCAATTAAGAAATCTTGCATTTTGTAAGATTGAGTAGATGAAAGTGAGATATTTGAGTTGAATAGGGCCCAAAATGGCAGCTAAAAATCATGATGAATATGGATTCA
Organism: Alisma plantago-aquatica; assembly: GCA_963693085.1. Taxonomy (NCBI): domain Eukaryota; kingdom Viridiplantae; phylum Streptophyta; class Magnoliopsida; order Alismatales; family Alismataceae; genus Alisma; species Alisma plantago-aquatica. Next base: position 830,048,756 of record OY856411.1, on the reverse strand, counting down.
TCAGAATACCCCGAACTTAAATGTTGCTCATCCTCGAGTAACACAAAATCTGAAATAGTCACTAATTGAATACTTTCAGGTCGTGTGATTGCCTCCTCTTCACATCACGATTGCTTCTCTCTGCTCAGTATGACTAAGCATCTCAACTTCTTGAGACAACTGAACACGTTTTACCATATTTTCATTCCTGAGTTTGTTTTCCAACATCACTTCCTCCTCATTTTTTCCAACAATAAGCATGTCAAAGAGTTTTGTAAGAATTTAGAGATACCTGCAGAACAACAAGTGTGCACCTGATCTGACACTAGTGTTTTTCAAGATAGTGGAGGCATTCATTGTTCCTTTAGGTAGAAAAGGGAGTGAAGGGAGGTGTGGAAGGGAGAATTAAATCTCTCCTCTATTCGACTCAAGATTTTTATTATATGTTTTGCAATTTCATTTATTGCATTTTTAAGAGAATCTTTCCTCTATTCGACTCGAGATTGCATTTTTTTGTGTGTGCTTTGGCATCTTTTCTTGGTGGTACGCCCCTATTAATTTGCGAGGGGTATGGAAGAAGCGGATGTAGAAAGAGGTGATGTGCCACCCCGAACTTAGGGTTTGGCATTATTTTGGTTAATTTTTGTTTCTTTTTTATGGATGGAGGGGTACGGAGATGATAGAAGAAGTGTAGAAGAGAGTTCAGATCAGAATGCAACTTGATTTACAATTCAGTGCATCGGGTCGTTCTCTTTATCATGCTCTACTCAAATAATGACTTGATGAGGATCCAGTGGGGATTCCATGTTATTTTTCCACTAGTCAGTTAGGAAGCACGACGTGTTTGATCCCTATCAGTTTGACAGACACTTTCCATTTTTGCATAAAGATCACGATGTTAGGATTCATAAGCTTCACAAGATGATTTCAATCAATATGCCAGTTTCAAAAAGTAGTCCTTTTGAGGATTTTCTTCGTTTGAGGAGGGTATAATGATTCGAAATGCATAGTTGGCTAGGTAATGGCTTTATCTGAAAAACTTTTAAAAATTTTGGTAAAAAATGCAGCATTGAAATCTTTACGTCTGAGATAGATGGGTGTAGGTGGAAGGTGAAGTACGTACCACCCACCCTCCACCCCGAACTTAAAAATTTTCTCATCCTGAGCAAACTCTAAATCCGAGATGGAGGGGAAAATTCACGCCGGTTGGACCACAAGAATTGGTTGTGTTCCAATCAGCGTGCGTCCTCCATCTGAAAATCTCAAAAATAAAGACTAATCAGGACTCAAGATAGTATCTCACAATGTGATTTTTATTTAGTGAAAAATTATCTAAAAAGTAAAACAAAATTAAGGAAAATTTCTAATTCAAAATTTTAAAAATAAAATGAATTTATTGATCAGGTTGCCTCCCGACAAGCGCCTTTGTTTTATGTCGATGGCTCAACCGAATCCTTCAATTTTATGGTGGATATGTTGGTTTGGAAAGATTTATTGATTTTTCATTGCTAGTATCCGCTGAGATGAAGTATCTCTTCATGCATTGTCCATTTGCCACAAAATAGCCTGACTTTTCACTCCATAAGGAGAAAGCACCATGTGGGTAAATACTCTTGACAATGTAAGGTCCAGTCCAGTGAGAACAGATTTTCCCTGGGAATAACCTCAGTCTTGAGTTGAACAGAAGAACTTGGTCTCCTACTTGTATATCCTTTCTTTTCAGATGGCCATCGTGCCAAAGTTTTGTGCATTCTTTATAGATTCGTGCATTCTCATAAGCTGTCATCTGGAGTTCTTCCAGCTCCTGGAGTTGTAGAATCTTAGCTTGGCCTGCTTTTTTCATATGAAAATTAAGTTGCTTTATTGCCCATAATGCTTTGTGTTTGAGTTCAACTGGAAGGTGGCAAGACTTTTCATATATTAATTGAAAAGGTGTAGTTCCAAGGGGAGTTTTAAAAACAGTTCGGTAGGCCTACAAGACGTCATTGATTTTCATTGACCAATCCTTACGGTTGCGGCTGAATGCCTTTTCCAAGATAGCCTTGAGTTGACGGTTGGAAACCTCTACCTGCCCACTTGTTTGGGGATGGTAGGGTGAGGCTACCTTGTGTGTTACACCATATTTCATCAGCAATGCTTCAAAGCTTCTTTCCAGAAAATGAGAACCTCCGTCGGATATCATAGTGTGTGGGACTCCAAAATGGGGGGAAATAATATCTTTGAACATCTTGATGACGAGTTTGGAATCGCCAGTGACGGTTGGTATGGATTCAACCCATTTTGAGACATAATCTACCGCCACTAGGATGTAGGAAACTCCATTCGAAGATGGGAATGGACCCATGTAGTCCACACCCCAAACATCAAATATCTCGACTTCTTGCCACAATTCCAATGACATCTCGTCTCTCTTTGCTATGTTACCTGTTCTTTGGCACTTGTCACATGATAAAACAAAGTTGTAGGAATCTTTGGATCTAGTTGGCCAAAAGAATCCACATTGTAAAACTTTCAAGGCAATTTTCTTAGAACTCATATGGCCTCCGACTGGACCTGAGTGACATTGTTCTAAAATGAGTTTGGCTTCTTCCTCAGCGATACAATGTTTGTAGAGACCATCAGCACAGAGTTTGAATAGGTATGGCTCATCTGAGTGATACTGCTTCACACCATGCATGAATTTCTTCAGTGCATTTCTGGTGCAATCTGGGTGGATGATACCAACGGCGAGGTAGTTCACATAATCCGAGTACTAAGGGGTAGCTTCTGAAATTTTCATAAGTTGGTCGTCCGGAAGAGAATCGTTAATTGGGATCTTCTCAGTTTCCAAAGTGTGGATGCGACTTAGGTGGTCTTCTACAACATTCTCTGTACCCTTCTTATCTTTTATCTATAAATCAAATTCTTACAAGAGGAGAATTAATCTTTTCAACCTAGTTTTGCATCTTTCTTTTTCAGGAGGTAACAGATAGCAGCGTGATCTGTGTAGACAATGACTTTAGAACCAATGAGATAAGATCTGAATTTGTCAAAGGCATACACTACTGCAATAATCTCCTTTTCAGTAGTTGCATAGTTCCTCTGAGCTTCATTGAGGGTCTTTGATGCATAGTAGATCACATAATGTTTCTTCTCTATACATTGCCCTAGAACAACACCCACAACGTAATCACTGGCATCACACAAAATTTCAAATGGGTGATCCCAATCGGGAGCTCTAATGATGATTGTTGTTGTAAGAGCTTGTTTTAGATTGTTGAAACTCTTCACACAGTCCTCGTTAAAATGGAAATCAATGTCTTTTAGCAATAGATTCATCATTGGTTTGGTTATCTTGGAGAAATCCTTTATGAATCGTCTGTAAAAGCCTGCATGAAATAGGAATGCATGAACTTCTCTTACACTTATTGGGATGGTGAGTTTGGAAATCACTTCAATTTTTGCTCTGTCTACCTCGATACCTCAGCTGCTGACTCTATGACCAAGGACAATGCCTTCCCTTACCATAAAGTGACACTTCTCCCAATTCAATACAAGATGTACTTCTTCACACTGTTTGAGGACAAGGGAGAGGTGCTTCAGGCATGAGTCGTAGGAATCTTCATATATAAAAAAACCATCCATAAAAACTTCCATGATGGTTTCAGTGAGACCGGCAAATATAGCTTCCATGCAACGTTGGAAGGTTGTAGGAGCATTGCAGAGGCCAAATGGCATTCTTCTAAAGGCATATGTTCCAAATGGGCACGTAAAAGTTGTTTTCTCTTGGTCATCTGGATGTATAGGAATTTGATAGAATCTAGAGTAACCATTGAGATAACAGAAGTATTCTTGGTGAGCCAGCCTCTTTAAGACTTGATCAAGAAAGGGCATTGGGATATGATATTTTTGTGTCACCTTGTTTAACTTCTTGTAATCGATACACATCCTCCACTCGGTGACTGTTCGAGTGGGGATGAGTTTGTTATCTTCATTGCGTATCACGGTAGTTTCTCCCTTCTTGGGGACAACATGCACGGGACTTACCCATGGCGAGACAGATATCAGATAGATGATTCCAGTGGTGAGCAGTTGAATGAACTACTTCCTTCATATTTGTATTAAGTTTCCTTTGGTGTTCAACAGTTGGCTTGTGGTCTACCTGTTGGGTTATAGGGGAGGCATAGAAGGTAGCGGAAACAAAAATTTCTTCTCCCCCAAACCCAGACCAAGGAAACACGTCAACGTCTATATAATAGTAAAGGGATGGTTTTTGGAATCATACCTTGTCCCGAGGCTTGCTCGGCGACAATACCTCGCGCCTTGCGCGGTCTTCACCTCCGGTCTTGGATGGTGTCTGTGTAGCTCCTGGTCACACCGGGACTGATGACTCCTGGTCTCACCAGGACTGTCGGGATTGACAGTTGTCTTCCAAGCGGCAGAAATCTCCTGCCTCTGAAGTAGTCCACACGGACCACCTGGAACTCCAATCTCCTTGTCCGACAAGGAATTGGAAGGAGTCGCACCCTCCTGCCAGTGTACTAGTCGCCGACGCACTCTCCTACCACCAGTCACTTTCTGCAGTTGTCTTTCCCTTGTTGTGCCTCCCTTATCGGGTAGCACTTGCTCGGGCTCTCTCGGTTACCAAAACCAGAGAGAATGACAACTTTACGGAGCAACTGGTTGCACTGTGTTGTTTTTTGAGAAGCCCCCAATACCCCTATATATATAGGAGGGTCATGGGACAGGGTTCTCCATCCCGGGCAATGCGGGACTAAAGCAGGAGTAGAAGGGTTCAAGATTTTCCACAAAAACAACCAACTGCGTGACCTGAACCGATCGTTTCATTTCTGAAATGGTCAGTTGGGGACCTGAGCCGGTCGGTTGACACCTCAACCGATCGGTTGGGACCCATGAAACGGTCGGTTCACTTCTGAATCGGTCGGTTCGTGGTCCTAATCAGTTCCCGATTAACTTTTCCTCTTTTGTTTCTAATTGGTACCCAATACCAATCCTTGTTCCAATCAAATTGGGCAAGTGAAACGAAAAGAAATTTCTCACCAATCTTACTTTCCCAACTTGCTCAGTTGGACCAGTTGAACCGATCGTTTCAACACTTGAACCGATCATTTCACCCTGTCCATGAGTCGATCGACTCACCACCTGAGCCGATCGGTTCACCAAACTCAGTCGATCGGTTCATCATATGAGCCGATCGGTTGGGAGTGCAGATTGTGCAGAAACAATCAATTACAGTTTCAATCAGTTCGATACTCTAATCAATTTGTCCAACACCTTGAACACTATGATTTTGAGCTATCAATTAATTGAGTGTTTAATTGAACTACTAAACTCCTTTAGTAATCAATCTAAACATTGTTTGTGGACAAAACTCCTCTTCCAGGTTAAATCCTATGTGTGTGACCCTACAGGTCCTTTTCACGTTGGCAGTGAAAGTCCATAACACTTATGACTTCACAAAAAAAGAACGGTGCCTAGTCACACATCAGTGCTACCCAAGTGAAATAGAAAGTTGGAGAACAACTTTCAATCCTACAATCCGTGAATGGTGTTACAGTGAATGTATAATTCCTTTGTCACTGATATCCTGAATGAACTCCAGGCATGGAACAATCATCCTGTCAACGTTCATTCACTTTCTTGATCTCAGAGCAGATTGGAAGAGATACGTATGACATCAATATCACATACTGATTCACACATGCGTGCGCATGCCTATTTCAATCCTACTCATCAAGTGGCCTTGGATATCAAACTCCCTCAGGAGGGACAAATCCCATATCTATCACTCACCCCTCAAAAGCCCCATGTGTCAAAGCCACCCAATCATCACCTTTATAACAACCCTTGTTTCAGGACTGCGTTTGATGATGTCAAAGTGTGCCCAACGACATGTGTTGAGTGTAGTGATTTCAGGTCAAAGAATCACATTCACCACCATCACTGTGAAAACTGACTGTGACTACCATGTCATGGTTCCGTGTGTCAAACTCACGGTGGGTATGTCCGGTACACTTGTTCTCTAACAAGTACCTATGTGTTTGGTTTGATATCTCTATATCATGACTAATGAGATTCTGTCATCAACCAACACCACAATCTAGTCTTGTGTGTCATTACTGTCTATCTACCTTCCACAATGACATCCGACTAGGGACATAACAAGAATGTACAAACTCTTAGCATCCGTATGATCTCATCGTTTAGGTCCTCAACCTGAAATCATACGTCATTGAGTACTGTCATTCTCTAGACATTCAATCTATTCTATCACTATCTCATATGACTGAACCAGAAAGAATTGGAAGCTTGCCTTTGATGTTTATCAAATCAATCTTAATGTATCCCATCAATCATCTATCCCATCAATCATCCCATGATTGGCTCTCAGGGCATACATACCAACAGAATCCCACTTGCACTATGAGCCAATCACCCTTGAATCATATTCATAGTGGTCTTCAAACATATCCCACATATTACTGTGCTCTTGTGCCAACATAGTGAGTTATGGCAACACCTTGCCAAAGTCAGTATTAATTGCATGTCTCACATCTCTTCGTTGTACGTCACACGTATGAGATGGAGTCGCCATAATATGTGATCCAATATTCCTTTGCTAACCTTTAGCCACATTGCATGATCAAGGATTCCATACTTGTCATCAATGACTGGAATATCTATAAGTTCATCTCATGAACTTCTAGATCCATATAGTATCCACTGTTGTTCTCTAACACATAGATACTCGGCATTTCTCTTTTAAATGGTTTTATTGGAACGTTTCCAATTATCAACAAACTTTCACTTTTATATATCCTATATATATTTTTGCGATTAATTTTCTGTCCTTTTTCAGAAGTTCACATCAATGTAACTCTTTACATTGAACTCTTCCTTATCTCCATAGAAATAGTACTTCACAAGTACTTATCAAGTTCTTATGGTTTCCAGTAACCCTTACTGGAAGTAGACAGACATCCACTCGTCATGTCCCACATACGAGTTATCAGGATGAGCACATCAAATTGTCATGTCCTACATACAAGATGATGAATGCATTTTGTTCTTTCCATGTCGATACATGCAGAATAATGGGATGATTACATACATGATAGATCCATATCTATTCTTAGTGTTCCCATTCTTCGTAAGAATTGGACACTTGGCCTTGGGATACTAACTCCATGGAGCATGGACATGTTTTCTCCCACTGAATCTATGCATACTAAACCCTTCAGTACAGATTACCAATGTATGCTTTCCTTTTTCAGGTCAAGAGGTTTTTGAGAACTATCTCTATAGATCTCTATTCCTATCACATAGGAAATGTCTCTATCTTCCTTAAAGATAATTTCCACTTTGGATTTCCATTCTATAACATTTCCATTTCACATCATCATGTGGAATGTGAATACGCTCACTAGTACAGGAATGGTCTGTAGCGTCGGTTTTTTTAATCCTACAGCGTTACTTTTTAACCGACGCCTAAGTGGCCGTCGCTATAGACTTTGCTCTATAGTGTCGGTTTATTTGACCAGAAAAAACCAACCTTACAGAGTAAACACCGACGCAAAAGGTTGTAAAAAATCTGACCCAGGCGAGAAAAAAGGAGCCTGTAAGGTCGGTTATTCCAAAAAAACCGACCCTGTAAACACTATCGGTCGAGAATATTGTCGACCGAACACATTTTTGGTCGACAATTTTCTCGACCGAGAGAGTTTATAGGGTCGGTTTTTTTGGAATAACCGATGCTAAATATTGAATAACCACTTCAGTGCTCCTTCTCGGTCGACGAATTTGTCGACCGAAAGGTTATCGGTCGACAAATTCGTCGACCGAGGGAGCTCTAAGGTCGATTTTACAGTGTCGGTTTTTTTAGAATAATCGATGCTAAATATTGAATAACCACTTCAGTTCTCCTTCTCGATCGACAAATTTGTCGACCGAGAGGTTATCGGTCGACAAATTCGTCGACCGAGGGAGCTCTAAGGTCGGTTATAAAGAAAAACTGACCTTAAAGGTGCTTATACACGTGAAATCTGGATCCTTCTCAGTCAACGAATTTGTCGACCGAAAGGTTATCGGTCGACAAATTTGTAGATCGAGAGAGTTTACAGGGTCGGTTTTTCGCAATAACCGACGCTAAAAATTTAAATAAACATTTCAGTGTACCCCTTAGTCGAGAAAATTGTCGACCGAGGTGTACACTGAAATGTTCAAATTGAAATAGAAATGAAGATTCATATATTCTGGGAGAGGGGAGCATTGATGCTCAACCGTCACCATTCAAAACCACACATTCATGACAAAAATGATTCATAATCACATCATAATTTACAAAATGATAGATTGCTTGAAATATAAGGAGGCAAAATTAGTTTAAAATCCTAGAAATATACATCTTTTAAGAGATTGTTTTGTTACACTTTTTGCTTTGGTTGTATATTATGTGTTTCTTATCACTAAATCGTTCATAGAAGCTATTATAGAGATAACAATTGTGGCTTATGTATCTATGGATAGCAAAGTCCAGTATACATGTAGAAAAGAAGGAATATGTAACTTAGGATGGGAAATTGAAGCCTTATAATCAATCATTCTTTTCCTCTAAAATCTTTTTAACAATGAGTTTGCCTTGAAGTTCATGTCTGTCTATGTAGATATCCATGAGATCATCCTTTAATAGGTATTGATTAGATCCCATGACACTTATTCTCATATACACATTTCTTTTTAGGATATCACACAGACTTCCTCCATAGCACAGATGTTTCATCTCTACGAGACAACATTCATCTTCATCTTCATCTTCGCTAAGTATTTCTATAATTAGGTCCATGTATTCTTGGTTCAGTCTATTATGATATCATCTAGAATTTTTTAAAATATAGAAATATACATCTTTGAGAGATTAAAAGCTATCCATATGCAAACAAAGTCTATGATTACCACTTTCATCAAAAAAATCATTCACAAGATGTCGGGTTCATCTAAGATGATACAAAAAACTATCATACAAGCTCACACCCTAGGTAAAGGTACATCTTTATACTTGGATCAATATTTTTAAGGAAAAATCATGTACATGTAACGTAAGAGTGAACAATAATAATGGATAAAGTTATATAACTCACCTTAGAGATGATGTAGAAACTCCAAACAGCAAGGTAGATTGAAGAAAAATGGGGAAGAAACCCTAGCTTGGGCACTCCTCTTCACCAAGCTGGTTCCTTTTCCAAAAAGGAAGCAAACCCTATGTTGAAAAGGTAAGAAGAAGAGAGTGGAAGATGTTTTCAACCATTATCTCAAGCTCCACCATGGAACGTCATGGATTCAGCCAAGAAGAAGAGAGAGGAAGATAGAACAATAAGAAAAACAAAGAAAAAGAGACAGATATCACTTACCAAGACTAAGAAAGGTGGATCTGAACCCGGAAACGAACTCGGGAACCTTACTTGTAAATGGCGGCGACCTTACTTGGAAATGACGGCGACCTTCGTGAAGGATGAGACGACCTTCACGGAGAGGCGGCGACCTTCATGGAAGTGTGGAGAGGCGGAGACGACGAGCTCTTTTCGAGGAGAGGAGGCAAGGCTTTGGCGGCGCGGAGAGGTGGAAAGTGCTTCATGGGAGAGAAGCAGAGAAGGTATCTGCGGCGGAAAAGGTATCCGCACCGCGGGAGAGAAAAAGAGAACGAAAATTTTGTTTCGCGGGGGAGAATGACTAGGTTTCGGCCATTTTAAAAGAGATACTCGACCTGTAGCATCGGTTAAAATAAACAAACCGACGCTAAAGATAAGTGATGCCCGTGTTTGGTTATTTAAAAACACTCAAACACATTTTCAGTCGACAAGTTTGTTGACCGAGAGGTTATCGGTCGACAAATTCGTCGATCAAGGGGAGCTCTAGGGTCAGTTAAAAGTACAAAACCGACGCTAGAGGTGCTTATACATGCGCGAACTAAACTGGATCCAGAATTCATGTCGGTCGACAAATTCGTCGACCGAAAAGTCCTTTAGGGTCGGTTATAAGAAAAAATCGACCCTAGAGGTGTTTATACACGTGAAATCTGGCTCCTTCTCGGTCGACTAATTTGTCGACCGAAATGTTATCGGTCGACAAATTAGTCGACCGAGGAGAGCTCTAAAGGTGCTTATACATGCGTGAACTAAAATGGATCCAAAATTCATGTCGGTCAACAATATTGTCGACCGAGGAGCACTTTAGGGTTGGTTATAAGGAAAAAACCAACCCTACAGGTGCTTATACACGTGAAATCTGGCTCCTTCTCAGTAGACGAATTTGTCGACCGAGGGAGCTCTAAGGTGCTTATACATATGATCTTGTATATATGATGAAATTCCAACTATAGGTATTATTACTTCGATTGAATTTGTAAAGTTTTATTATGATAATCAAAGTCTAATACATCTATTGTAGTATAACTTATGGAATAATGAGTAAAGCCTACATGAATGAAAGACTTTTATACATCTCACATAATAATGAACTGGGAAGATGACTAAAGGTTAAAGAGTAAGAAGAAGCAACCATAATCCATGGTACTCCCTCAATTCATATTTTTATAAGGATAAAAGCATTGTCCTTATTAACCAAAATTCCATTAGAAGGCAATAGACATGGTACATATATGCAAATATATGAAAAGAAACAGACAAGGGTGAATTGAATTGTGAAAGTAAGGATTGGAATAGTCATGAAATGAGTATCAATAAGTCTTTTATCTCTTTACTTTATATATATGTGGGTTGGCTTAAATTTAATGAAATGCATACAAATTAGACTACACAAGATTTCAAAGATTAAGAAACTTTATGCATTAAGTAAATTTAGAATGATTAATTTGAAAAATAGTACTAAACTGGATCCAAAATTCATGTCGGTCGACAATATTGTCGACCGAGGAGCCCTTTAGGGTCGGTTATAAGAAAAAACCGACCCTAGAGGTGAAATCTGGCTCCTTTTTGGTCGATAAATTTGTCGACCGAGAGGTTATCGGTCGAAAAGTTCTTCGACCGAGGGAGCTCTAAGGTCAGTTATAAGGAAAAACCGACCTTAGAGGTGCTTATACACGTGAAATCTGGCTCCTTCTCAGTCGACAAATTTTTCGACCGAGAGGTTCTCGGTCGACAAATTCGTCGACCGAGAAGAGCTCTAGGGTCGGTTAAAAGTAAAAAACCGACGCTAGAGGTGCTTATACATGTGTGAAATCAGGTTCCTTCTCGATCGACGAATATGTCGACCGAGATGTTCTCGGTCGACAAATTCGTCGACCGAGAAGAGCTCTAGAGTCGGTTAAAAGTAAAAAACCGACGCTAGAGGTTCTTATACATGCGTGAACTTAACTGGATCTAAAATTAATCTCGGTCGATGAATTTGTCGACCGAGGAGCCTTTTAGGGTCGGTTAAAAGTAAAAAACCGACGTTAGAGGTGCTTATACATGCGTGAACTAAACTGGATCCAAAATTGATGTCGGTCGACAATATTGTCGACCGAGGAGCCCTTTAGGGTCGGTTATTTGGAAAAAACCAACCCTAGAGGTGCTTATACATGTGTGAAGGCAAACTGAATTCAAGATGTCTAACCCGCATTTTTTGTAGACATATAAGGTCGGTTATTTGGAAAAACCGATCCTATAGATCGACGCGCGAAGCCAAAATCAAGCAAATTTTTGCCACGCGAAGCCAAAATCAAGCAAATTTTTGCTGCGTGAAGACCCAAGAGGTCTAAAGTGGTGCCCACATTTTTTATAGACATATAAGGTCAGTTATTTGGAAAACTGACCCTATAGAGATATACTGCAAGGTCAGTTATTTTAAGAAAAGCGACCCAAGAGGTCTTAAGTGGTGCCCGCGTTTTTTATAGACATATAAGGTCGGTTATTTGGAAAACCGACCCTATAGAGTTACACTACAAGGTCGGTTTTTTTAAGAAAACCGACCCAAGAGGTCTTAAGTGGTGCCCGCATTTTTTTAGACATATAAGGTCGGTTATTTGCAAAAACCGACCCTACAGGTAGTGACGTTATAACCCATTTATGTACTAGTGGCTCCCACTAAATCACAGATCCCTTCTTTATCTTTGACATATCAGTCAAACCCTTTGACTATATCATCAAAGTAAAGATCCAATTCTGAGTTGCTTGTACTCAATCAATCACATTGATTAGTCCATTGTAACTTATAGATTTCATTTGCATTAGTGGATTCATAAACCTTATAAGCTGTGTCACGTACACATCCTTGTTTTATTCCTCATAGGAATGTGGTTTTAGTATCCATATGCCAAATGTCTTAGTCATTAAGTTGCAATCAACAAGCATCATCCTTCTCAAAATGTTATCCACATGTCTTAATTAACATTTAAGACTCATTTGCACTCATGGATTTACATCCAATGGGTGCTACCATCAAGGTCATACCTTATGGTTTACATGGAAGTCATTTAGGATGTAATGGTCATCTACCATAACTCAAAATCCGGTTCCTCATATTCATCTAGATAATTGACTCATCTCATGAACAACTCATCATATAGATGATCGAGGTGTATCCGTCAAGGATATAAGAACTTACAACTCCTTGTGATTCTTAATGTCCTTTATTAGAGAAGTGTATTCTTTATTAAGAAGAATTCAGTTATTTGATAATCATTCTCTAACTCCTTAGAGTATGGTTCCTTCTTGATTTAGACATCACCATGCCTTAATCATGAGTTCACTATGATACACTATCATAATTACTCATAAGGTTCTCAAACATTTGGTCTAAGTATTTCATTCATTGATCTCATCAAGAATTAACACTTTACCAAATTTGTACTTCATCTATGATAATCTTGAATACTTCAAGATATTCATATTGGTATTTCTCTAAACACCATTTGAAGTATTAGCATTCACTCCAATAGGTATGTAAATACATCACATGTATTATGCCTAATAGGATAATCATTCTCCCACTACCACTAGTGAAGATTGATTAATCATGTCCAAGATATTCATGTCTCTTACTGGTTCTCTAACCAAAAGAGTCTAGATTTATCCATCAGATGGAAACTAGAAATGAATTTCTCATGATTGATGATAATTTGATTGTTTGAGTTATCTATAACTTTTAGGTATCATTTTATCTTATGCATATCAAATACCACAAGATAAACAAGGCATTTCCACAAAGATCATATCTTTTAGAAATTGAAACATCAACTTTATTAATTGCCATCATTGTCATACAATATGCAAAAATAAAGTGTTTCTATCTATTAGAAAATTGAAATAGCAGTTCTCAACTCTATTTCGTTCCTTTTAGGCTGAAATAAACTGAAAGGTACTCCTATCTATGGCAGCAACACTTGCTCCAATGATGAGTACTTCTTTCTTGGTCCTTTCACAAAGGCCATCACTTCTTTGTGGATCTTGCATATCATATATGATAGATCCATATCTTGGTATCATATACCTCAGATAAAGAAGCAGTTTATTTCATGATACCTTAGGTGGAGATCTCCATCCCCTTCTCCATCTTCTTTTGTTCTTCCAAATATAGAGGGCAATTCCCTCATACACCCTTTCCCCATGTGCCTTGAGGCTGAAGACGGCTTGGATTGCTGGCTAGCATCATAACACTTCTTTGCTTTGCCCTTGTCCTTGCCCTTAAGAATTACCTTTTCTTTGATCACATCAAAGATTATGGTTTGTCTTTCTTCATCTTTGCCTCTACTATCCTCAACATGTCCAACAACTCTATCAACTCTTGTCAAAGTTGTTCATGTTGTAGCTTATCATGAATTGTATGATTCTTGCAACATTTGCAGTATCATACCAATAGCCAACTCTTGGCTCAGAGGGAATCCTTCTTAGTCAGGTCTTTCCACATACCCAATCGTATTGAGTGTGTGAATACCTTACTGGATCTCCTTCTGTCATGACATACTAGGACAATGTCTTGGAGACATCATATGTCTCATGTTGTCTCTGCAACTCATAGTTCAGATAACACAACATCAAGCACTCCTCATCAATGTCATCCTCAGTATGCTTCCATAAGCATACTTTCAGCCATTGATGTGGTGGGATTGAGTTCATCTGGTCTTGGTATAACTAGGACTTAGAGCTTTCGGTCTTTGATTGAGAACACTTCTCATCATCCTAACCATTCATGGAATTATTCCCATTTAATTTTTTGGTCTCAAAGACCGATCGCAAATAAAGTGATTATTGTTGATTAACCATTTATTTTAACAAAAGGAAATATATGCAATTTTAGTCCAAAACTCTTTTTGACTTATTTGATTGATTTGAAAAGTTGACGATATAATTAGGCCTTTAAATAATTATCGCTCCCACTATTTTAGTTCAAATTGATAGCCCTCACCATCAATTTGGAAGATTGCAGCGTACAACCTTCTAGTGGGCAAGATCCTGAAATCCTCTAAATTATGGACCAGCTAGGGCTATCACCCACAACTTAGATCTCTCAGGTAGGCAACTCTTGCCAATTGCATCATATGCAACTCTTGATAAGATGTCATATGCAACTCCTTGCCATGATCACCTCCATGCCTCAAGGTACTAGATCCCATCTAGATCACCTTGTTAAGTCCGACCCAAAGCAAATACAATGAATATGCACCCTGCTAGGGCAGACCCACACATTCATCCTTCACACTTTCACAAGATAGACGGTGCACCACGTTAGGGCGTGCCCACACTTGGTCGATCAAGCTTTTCATGTGTATCACATTTGGAAGGCATCTAAAAATTAATATTTAATGAGGGATTTGGTTTTTATATACATATACATATCCAATCACCACAATATATAGTACATATCATATACATGCTATATCCCACAGAAAACATGTGAAATGATAAAAGCGATGATTATGGCCATCCTAATGTGATTCCTCGAGACAAAAGGAATCACGGTCATCTAGGTCTACATCACATGCAACCTGTACAAGATGAACTCTGTGCTTTGCCTTTCTGGGTTTGATCAACTCATCACATGAATGATCAGCTCGCCATCAGACTGGTCAGCTGGGTGCCACCAGCTGATCGGTTGGCTCCTCCAACTGATCAGTTTGCCTGGTCATCGTGCATCTCTTCATGTCCGCCACCCGCTCATCTCGCTCCTCGAACCGGTCATCAACTGATCGGCTCACTCCTTGAACCGATCATCTCGAACGTCAACTGATCGGTTCACTCCTTGAACCGATCGTCTCAGCTGTCGTCAGGATGTCCACCGTTCTTCGACATAATAGGAAATAAAATTCTATCCTATTTTACATTGTAAAAAGAGAAAACCTCGAGTTACATTCGGGGGGAGCAAAGGTAGGAAAGAAATCTCGAATTATTTTGAGTTACATCAGGAATAGGAGAAGGAAGATTGATGTGCAGACCAAGATGCAAGCAACCACATAAAACCATACACAGATAGGGTTTATTGGCCATAACCACGCTATACATCCACCACAAAACTCGTTTAAGGGTGATGCATATCGAGTGCCTTCATAATACATATCATATATGTAAATTGGGATTTGTGGATTTAGGATTGGACATGCATAAAGCCAATTTTATTCGCATCGTATGCAATAAATAAAGGTGACAAACCAAAATCGATCATATCGATAATCCTAAAGTATAGAGCAGTTGGCGTGGCTCTGATACCACTATTGGGTTATAGGGGAGGCAGAGAAGGCAGCGAAAAAAAATGTCTTCTCCCCCAAACCCAGAATAAGGAAACGCGTCAACGTCTATACAATAGGAAAGGGATGGTTTGTGGAATCATACCTTGTCCCGAGGCTTGCTCGGTGACAATACCTCGCGCCTTGCGTGGTCTTCACCTTCGGTCTTGGATGGTGTCTATGCAGCTCCTAGTCGCACCGGGACTGACGACTCCTGGTCTCACCGGGACTGTCGGGATTGACAGTTGTCCTCCGAGCGGTAGAAATCTCCCGCCTCTAAAGTAGTCCACACAGACCACCTGGAACTCCAATCTCCTTGTCCCACAAGGAATTGGAAGGAGTCGCACCCTCCTTCCAGCGTACTAGTCGCCGACACACTCTCCTACCACCAGTCACTTTCTATAGTTGTCTTTCCCTTGTTGTGCCTCCCTTATCGGGTAGCACTTGCTCGGGCTCTCTCGGTTACCAAAACCAGAGAGAACGACAACTTTACGGAGCAACTGGTTGCACTGTGTTGTTTTTTGAGAAGCCCCCAATACCCCTATATACATAGGAGGGTCATGGGACAGGGTTCTCCATCCCGGGCAATGCGGGACTAAAGCAGGAGTAGAAGGGTTCGAGATTTTCCACAAAAACAACCAACTGTGTGACCTAAACCGATCGTTTCATTTCTAAAACGGTCGGTTGGGGACCTGAACCGATCGGTTGACACCTCAACCGATCGGTTGGGACCCATGAAACGGTTGGTTCACTTCTAAACCAGTCGGTTCGTGGTCCTGATCAGTTCCCGATTGACTTTTCCTCTTTTGTTTCTAATTGGTACCCAATACCAATCCTTGTTCCAATCAAATTGGGCAAGTGAAACGAAAAGAAATTTCTCACCAATCTTACTTTCCCAACTTGTTCGGTTGGACCAGTTGAACCGATCGTTTCAACACTTGAACTGATAGTTTCACCCTGTCCATGAGCTGATCGACTCACCACCTGAGCCAATCGGTTCACCAAACTCAGTCGATCGGTTCATCATATGAGCCGATCGGTTGGGAGTGCAGATTGTGCAGAAACAGTCAATTGCAGTTTCAATCAATCTGATACTCTAATCAATCTGTCCAACACCTTGAACACTATGATTTTGAGTTATCAATTAATTGAGTGTTTAATTGAACTACTAAACTCCTTTAGTAATCAATCTAAACATTGTTTGTGGATAAAACTCCTCTTCCAGGTTAAATCCTATGTGTGTGACCCTACAGGTCCTTTTCACATTGGCAGTGAAAGTCCATAACACTTATGACTTCACAAGCAAAGAGCGGTGCCTAGTCACATATCAGTGCTACCCAAGTGAAATAGAAAGTTGTCACTGATATCCCAAATGAACTCGAGGCATGGAACAGTCATCCTGTCAACGTTCATTCACTTTCTTGATCTCAGAGCAGATTGGAAGAGATATGTATGACATCAATATCACATACTGATTCACACATGCGTGCGCACACCTATTTCAATCCTACTCATCAAGTGGCCTTGGATATCAAACTCCCTCAGGAGGGACAAATCTCATATCTATCACTCACCCCTCAAAAGCCCCATGTGTCAAAGCCACCCAATCATCACCTTTATAACAACCCATGTTTCAGGACTGCGTTTGATGATGTCAAAGTGTGCCCAACGACATGTGTTGAGTGTAGTGATTTCAGGTCAAAGAATCACATTCACCACCATCACTTTGAGTACTGACTGTGACTACCATGTCATGGTTCCATGTGTCAAACTCACGGTGGGTCTGTCTGGTACACTTGTTCTCTCACAAGTACCTATGTGTTTAGTTTGATATCTCTATATCATGACTAATGAGATTCTATCATCAACCAACACCACAATCTAGTCTTGTGTGTCATTACTTTCTATCTACCTTCCACAATGACATCCGACTAGGGACATAACAAGAATGTACAAACTCTTAGCATTTGTATGATCTCATCGTTCAGGTCCTCAACCTGAAAGCATACGTCATTGAGTACTATCATTCTCTAGACATTCAATCTGTTATATCACTATCTCATATGACTGAACCAGGAAGAATTGGAAGCTTGCCTTTGATGTTTATCAAATCAATCTTAATGTATCCCATCAATCATCCCATGATTGGCTCTCAGGGCATACATACCAACACTACCATCATGGGGATTTTGTGCATGCAAAGCACTTGATTGACCGCAGTGAGATCACTCATCTTGTAGCCTATGGCCTTTCTTCTTTCCTTTAATTCTGTGAAGAGTTTATCTTCTTGTTCTACCATTAGATTAGCATTTATGATGACTGGGTAGACTTTGAGGTCATCTAGAAACATGTATTTCAATCCTTCATGTAGGGGCTTCATTTCAGGAGCTTGTGGTTTCTCACATGTTTCTTCAGGAACATCCACAACTTTGAGTTCCTCAATTTTGGCTTCAGGATCTTCTTCAGCAGTATCAAGGTGGAGAACACAACTTTTCACTTGTTTGTCAACTAAACTTTATGCATTCAGATTAGTAAGGGTCATTCCTAGGGGATCTTCTTGTTCATAATCTTCTTGTGTGAGAAGTGACATCTGCTCAATGCACTCAATCAAGTAAACTTCTTCTTGCATGCTTGGTCTTCGCTTACTTTCAAAAACTTTAAACTCGAGAGTTTCTTTACCTAGTCTGAGCAGTAAGGTTCCTGCTTCAACATCAATTAGAGCTCTTGCAGTGGTGAGGAACGGACATCCAAAGATGAGAGGGTATCTAGTGTCCTCCTTTATGTCCATGATGACAAAGTCACAAGGAACATATGAATCTTTGCCTACCTTGACAGGGACATCCTCAATGATTCCTAGGGGTAGAGTCACAGTGTTATCTGCAAGTTGTATGGTCATGCCAGTTGGGAGAAGTTCAGCAAACCCTAGCCTCTTGCAAAGGCTAAGTGGCATGATGGAAATGCTAGCACCCAGATCGGCCAATCCTTTCTTACATGAAGAATCACCGATATGGAAAGAGATTCTAAAAGATCATGGATCTTTCTATTTCTTTGGCATCTTACTCTGGATGATGTCTGAAGTGGTAGTAGCCAACTTGATTGTCTTATACTCTTTAGTTATATATTTCCGTGTGAGAAGTGACTTCAAGTACTTTGTCCAGGCTGGTATCTCAGCCAACACATCCAAAAAGGGTATATCAACATGAAGTTTTTTCATGGCTTCCTTGAACTTATTGAAATGAGTATCAAGCTTGGTTTGCCTTAAACGAGCAGGGAAAGGTGGACGAGGCTTGTATACAGGCATCTCAGGCTCTGGTGTTTCCGTTTCTGCAACAGTGGATTTTTCATAACTTTCGTTATCTATCTCATCAGTAGTTACTTGTTCTTTTGGTTGAGACTCAGGTGTTTTAGAGTCTTGGACAATTACAGGTTCATCCTCGTCTGTAATAACCATAGGTGTCTTGACAGGAGGATCAGAATAACTTTTTCCAGACATGGTTGTGACTGCCTTCAGTTGCTCAGGGTGTTTAGGGTTATTTTCTGGTTGGCCAGCAAAGGCTCCAGCAGGTGGCTTCATGCTAGCTGCAAGTTGAGCTAATTGTGATTCAATAGCCTTCTGATGGGCTTGCTGGTTAGCTATCATGGTTTGATGTGACTGCAACATCCTCTCAATGGTTGATAACTTGTCATCAGAGGAAATGGGACCGGCCTATTGCCCTGGTTGCTAATTTTGGTAAGTGACTTGGTTGGGATTTTGAAATTGAGAGTTGTTCTGATACTGGTTGTAGTTCCTATTCTGGAGGTTACCCCTATAGTTCCCTTGATTTCTAAAATTATATTGTTGGTTATATTGGTATCTCGGCGGACCTCGTTGTTGATTATTTGAACCAAGTTGATGTGAGTTTACCGCTCCCGAAGGATTTCCATATTGAAAACCAGGATGGTTCCTGTTCTGATTCAGAATGTAGTATCCTTGACCATGGATGGTGTTGACGTCATTAAGATTTTCCATTTGGCTATTATCTCCTTGGCCACATGTGTTGCTTAGAACAACATTGTAGATAACATTGCATGCTAAAGTCGAATGATCAGTACCTTTACATGCTTCACAGAACAGTGAAGCTGACTTGATCTGTTCTTGTTGTTGAGGGGATGAACGTCCTCTTCCAAATGCAGCAAGGGATGACTCGATATGGTCTTGCTTGGCAAATAAGACTTTGAGGGTCTTAGCAATAGACTTGTATTCAGGAATAACTTCAGCCATAGCCACCTTCAACACTCCTTTGCCTACAGACCTACCCCAATTAGCTTGATTTTCAGCTCCAAGGGTGACAACCCTCCATGTGCTATCATAACTCTGACACATGAAGTTTCCTCTGGATGAGGAGTCTAAAAACCTCTTGATATCATCGTCCACACCCCTATAGAAGATTTCAATAAGTTGATTCTTAGGGATTCCATAGTGTGGACACTTGCGTAGAAGGTCTATATATCTTTTCCATGCTTCAGCAAGGGTTTCTCTAGGGGCTTGAGTGAACATTGTTATTCGTCCCCTAATTTCATAGGTGAGAGAAGGAGGGTAACTTTTTTCCAAGAAAACATTTTGGAGTTGTTCCCAAGTAGTGATGGGTTCGCATACCAGCTTATAACTCTATCAGTTAGAGAATACTTAAAGAGACGGAGTCGAATGGCATCGTTTGAGACTCCATTTTGCTTTGTCATAGCACATAGATCGATAAACCTCAAAAGATGTTCCTGACTATCTTCTCCCTGTTTACCATAAAATGGGTTGTTTTGAAGCAAGGTGATCCAGTGTGCCCTAATCTCGAAATTGGGAGCGTTGATAGGAGGAGGTTGTACTAGGTGATGAACATTAGTAGCTTTAGGAATGGAGAATTCTCTAAGGTCCTTTTGCAGTTCTTCTGCTTGTGCTGCTGCTTGAGCTACTCGGATCTTTGTTTCAACTGCAGCTCTGCTTCTTGCATAAGCCTATCTCTTTGTACAGCAAGGGCTTGGGCTACCCTTAGGGCTATTTCCTCCTCGTGAGCCATTCTTGCTTGGTTCTCTCTATTTTGACGATGAAAGGTTCTATCTATCTCAGGATCAAAGCTAGCAAAGAGTCTGGGACTGTTCAAACGGTGCATACACTAGTCTTTGGGGGTACCTGAGATGGAAAGATTTTTCTGTAGTGAGATTTATTGAATAGAAATGAATTCAAGTGGATGATCAATAGTTATCAAAAGAAAAAGCAAAATCCTAGATTAGCCTCGAAAGAACTATATTTGACTAACTGATTCCGTTGTCCCTGACAACGGCGCCAGAATTTGACGTGGAATATTATCACACTAACAAACTCACTCAAGGTTGAAATCCTTGATCTTTTACCTAAACCTTATGCAATAATACCACCTGCAAGCAGACGGGTCTTATCACAACATAGTTGGGGATTGAATCCCAAGAGACAACATTTTTAAGAATCGTTGTTAGTCGAATCTAGCTCAAGTAAGACTAATATTTAGAATGATTGGTTGATTTGAGGTTAATTAAACTAAGTGCGAGAAAGTAAAGAGTAGAATTTTAGTTGAATCTAGATTAATGATATGGGATCACTAGGGTGGTCTCAGGTTTCACCACCACTACACATGCAAACACATCCAAACATCAAACATCCAGGCAAGATATAACCATCCAAATGGAGCTGCTGCAAAACCCCCCATACGGGCGTTAGGCTTGCGTAAGCATCACCTTAGGTATCAGATGTCTCATCACCATCCGGATCACTCACTTACGGTTCCAAAGATACAAATATCCAACTGAAGCTGAGGCCCTCCCTGAGGGATGTTTAGGCCACAGAAGTGTCATCGTAGGCTAGATGGCTCGTCCCCTCACGGATCACACACTTACGACATCAAGAAATCCTATCAGAAGTTCTCGTCAAGGAGTCAATCGCACTAATCGACAAGCAAGAAGGTGATTAATCTACAAGCAAACATCGACAATTAACAATTAAGATAGAGATATCCAATTGAAGTTGTGGCCCTCCCTGAGGGATGTTTAGGCCACAGAAGTGTCACCGTAGGCTAGATGGCTCATCCCCTCACGGATCATACACTTATGACCTCAAGGAATCCCATTCTATTTCTAGTTTGGGAGTCAACCTCGTTAATCAACATTCTACCCTACGCATAGAAGTTCTCACAACATAGGGAAGATCAAGATGAAAGCAAGCAGGTAATCAATCTACAAACATTAATGATTAACAACGAAATGAAAAGTTATATACATTGCCATGGAATGTTTAATAAGAGAACATGTTTGTGTGGGCAGCGGGGCTAGTCCCCACACCCCAGTGAAAAGGAACTACTCACTCATGATGTGAGAAACAAGAAGAACAAGAGAGAGGGAAGATTCCTCTATAAGCATGATGCAGAAGGTAGTCGTAGCTCGGTGAAGATGATGCGGACTTCTATGTTGTGTCAGAGCAGATCTGAAATGAGGAGGAAGAACCACCAAGACAGACCGGACAGATCTTCTTCTTCACCTTCTTTCTCGTCTTGACCTCCTTGCTCGCAGTAAGAGGAGCAGCAGGTGGAGTAGCAATGGTGTGGATGTACGTGGATGGATCTGGATCGAACCTTGTGTTTGGGCAGCCTGGTGGCATCCCCTCTCCCCTACCCAAATGAGGACCTTGCTGGTCCTATTTATAGGCTTGGATGGCGTATTCACGTTTTTGACGTGAGAATACTTCACATGGTTTTGAGTCTAAACAGTTTTGGGACTCATGTCCAAACGGTCTTGGAGACCGATTAGACTGACCAAACGGTCTTGTATACTGATCGGTTTTATGCCCCAACCAGTTTGTGTCTCTGGCATTATTCAACTCCCAAACGGTCTTGGGATCGGGCGGCGCCAAACGGTCTTGGCTTCCAACCTGTCTAGGCTCCAAACGATCTTCATTCCCAAACAGTTTTCAGCGTTTTAACAGTTTGGAGTTGCAAATGGTCTTGAAGATTGATGGGTTCCAATCGGTCTTGAGACCAAATGGTCTTGGCTCCAAACGATCTTCATCATCCAAACGATCTTGGATCCAAATGGTCTTGTGTAGGCAGCTGCTCATATGGTCTTGAGACTGTGAGTCTTCATACGGTCTTGAGACCTTTTAACCTCACGCGGTCTTGAGACCGTATAGGGGGGTGGGAAGGATCAAGACCGTTAAGGTAGAATGATGAGAGGAGGACCGTGTGGGTGAATGGCTAAGACCGAGAGGTCAAAACCGAATGGGTAGACCATTAGGGAAAACCATTTGGTAAAGAACGATTGATCAAGACCGAATAGGCAAAACCATTTGATCAAGACCGAATAGGCAAAACCGTTTGGTCAAGACTGATTGGTCAAGACTAAGGTTGAGAGGATCTTGAGTGAGTTCCAATTGATGGTTGAACCTCATCATGACCTACATAAAATCAATATAAACCTAGTTAATAATCTTGATGATTGAATCAATTAAGAAATCTCACATTTTGTAAAATTGAGTAGATGAAAGTGAGAGATTTGAGTTGAATAGGGCCCAAAATGGTGGCTAAAAATCATGATGAATATGGATTCATCAGTAACTAGTTATATGATTAATTAAGTTGAAATATCATCTATTGTGAAGTATGGTGCAAAACCAACTTAACTAGATTTGGAAATATCAGTTGGTTGGTGTAACAGCTCATCAATTGTAATGAATTAGAAAAACCAAAGAATTATTGCCCATTTCTTAGTATGATAAGTGAGGTAACATATGAAGGAAAGCATTGCATAAACTAGTACTAAATCACATATAACTAACATAAGCAAAGGGTCAGAGCCTACTGTTATATTATAATGATCATAGCAACAAAAAATGTGTTTTTTTAAATTATGCTACATTTTATATACTATATATACAAAGGTACGTGAATGACCAAAAAAACAGTGCATGTAAATATTAATGGAAATCAATTCATTAATTAGCATCATATATTTTAAAGTTGAATTAGCTTCTGCATCAACATATAACTTGATGCCAATCATTGTTATTAAAAAATATTATAATTTGATTGTTGAATGCTATATGTGAGGTTAGAATTATATCATGGTGTTCAACTAGTTTGTAATAATGTGAATGATCATGTAGGACATTATAAACCTTTTTCTACTAAAAGAAAGAGGTGCCAAATTGTTGTTCCAAATTGCCTAATAGGGAAATTTTACTTATAATTATGAGGCATAATACAGACTCCTAATATGTATATTGATGGAAGATTGGTGACATGAATATTAAATGAGCCACTCATTGTCAAGTAGGATGCATATAGCAGTATTTATAATATGAACTCCAACCTGATTAGAGATCGCAGTGTTTTTTAACTAATTTATTAATCTCATTACATTGAGAAACCAACATTTATTGGCCAACCATACTAATTGTAAGCAAGGAAAAATAGGCATTGGGTATATATTTTCATTAAACTAGTAATAAATATAGAAATACAAGTAAAGAAAAGGGTTGTCATTGTATAATGCATTTATGTTCATCATGGAAAGAAATGGACTAGATAAGTAAAGCTTTGTTGAATATCAATTAACAAAATGAGTAATAGAAACATTAAAGACTAATGTGTTGAATACATTCATAATATAAAATAAAGAAAGAATAAAATAGTCCTTTTAGCACTATCTATTATTTGCTTTATTTTACATTGAAACCATGGTACAAGAATTCCCCAAAATGTGCCAATTATTAACTAACAATATGAACGTTATTGTAAGATGTAAAAGAAGTCAAGTTCTTATTTGCAAAAAATGTTAATTATTGAGTACCAAAATTTCAAACTGATATCCTATTTCTAAAACAACACAAGTCCCTAAAATAATTTAGTAGGTGCAATAGTGTATAATTAATTTAATAGCTTATGCTATTGTAATTCCTTGGATTTGTAAGTTTTCTCCAAAATTATGTTATTGAATGTATCTGAATATAAAATATAATTAATGCAATTGAACTTACATATTTTTAAAATTTTATTATGTTATTGAATGATGTATCCTAATCATGTTCTAGAAAGAAGAGAGAATAAATCCTAACAAGTTTTGGCTTGAACTCATCAGTTTTTAAGATTTCAATATGAGAATGAATTGTGATTAAATACTTGATAATAATTTCAAACAATTAAATATATAGGAAAATGAAATATGTTTGACTTTTCATAGACGCCATACCCATATCCTCAATTTCATTTTCATAATTTTAATTGGATCATGTTTCTTCCATGTTTTTGTCTATGACTCTCAAGGACTACAAAGCTTTATGTTGCAACTACATTGGTAGGTGGAAATCTTACCATAGATCAACTTGATAGGAGTTGTGCAAACCACGGTGTTGTAAGCGGTCCAATAATCTCATAATGAATCATTTAGGCAAATGGATCATTCCATATTGTCTAGTCTCATCATCTTTTCTAGAATCATCTTGATTTATCGATTAAAAAGTTCAATTTTCCCACTAGTTCGAGGGTGATAGGGGGTGGTCACTTGGTGGTTGACACCATGTCTCTACAATAAGTTGTCAAAAACTAAATGTATACAATGATTATCTCCATAACTAATTACAGCCCTTGGACTCCAAAATGGTTAAGATGTTGGGATTTCACAAATTCATAAACAATTGTGTGATCATTGGTCCTTCACAATTGCCTCAAACCATTTTGATACATAATTAACAACTAATAATATATACACAAACCCAAATGTAGGGGTAAGTGATCCTTGAAGTTTATTTCCCAAACATATACACCTCCACCATTGAGGTTTGTAAAAGAGCATAAGGACAACTTTGTGAGGTATTGCCAACTTTTTGGAATTTCTTGCAAGCTTTGCAAAACTCATGGGAAGATTTGAAGATAGTAGGTCAAGAGAATCCACAATGCAAAACCCTGACCACAATCTGCTTCCTTCCAAGGTTTTCCTTCACATGCACCAAAGTTACACATGATGTCTAGGTGTTTGCTTTTGGGAACACATCTTATAGTGACTTGGTCGGTACTTGAAGAGATGTGGTTCTACATACACATAAATATTTATGGATGCATATAATATTTTTCTCTCACCACTTGACTGATTTTCATGCACCCTTTGACTAGCCAAGAAGTTGGTTAAGTGCTTGTACCATCTTCATTGGGTTTAATACAAAAACATAAGTTGTTTATGAGGCATAGTTCCTTTTCTTATTTCACCTCATCATAAGGTGCTTATATATGTGAGAGATGATAGACAACATAATTTTCATAGCCCTTTTTGTCAATAATTTATAGATCAAATTCTTGCAACAATAAAATCCATCTAATCAATATCATCTTTGAATATTTCCTTGACATGAGGTACTTTAAAGCAACATCGTCATTGTACACACAACTTTGTATTGCAATGCATATGAATGAAACTTCTCAAGAGAAAATACTATAACAAGCGGTTCCTTTTCTTGAGTGGTGTAATTTTGTTGAGCATCATCCAGTGTCTTGCTTGAATAGTAAATTTCATGAGTTACATGGACAATTTGTTGACCAATCACAACCCCTACTTATATATATGATGCATCAGACATGATTTTAAATTGCATAGAGAAGTATGAGAGTTGGATAATAGAAGTAGAAATTAGCTTCAACTTCAAGTGGTTAAAAGTTTCGATGCATCTGACATCAAATCTAGATTGAGTGTCTTTTTCAAGTAGGTGGAACAATGGTCTAGATATTCTAGTGAAATCATTTATAAAGCGGTAATAGAATCTAGCATGCCCTAGAAAGGAGCAAACATGTCTTACAATACATGCAATTCTCAATGGAGAAATTGATCCAACTATTACTATATCAACTTCAATTCTATCTTTAAATAATTGTTGGCCCAAACTTTTGCTTCAAGGACCATGAAGCGGTTCTTCTCCCAAGAGAGGACCAACCATACTTTCATACACCTCTCAAGCATGACACTGAGGTCAACTAGGCAATCATTAAAGGACTTTCCAAAGATGGAGAAGTTGTCCATGGAGACTTTGAGGAGTGAACCAAGATTGTCAATAAATATATATGTCACACATTTGGAATGCGGATTGTGTGTTGTAATGACAAAATTGTATTCTTCTATAAGAAAATATCTCAGATTGGACAAGTAAATGTAGTCCTATCTTGATCTGTAGGATAAATTTCTACTTGAAAGTGCCCAAAATAACCATCAAGAAAGCAATAGGTATTCTTCTCATCTAATCTTTCAAGAATCTAATACATGAAAAATAGTGGGAAGTGGTCTTTTTTTGGTCTTTGCATTCAATTTCCTGTATTATATGTACATTCTTCATTTCAACCGCTATCTCACATGAAATTGCTCTCGTTTATCATTAGAAGCAATGTTAATCCCACTTTTTTAGGTACAACTTGGATGGGTTTACCCATTAACTGTCAGAAATTGGGTAGTAATACCCACATCAAACAATTTCAACAACTTTAGGGTGACCACTTTGTATAATTTTGGATTCAATATTCTTTCCATTCCTCTGCTAGGGCATCTTCCTCCAAGTAGAGGGATTGACTCCACTCAAGTCAGAAATAGACCATCCAATGGCCTCAATATTCTTGCTCAAAATACAAACAAGGGCATATTCTTAGTCCATGGAGAGGAATATAAGAAATGATCACCTAGAGGGCATCATTGGGACCAAGAAATGAACTTTTAGGCCCTCAGGTGGGGATTCAACTCTAAGATAGTAGGATCCTTAATAGTATATTTTAGTGGCTTGATATCTATTAAAGGAAGACTATCCCGAGATGTCACTATCTTAGATTCTTCGTTATCAGTATCCAATTCATTGGGAGATTCCAATATAAGCTCAAATCATTTTCCTTTACTGACAATCTTTTTAGTGTCCTCAATGCCTTTGGGCCTTGAAGAGGGTTTTAAAATGTTCAATGTAATCTTTATGTCATGAATGTCACATGCATGGTGTCTATCCTCACATGGATCACGATGTCAAGTGTATCCAGAAAAGTTCATCTAAGGATTATGGGAATCTTTTTATATTCTTGCTCCATGTCAAAAACTATAAAATCTATCAGAAAGATAGCCCATGTATTGTCATGAATTTTTATGAGCACATCAACTTGAAGCCTAGGAACTTTGATAGATCGGTCAACCATTTGTAGAATACAATTAATTGGCTTTGGTTGGCCTAACCCTAGCTCACATACACACAATGAGGCATGAGGTTGACACTGGTCCCAAGTCAAGAAGGGCTTGATCAATATGATGTTCAGCAATGTATCCTGAAACAATAGGAGCACTAAAGTCCTTCCTATTTGTATGTTCTAAATGTTGTAGAATAGATAAATCTTACTCAGTAAGTTTCACTTTTGTAGGTATTCTTTTGGATGACACTTCTTTTGAAACTACATAATTGAATGAATGTATCATATGATGAATTTGTTTGGTTGAATCCATAAAGAGAATGTTAATTTTCACATGCTTGAAAGTCTCAAAACTGGATTTAGTATGGTATCTCTTCCTCTTTGATGGTGAAGTTTCATCCAAGGTATCTGAATAGGGAGCTTTGTTCACACTCTCTTCAATTGGTATCACAATATGAGTATTATGTATCATAATATCATCAGGATTCATTGCCTGGTAGCAAAATATCATTGTTTAGTATCATTGTTTGATATCACAGTATCAACCACGGTATCTATCATGGTATCATTCACATTTGGAGTCATGGTATCACTGTGCATCCTTGCTTTTTGGTGCTCAAGTGTATTGTCACTCCTATTATGTTTAATTCAAATTATATGCTTTTATGAGTGGATAAAGGGTCACTCAGAGATGTTATTACATGGAACATGCAGAATAAAGAAACAATGTACACTATTTTCAAATGACCATTCGTCTCCTCCTATTATTTGAGATGATATTGCATATGTTATCTAAATCATAAGTTTCATTTATATTTTGAATACGTCTTCAACTACAATCAAAGGTAAATCATGGCATATGATGAAGATAGATGAGAGGGAGTCTAGAGTAAAATGCCACAAATGGAACACATTTCC
Source organism: Alisma plantago-aquatica (assembly GCA_963693085.1). Lineage (NCBI taxonomy): Eukaryota > Viridiplantae > Streptophyta > Magnoliopsida > Alismatales > Alismataceae > Alisma > Alisma plantago-aquatica. The sequence continues at coordinate 830,019,950 of OY856411.1, read as the reverse complement.
AAAAAGATGGGAATGAGGAACAAGAAAGAAATAAAAGTATATTTTTCAACTGAAATTTGATTGCAAACCCTTTTTGTGTGTTCAAACATGTGATTACTCTAAGTTATATGATGTTTGGTCAATTGTATTGAATAGCATATACAAATCCATTAGTGAAAATTTTATGTTTGGTTAGTAAGAATAAAAGAAATCTTGGGACTTTTTAGACATAGTGAAAATCATGGAGTACAACATCCCATACCAATTAATCTACAAACTAAAATCTAATTCCAAGTTGTTGATATGGATATCATGAAACTTTGGTTTTATGAAATCCATCCAAATAAGAAAAAGTTAGCTTTGAGGGATTTTTAATAACTAGAAACTTATTAATAATGGATTAAGTAAATTTTACTAATACATAGATCAACAAATCAAATATCCCTTACATGTTTCAGCCTAGGGTTGCTTCATTGAGTTGTGTATTTAAACTTTGATGATGTGCTAGGATTCACTTTGCAAGCCCCTACATGTATGTAATCGTCCCGTCCCAAGAGTTTTGTAAGGTTACATGCTTAATTTTTTCACCAATCATGCTACTTGAGTGTTTCATTTTTCAAGTTTCTATATTCCTTCTCCATTGAAGTTTTGCATGAAGATGAACCTCTATGTATATGCAAATTCCTCTATTATCCAAATGTGAAATACTTCATTAAAACATAAAAATAAGCACACTCATACTAGGTTTTTTTGGGCATCACCCTTGGAATTTTTGGAGGGGTGTATTTCTCTTTAACTCCCCTCTCCCTAGTTTCATATGATTTCTCCATATATTTTCCCTTGACCCCATGAGATTCTCTGATAGAAAACCTTCCCTTGATTTGCTTTATGTTTTTTCCTTTTCATTCAATAACACCCTCTCAGTGTGAGACTCTTTCTCCTATTATGTTTGAGCTTTCTTTTCTCTTAGTGATAATTTCTGGAGACCTATGTACTTTCATATGTCCAATAAAATTTGATTCTTTGATATGTTCTCGTATGGTGCTAACCAAATAGTCAATTCAATTATGACAAACCTACTTCAATCAAATTAGTAAATCGTTTTGTTTTCACTAATCAATCTGCATGAGTGAGTAAGAATATTCTTCATTAGGTTGAATTCATGGAGTAAGTGAAGCATGGTGAAAAGATCTTTACTTATGTGAGTGAACATATAATTGTATACATACTTCAATAAGTTCACTCCATTTGCATCTCATCAAGTCCTAGTGAGATGTAGAAATTCATTTAGAACCAATGTTACTATGTTATAACTAACTAGTCACATATAAATAAAATTTTATATACTGTTGCTATAAATTCTTTGGTTAATCAAACTCGTTGGCCAAATTAATCATGACCAAGTGTAAATTTAAATGAATCAATTGAACATATGGATGGATGTTAAACTTTGAAAACGTAGAACCAAATTAGCCGAAGTAATTAAAAAAACAATTAATGCACACGCATAAAGCCAAAATAGATATCACTTACACATCATCAACTAGTTGTAACAATGCAATCTCCTCACACGAAAGATAATATTGGTTTGATGGATCCCTTTTGCAGAAGTTTGTACAAAAAAGACAGTGTTATATTGGAGGGAAAGATATAGTGTTAGGCGTTTGGTTTATCGTTGTTTCATTGGAAAGGAAACAATTTATATACAGTTGTATTGTTTGATATCCTTTATAGCTAGGGCTACCTTGGCATAGCGGTTCTAGTAGTTCATAAATTTCCCTACCATGATAGACCACAAGGACGCCCAATGGTTAAGAACATCTCCATACCAAAATAGACCACTATAAAGTTTGAACCATAGTAGATTGCCACGTTTGTGATCTACTTTAGTTTGGTCGATAAAAGTCAGACCATATAGTATTGGCTACTAGCAGACTAAAATCTAGGCCAATTTTGTAGGACAGGGTGTAGTGAAGCATTCATCTATATTAAAATCATGATTATTATTATTGGTACTCAAAATTGGATTTTCTAGTTTGAGACCACGAAAGAAAATACAAATTGCATATCTTTTGGACTGCAACAACTTATATATAAATGCATTGATAATTAAGATCGGAGTAAGGCGCAATACTAACATGATGTGTATATATGGATTATATCAATAAGGTGGGGCTTATGTGTGTATAAAGGTGCACATGAATCATAAAACAACGGTCAATTCAAGAGTCATGGAAGGAGAGGGGGGTGTCATTAATGACGGGTCGAACACCGATCGGTCAAATCGTCTGCAGGTGGATCAATTTCATGGAATTCCGTCCTCCTCTTTTGTATCCCCCGCTCAAGCAACAATCTTTCTCTTCGGTTCGTAACAGCTATGCTATAAATAATGGATCTTTCTCCTCGTGAAAGGCTATTGGGTTCGTAACGGCTATGCTATAAAGAATGGATCTTTCTCCTCGTGAAAGGCTATTGGGATCGATCGGTGCTCAGGCTCCGATTGGTTTGGTGGAAGTCATAAATTATGTGGAACTCATTTTCCAGGAACTCTAGTTCAGTTTTAGGAACTTAAGTTCCACTCATTTCCATGTGATTGGTTTGTTGCAAGTTTAAATGTGGACGTCATTAAAAAAAATATTGTTGATTTTTATTGTGTAATATATAATAAATAAGAACAGCAATGACATGAAGAAAGAATCGTATTTATAAATAAGTACAATATTTTTTAACCATAATAACCTCAACAACTGGTCATGATATGGATGTTGTTCCATTCAAACATGGAGTGGTATATAACTATATAAATAAAAATATAGATGTTGATATAACATCACAATATTTTTATTTCACTTTGTATGTACAAATTATTGTAATAATATCTACATTTTATGTAAATGTAAATATAAGTTTTGGTGCATCATTGTTTAAGAATGTACACTATTAAAATTTTTAGTATATTATTTGCGCACATTGTAATCATTTATCATTTTTCAGATCATATTATTTAAACATGAAGAATAAAAATATGTTACATATTTTTTTTCATATAGTGAGGTGTTTACTTTTTCAAAAATTTTATTTTATAAACCACAATGATAATGGTGGTTACAGTGTAAAATATTTTACAAAACACAGTTATAGTGCATAGTATTTTTCATATTGTGTTATAGTTTTGGCAATAAATGGTATACGCACCACTAACATTTCTAGTCTAACAAATTTTACATCTATCATTTATGAAGAATGAAAAATGTAATCGTCTATGAAATGTAGTTAGTAGTTCCGGAACTCGTTTTCCGCTCTTTTTAATAGGGAAGTCGTGAACTCTATTTTGTATGTAAGTCTGTAACTCATCGGAAGTCACGGAACTCAAGTTTCAACACTTACTTTAAACCAATCATGGAAAACTTCTTACGGAATTCCAGTTCATAAGTTTTCCGAATCAGTTACGACAAACCAATCGGAACCTCAATGACAGTGGTTGAAGTACGGGATATACATCAATGAAGGGCGAGTAGAACTTCTGCACTCTTCTGTAGAATACACCGTGTTTCTCTATTCGAGAGCTCCAAACAAACAGATTGGGTTGCGCTTCAGGTTGGGCGCAAGTTTCTTGAAGATTTCATATATTTATTGGTTATTACTTAATTATATATTTATATATTTGGCTTAGTCTTAGAGGTGTTATGTTATCAATGAAATATGTATCATGCTGCATTATTATTCAAGTTATATGAATATAATTATATAAATATATATACGACATCAATCTGAATGGTTAGACCAATTCCCCAGATCTGCAGCCAAAATACTAAAGATGGGTCTAAAGAGTTTTTAGATTAAGCCAGACTGAATGGTTTAGTCTAATATTGGGAGATACCTATGTTTTGATGTAAGGATGTACCAACTTTACCTTTGTAATAATACTAATACATTAACATTGTCCTAGAAATGTTTATATAAACCGAGCCCAAGGAGAGTGTGGGCATGGTTCCTCGGTCCTGGCCACTAAACAACAGCTGGTTGGGCCCAAGATGAATACCATTCTTCCAGCGCATTGGACTGTGAATTGATAGCGGCAGGGCAAGAGGCATCATAGTAATTTGATGGCCTGTAGTGCTCCACGAGGACGGAACGTATTTAACCACAAATATGGAAGCGACGGAGAGAAAAGGGGTGGACAGGCCGAAACCCGAAGGTGCTGTTTCGGCTTTATGTAGGAAACGTGCTGTCGATCTGCTTCAAGGGGCGAAGTGGGTGGCAGTTGGGGCGTGTGATCCCACTTTTGCCCTCTTTGTTGTTCAAACGAAAGGCGGTTCCGCTAGGGGCCTACTAGGTAGGGTTGAATCTGATTTAATTATATAGCACACCCCAATGTTGTCTGCTGAAAGCACAATGTGAGGAAGATGATAGATTTAAAGAGCGGAGGAGGTGATACACCAATTGTACTTCTTCAGATATAAGATCTGGTGTAGACGTGGGGATGACAAGTCCTCTCGAAGAAGAGGATGGCAGATCTTCTCTCTCCTCCAACTTTCGTCTTCAAAGATCCAAGACCAATGGAGATGAACGAAGTTGGCTCTGGAGTTGGACAGCACTTCATCGCTCTTGATGGATCTATACTTTTGTAGTGTCGTTATGTTGCCCGTTAATATGAGTGGCTAAACATCTTATTTGGGTTGGGAGTAGTCATTAAGGCTTTCTCAACATGTATATACATACATCCTTTTGAATATATATATATATATATATATATATATATATATATATATATATATATATATATATATGGTAGCGATCCAGTGAGAAACATCCTACGATGAGAGAATGAGGGCATTTGGATAACTACAAATTCAGAATTTCTTTTTAAAATCCAACCGTATGGATGGATAAAGCATCATTTCATTTACCTTCCCACAAAAAATCATTGTAATCAAACATTGCCTGCATGTCCATATGTATAATATACAGTTTTTACATCCAACGGTCAGCCTGAAATTCAATATAGAGTGTTGAAAAGTATTTTGTTGTTGTGAATCATATACAAATCGGATGGTTATAAAATTTTGTAGGAAGGTAAATATTAAGGTATACTTGTAATCTATACAGTTGGATTAAGAAAAATTGATCTATGTGGAGATTTATTCAAATGCCTCTCATGCTCTCACCAAGATTTGTTTCTCACTGGATCGTTGTCATATATATATATATATATATATATATATATATATATATATATATATATATATATATATATATATATATATATATATATATATATATATATATATATATATATATTCTTAGCAATGGTTATCTTCATACTCTTGTCCTTAAATGCTTCACTTGTATGATTAGCTACCATCTTGTGATGTGTAATTTTTAATGTCTCGAAAGAGTAGTATTAATCTTATCTTAGTGTTATGAAGTTGTATGAATGTATGAAAATATTGGAATACTAAGACTAATGATCATATGATTTGTTTTGCGATTTTTTATTTGCCTTATCAAGAGAGACAACCTTATAATCTAGATATGTCCTAAGCTCAAGAGAGGAAGGAATAGACATATATGATAATTACTTGTAATCTTACTAAGAATATACAAAAGGGGTGTGAATATTGTACGTTGGTGAGAGATTTTAGTAGGTGAAACTCAATCCAATTTCTCATTCATATTTTGATTACATCCTTCTTGTTTGATCGTATCCTCGTGTTTTTTTTTCTTACCCTTATTTTTATTAATTTGCTTGGCTTAACATCGTTCAGTAAGGAACGTCATCTTTAATCTACCCTTCTTTTAGTGCATTTGAGTTTAAGGCTCCACATTCATAACACTTACCGACCTTATTCCTGTAATTCGACCTTGATCTACTACAACTGACCCCGTATAATAATTGCGGAGGTCTAAGTGTCGAGTTATAAATCTTAGAATCTGACTATTTTAGATCCGTTCTGTTTTGAACGTGTGATTTAGGCTGATTAACTTTTTAACGGGGGACATTTGGATTGATGTATGTAGTCAGAATTACAAGAATGCAGCAGTCGATAAATCCGAGTAGAAGGATTTTATGATTTGAAGAGTTCCAATAATACCAAACTTTAAGTCGGGTTTATTTGCACTTACGTGAGATCCGTCGGACGCTTCACACGTTTTTTATATAGCCAACAGATGAAGTCAGCACAGTGAAACAGGATTTTGGCGCCCAACCAATTTGAGAAGGAAAAGTCTGTCCAATCCAGTATGTCTAGCTTATCTAAAAGTCTAGGATTACTTCAATTTCTCCTCTACCGTAAAACAAGCCTAGAATTTACTTTGTTGGAGCATTAGTTACAATCCAATACGGCCACATCAGGTGAAACAAACGGGCCCATAGGCAGGGCCGACCCATTGCGGGGGGGCAACCTGGGTGACGGCCATGGGCCCAAAAAAGAGGGGGGCCATAATTTTAATTTTTCCTGGACTCCCAGATATATATATATATATATATATATACACTTCCGTAAAAATAGGTTCTGTTAGAAATCAACAGAAAAATGACTTACAGTCGCGTCTCTCGCCTACTCCTGTGTTCCTCTTTTCCAGCGGTGACTTCACAGGATGACTCCCCAGAGAAGACAAACAGTCACACTGCCTTCCCATCTGGCATCTTGCCAAGCCATACGTCCATCATCTGATTCTACAAGCACTTTCAAGTGTGGTTCTAGTCTGATCGTCGGGTTCCTCACGTCAAGTGTAATACTGATGATTGCTTTATTTTCTTTATTTGGTAATACTTTGCGGAGGTTTAAACTGGGCTTGCTGTGAACCAGAAACATCGTTCTTTTACCCCTGTGTGAAGTGGTGATCGTTCCTTCTCAGTTTTTTTTTTAAAGGGCAACTATCGAAAGCATTCGGTTCTACTTAAAACTTTAAGTGTTAAGGATTGCTTTGCAGCGAACACCTCTACTTTGAAATTAACAATGTAAACATTGATTTGTTATTCTCAAAAATGTATACTAGCTGATCTTTGTGCTTGTGTAAGATGTTCTTGAATAGGTCCCTTTTAATAGCTAATTTAAACATCACCTGCTGTAAATTTCTAAATCGGATTTGAGAAAAATATTTCACACTGTATATCTAGTTCATGCTATCGTTATGAATCTTCATAGTTAGTCATTTTCTTACGGAGTATGATTGTTATTGTGTTAAAATTTTATCTATTAATTTGTGTCGAACACCGTTTACATTTTGCATCTACGGTTACAACAAACCAATCAGATGCAAGTCTATATTTAGGAAGTATATTTTAGTTGTTATTCTTGTCACGTGTTTTCTTTTTTAAACAATGATGTTGCAACGATACTATATGAATTTTTAAAATCACACAATAAACTCATCACTAGTCTTTTACTTTGGTTGTCGTCTATGTTTGGCAGTGTGGTTTATCAACATGCCTTTGAAAAAGTATATATCTATAAGCGAGAAAAGAAGAAAGAAGTAGGAAGATGAACAATTTCTAGCTACTCAGAAAGGTGTGCTTGATAAATTTATTTCCATTATCCCACAAACTTCTGAAGATGTTGATAATCCTTATCAATATAATAAAAAAGTGAATGATGATCATCATGTTACTATAGAAGTCGAAAATGTAATTGGGAATAAAAATGTTGATGAGGTTGAGGATGATATTAACGTCTCTGATTTAAAAGTTGGCAACTTAGATGGTGTTGAATAACTTCTCCCTCCTTTTGATATATATGATCCCTTAAATTGGGATAATATTGACAACAAAGTTAGGGATATTTTAGTTGAAAAAGACCCTAAAGAGAACTGAATCTTGTGTTTCCTTTAGATGACAATAAGAGGCACTTCTCATATGCTTATTATTCTCAAAAATTGAGCAATGGAGAGACTCGTGATAGGAAGTGGCTAGTTTACTCAAAACATGTTGATAAAATTTATTGTTTTTGTTGTAAGTTGTTCAAATCTGAGAACAATAAAAGTACACTAGCTCATAATGGGTTCAAAGATTGGAAACATGTTAGTGAGAGACTCAAAGAACAGAATAGCATCAAGCATCTCACTAATATGAGCACTGGCATGAATTAAAAGTAAGATTTAGCAATGAGCAAACTGTTGATAAAGAATTACAAAAAGAAATTTCAAAGGAGAAAGAGCGTTGGAGACAAGTTTTATTAAGAATAGTGTCCATCGTTAAGTGTCTTGCTAAATGCAATTTGGCTTTTCGAGGATCAAATGACAAACTTTTCCAAGATAGAAATGTAAACTTTTTGGGGATAATTGAAATGCTTGCAGAATTTGATTTGGTAATGCAAGATCATGTTTGACGCATTCAGGATCATGATATTCACCATCATTATCTTGGCCATTCAATTCAAAATGAGTTGATATCTCTTTTAGTCGAAAATATTAAGAGTTCTATATTGAACATCATTAGAGGGGCTAAATATTTCTCCATAATTCTTGAGTTTACTCTTGATGTGAGCCACCAAGAACAAATGACTCTCATTGTACGATGTGTGAATATGTCTGGTCAGAAAATAAAAATAGAGGAGTTCTTTTTAGAGATTTTAAAAGTTGATGATACGAATGGATTGGGGCTTTTTAATGAACTTATAAATGCTCTTGAGTCTCTTGATCTTAATATGGAGGATGTGAGAGGTCAAGGTTATGAAAATGGTTCTAATATGAAGGGAAAACACCAAAGTGTACAAAAGTGGTTACTCGAGGTAAATCCCAGAGCATTATATATGTCTTGTGCTTGTCATAGTTTTAATCTCACTATTAGTGATATGGCTCATTCTTGTGTTTCGGCTGTTTCTTTTTTTGGAATTATACAACGCATATATACATTATGTAACATACCGGATCTTGGATCCTACCCTAGAAGTTTGACCTTTTGGGTTTGACCAAACACGGTTGAGGTTAGAGTGATCCTAATAATCAAATGCATGAATAATGTAATCTAATATGTCACATAACTCATTTGGTGATAATAAGATGATAAAGAACTTAATTGGTTAAGTAATGTGGCTAATGGGCCATATGTCATATCTCATAAAAATAAATTTCAAAAGTGAAATCTAAGTTTAAAATCGTGTTCCTTGGGTCCCAATTGCCTTGGGATTCAAGTTTCACTTTATTCACATAATAATAACTCATTTAATTTAAATTGGAAAAGAAGATGTGTGTTTTTCCCAAAATATCAAATAAAAAAATAAATGACTCCAAAATAGGAAAATTATCTTGGATTTGTAATCTACATAATAAATATAGCCTTTGGGTGAATTTTCATCCAATTTGGAGAAAATTTGCTTCAAAGGTGAAATTAGGAGAGAGAGAGTGTGGAACCTTCAAAATATTAAATATATATACAGACAACTCCAACATGTAAAATTGATGGGAAATTCGTATTCAACACACTTAACTTAACTTGTAGATGAAGTTTCACCTAATTTTGGATAATCCATGTGTCATTAATGCATCAGGAAAGAGAAATAAAGAATATATAAAATAATAGATCTAAGGTTTCCAAAGGTGAAATATGATGGAGGAATCGGAATCTACATGTTTAATTTAACCTGTTTGCAAATTTACATCTAATTTGGATAATGATAGACCCCTAAATCAAAGAGATAGAGAAAGGCATATTAATGTGACCCCACTTTGGTTTTATACGAATCAAATTTAGGTTTAATTGTCACGATTTGAATCTGACTTTTTGCGTAAGCTTTTTGCGTCACGCGCTTTACTTATGCGCATAGCAATTGTGACCGTTGGATCTTCTGTATGGATGGCATCCGGTCATCTCCTACCTTGAGTAGGAGATCGACCAGGATGTGTACTGTAATATGTTTCTTTTTTTGCTCATTCTCTCTCCCTCCTCCACCTTTCTCAATGATTTTTGTTTCCTTGTGCTCGGGAGAGGATGGTGCATCCGATGACCCCTACTTTCCCTATATTTTGCTTTCCCAATCCAAAACCCCCAAACGTTCCCCAACAACCCTATTTCCTTCTCGTGACTCCGCTCTTCCTCCCCTATATATAGGCACCCCGGAGCATCCTCAACCCTAACTTAGTTCTTCTCTCACTTCAATTGGAACAATAGCTTCGTGGAGACGCCCGACTTACTCCGTTTTGGGTTTCCAGTGGCCGCGACCTCGATCGGACTCTGTGCGCCATCTTCGACTCAATTGCTTAGTTGGTAAGTTACTTGGCACCTTCACCTTCCCTTTTCTACCTTTAGGTCTTAGCTTCTTTCCCTGGTTCTCAGTTTTCACTTTTGAGGTTAGTTGTTCAAGTTTTGACCTTTTGGGTGTGGTGTTTCTATCACTGGCGTCCTTGCCGGAGTGATCTATTGGCTTAGTCTCTTCATCCCGAACCTCGTCGTGGCTTTAGTTGTTGTTTTGCTTTCTTCTTTGCGGCTTTCTTCATCCGCTACTCTCTCTACTTCTGGGTTCTTTCTCGGCCATGTCATCATGGTTTTCATTGGCTTTTGGTTCTCTGTGGCTGGCGGGTGACCGTGATGTCAGTGGCGGTCTTCGCTGTGGGTGCTGGGCTCCCAGCTTCTGCCATCGGTCTCGCACCTGGAGCAGACATGAGCCATGGCTCGTCTGTCGGGGAGGCAAGATCGGGGGAAGAAGATGCCCCGTTATGTTTTCTCATCTTTACCCTCCGCTCTGTCTTTCACGTTTTTGTTTTTTATCATGGGCAAATTAGTCTTTTCGTGTGTCCCTTTTTCTTTTGCTTTTGCACTTGGACTCGTTGAGCTGGTCGAGTGCCCCGCTGATTTGGGCAGTTCTGATTGGCCGACCCAGGTCCACATGGCCTCCCTCTCTCTCTCTTATCTGTTGCAAATCAGTTCAATGATGTGTAATTTCCTGATTGGCTGGTGATTGAAAATTTATAACTAATTAGTGGTTGATCGGAAAAATATGGAAAAATATTTGTTGGAATAAAAAAAGTAAGATCTAAATAATGGTATGTGTTTTGATAACTAAATCTAAAGATTAATAACAGGTGTTTTCAATAGATCTAATTAATGATGAACTTGTAAAAATCATAACTAATTATATATAAGTCAGAAAAATATAATAAAATATGTTTTGGTGTCGTAATAACCTAATCTAATAAGTGGCACAGTTTTCGTAACCTAATACACATAATAATAAAAGGGTAGTTTTTAGGGTTTTGTATATTAATGGAAACCTAACCCTAATCCCACATATATGCTAATAGGTGTTTTGGAAGCCTAGGCTTGGACCTAGAAGTGACTTTGGATCTGTTTGACTCTGAAGTTGAGGTATGTTGTATCCCATATTACTCAATGTTGAGCAATTCACCTATCTTTTCATTCTCTTGAATTTGGCCTACACAATATGTCTTATCTTTTGATATCATGGTTCATGTGAACTATCTTGATTATTATGGACTTGGATATTTTCTTGATATCTTATCTTGTGCCTTGGTGCATGTTGGTCTATTATATTGGTATGTGCCACTTTAAAGTGGATGTTTATATGTTTGTGTTGTCCATTGTGTGATGGCAACATCGTATTATTCTGACCATACTTGTCTACTTGCCTCTACATTAAACATGCTATGTGATTCAGTAGCACTAGAGTAGTGTAAATTACTTTGGTTTTGGGGCAGTAATCCCCTATTGTTTATTTGGAGGGTGGCAGTATACCATTCCTCTGAAATCGAGTGTGGCAGTAATCCATACTCAATTTTATATATTTGGGAGTTTGGCTGTGACGTCCGAACTCATAAAACACGAGATTAATTTAAGCGGAAGCGATTAACTAGCATCGGAATTACTGAAAAATTAAAAACTTTTTCATAAAGAAACATGATGAGAACGCAATGGGCGCGCAATCAGCGATAGGCTTGATTGATCATATTACAAAGAAGGTGTTACGGGGAGTGATGATTGGCATTCTACTCCTTATGATTTAGTGTGTGTCGTCAGTGGAGTTCGAATTAGAGCGACATTCCTCATTCAGTGTGAAACCTTAGCTTTCTAAGTCGTTTTTTGAGGGTATATTTCATATTTGTGGTCCTTTCAAGTCATTAAGACAAAAGTCTCAGATCTATTTTTTAAACATCTACTGACTCCTAGGACCTGAGAGTACATAGACGACACATAGGATATTCTATATACAAGACTTGACAAACAGTGTCTCCACCTGAGGATCAGTGATGTCCCGGGTATTGCTGCTGCTGCTGTTGCTCACCTACTGTAAGGTTTCTTCCTCTTCTTCGACGATTACCTAAAAATTAATCACACGGGGTGAGACAATTGAATAATTGTCCCAGCGAGAGTTATAACTCTTCGCCAGAAGCTTTGTTATTGCAATAATGGAATAACATTAAGCAGTAGAACTGTAAACATTCAACAGCAGGTTTAATCATTGTGTGAACTAAGTGAAGTAACATTCTCTTAAGCAATCATTTCAATTATAACTTAATTGAATGACAAGACATATATCAATAAGGAATATGAAGAATATGTATAATAGTTATTTAACTAGAGCACTATAAACAATGTAACATCAATCATTGTTTCTCGTAGTTCAACCTAAGTAAATATGCTACACGGCTGATTAAGTTTTTCAAACATATTTATGCCCTGAGGAGATGTGTAACACCCCAATCTCAATTATGCAACATTTTCAATTATTTTAGTCCTTGCATGCTCTTTTCTAATTTAGATAATTTTGAGGACTCAAATGCAATTTTACCATAATTAGTTTTGCAAAATCACTTATTGTGTTCAATCTCTCTATTATACTTGTTTTATTTAAAGAAAATGTCTTCATATATATATATATCTATGCCCTTTTTGTTGAAGAAAATGAGGATAAAGGCTTTTATGTCATATTTTCTCTCTCATCTGATAATTAGTGATTTCCTTGTGTAATTATTTGCTTAATGGCCCCCATCTTGTCAAATGAAAGGAAATAACATTTAGGGCACGTTTTTATGTTTTTCAATTTTTATTTGAAGAACTAATGATTTTATTTGCATTAATCATGATCATTTAAGTATACATGAGGGTTTTGCTATTTTTTGGGCCTAAATGGGTACAAACATGAAATCTAATGGAATAGGAATATTCTAGACATTGTTATACACCTATGGTTCAAATTTGAATGCATTTGACCCATGTTTGACCCCTCAATTAAATTGGAAAAGATTTGAAGGTGTTTTGTTTAAATTAGGAGTGATGGTGGGTTAAAAGACGAAATTAACTGATTAATTGTGTTTTAATGCACCTATTTAACCTATGGGTGAAGTTTGAGGTCATTTGGAATTCAAATGACCCTCCAAATATTAATTATACGTTTTATATGGTTTATGGTATACCAATCAATGTGTTATTTGTCACATTTATTCGATTTCCACTGTTACGCATGTAATTCGCCCGTTTTATTTTGTGCGCGTAACGGCGACCGTTGGATCATGATCCAACGGCGCTGGGGCTGTCTTCTTCCTCCGTTTCTCCCCGCGCGCAGAGCCGTTTCACAGGTGGTTTAATCACTGATCTCTCTCTCTCTCATTACTCGACGGTTTCTTTTCATTCCTTCGCCATTGCCTTCGTCTCTCTTCGCCGAATCCAGCGAGCCACCACTTGCCCTCTCTCACCCTCTATAGAAGAAACGCCCATTAGGGCTGGACACTCCCCCTCCACCGATTTGCGTAGCCGCCATCCTAGCCTTCCCCACTACCAGGTCAAGTCCCCAAAACGACCGTCGGCCTCCGCCTTTCCCTCCTCCATCGTCAATTTGGCCCCAAAAGTCCCGAATCTCCCTGACCTACTCAGTTTTGGTCTCCGGCAGTCCGAGCTCTGTCCGACCTTTTCCGACCACCTCATCCCGATTCCAACCGCGGTGAGCATCTTCGGCACCTCAGCTTCGGTTCCACATTTTCAGTTTGCCGTGAGAGTTCCCTGATCGTCGTGTCCTATAGGACCTCCGTGAGGCCCTCACCGGCACCTCCGTGTTTCCCCGCTTTAGCATACCTCGAACCGTGATACCTTCACCTATCGTCTCGCCGCACCTTGGCGGTCATTTTCGGATGCTTTTGGGTACTTTTCCGCCCTTGGAATCTCGGCTCTTAGTCTCCGACCTTTCCCCTGTTTCATGGGTTCCGCCGACCGGTGTCAAGGCCATAGCGTGCCTTAGAAGTGGAGTTTTGGCTTAGTGAGTTCGTCGGAGCCTGAGGTAGAACCCTGAGCTATGATTTGTGCCTGGTTGCCTTCGAATCTCCATCTGCGGTCGGAGCACTCCTCTTCAGGTTTCCTGCTCTCGCCATGGGGCAAGCAGGGAGCAATCCAGGTCATGAAATGACCTGGATACCCCTGTCAGTTTCTTTTTATGCTCTTCACCCACGAGGGTAGTTTCGGGTTTTCACAGCCCTGTTCCTTGATCGCTCAGGCAAAGCCTCGCAGCCTTGTTGGCCAAGCCCAATTGGGCCAAGTCAGATACGGGCCCTTTTTCCTGGATTGAGATATATAGATTTACACGTGGCTTTTTCTGGTTTTTCTATTGGTCTGTTCTTTGAAAATTCGTAGTAAATCGCCTGATTATCAGAAAAATACGCAAAAATATGTTTTGGAAAGGATTTTTGATGAGGAATCCGATTTTGAGGTTTTTATCGACTGATTTTTCTGTTTTAACACCTCAACTTTTATATGAGTAAATTAGGGTTTAATGACATATGACAAGTGATAATTATGTTGATTTCAGGTGTTTTAGGGAATCCAATCAGTCAAACCAAGTTTGACTTAAGGTGATTTAGTTCAAGGTAAGCGGGCCATGCCCTTGGCATAAATAACTCTTGGTTTATTGAATGTTTATGATTATTGTTAAGCACTTTATGTTAATATCATTGTCAATATATGTTTTCCTCAAGATATATGATTATTGGATGTTGATTGATATAATCTAAGTCTAAGACTAGAAATTCCATTAAGATTATGGTTTATGATTAAGATGCAAGAAATTAAGATTTAAGAGGGAATAAGTTTCCCAATCATGCTCAAGAGGGAGAAATCCCATTATGGTCATGGGGAGAAATCCCAACCATGTTCAAGAGGGAGAAATCCCAATTGAGATTAAGTTTAAGATATTAAGAAGATAAGTGAAGTTTAAGAAAGATCATGAATAATAGAAATTTATTCAGATTTATATGCACCTTGTTATGGGCTTTCCGAGCAATTATGGGCTTTCCGAGCATTCATGGGCTCCTTATGGGGCATTAAGAGAGGAGCATATTTTTCTAGTAAATTTCTTTATGTAAAAGACAATAAGAAATGATTCATGATAAATGCATGTTCATGATTATGTTAAGTCACTTGTATATTTAATTTTATGTCTTATAATATGCCAATGCCGCTTACTTACTATGTTTGTTTGCCTTTGCATGGCTGGGGACGAGATGTCCGCAGGAGTTGGAGCCAAGGAGAAAGAAACATCTTGAGAGTACCAAGGACCCAGAGATCCAAAGAGTTGTTGCCTGGTGGGACGTCCATCTATGGAGATCCTATCATTATCTAGTTTATGTTTAGTATATCTTTGGAAAACTGATGTAGCTTTTATTCCAAGAACTTATGTATGAATCTACGTTTTCATAAAGCCAAGTGTTATTTGTTTCTTGTTATGAGATCATGTATGTAACATTTCCTCCCAAATATGCCAAGTACCCCACATTATGGATAATGTTGGGGATTAGGCTGTGCTTCCTCTGGTTACGTAAGAAACCCTAGGGAGGGGTGTTACATTAATGGTATCAGAGCAAGGAATAGATGGCCACTAAGGCAACATTAGAGATTCATAATATGTTCTAATATCATGTTATGTTTACCCTTTCAGATGGCCCCTAAGAGGAAGGAGAAAGTTGGTGAGTCAAGGAACTCACACGGATCCTCTAGTGGTGATAAGACTGAAGACATGAACCACGTCCCTCCACCAATCACCCTAGATGCCCTAGTAGCAGCCTTGACAAATGCCCTCCAACCTAGAGCTCCACCTAGAGCACATGAGATCTCCCTCGTAGACTTCTTGAAGATTAAACCCGATGCTTTCCATGGTGAAGATGAGGTCGATGTAGTAACCAAGGCTGAGGAGTGGTTGAGCAACATGGAACATTGCTTTAGAGACCTAGAGTGTCCCCCACGTAGTAGGGTTAGATTTGCCACCCATATGCTCAAGGGTGCAGCCCGTACTTGGTGGGAAAACCTCTTAGCCTCTAGGGAAGATGATGACCCTCCTTACTCTTGGGATGAGTTTGTAGAAGTCTTCAATGACCATTATGTATCCGAAGCCATGTTAGAGAGGAAGGAGGATGAGTTTATTAACCTTAAGCAAGTGGGTGACATGACTGTCACTGAGTATGCCATGAAGTTCCGTAAGCTCCAAAAGTATGGTCCTGAGTACACTGAGCTAAAGAGAGCTAAGAAGTTCATTAGAGGACTTAAACCCGACCTAAGTTTTGCCTTGTCTGGTAGAGGACATCGGACCATGCAATCGGCCTTGGATGTAGCCCTAGAATTGGAGGAGCATCCTGGAAGGAATCATAAGAAAGAGGTATCCCAAAACAATCGTCACCATCAGCCCCATCAACCACCTCCACCCTCCAACAACAAGAGAAAAGCCCCTGAGCCTTCCCCTGAGAATGAGAGAACCCCATGCCCCAAGTGTAAAAGAAATCATGGTGGTCCTTGTAGGTTTGGGACTTCTGTTTGCTACTATTGTGGTGAGGAAGGGCATATCAAACCTAATTGCCCTAAGCTTGCAAAGAAGGATCCCAACCACAACCAAGCTAAGAACCCTAATCCTCCACCCAAGGTCAAACCAAGGCTCTTCACCATGCAAATGTCTGATGGAGAAGAGGAAAGTGATCAAGGTAAGGGTAGTTGAGTAATTTATGTTTAATCATAATGCTTTGTTTATGTATTCTCCTTTTATAATAAAAGTTGTATGGAAAGATTTGTATGCTTATGTGAAACCCTTAAGGTGGGTAGAAACCTTAGGAAATTTCGAGGACAAAATTTATTTAAGGTGGGTAGTATTGTAACACCCCAATCTCAATTATGCAACATTTTCAATTATTTTAGTCCTTGCATGCTCTTTTCTAATTTAGATAATTTTGAGGACTCAAATGCAATTTTACCATAATTAGTTTTGCAAAATCACTTATTGTGTTCAATCTCTCTATTATACTTGTTTTATTTAAAGAAAATGTCTTCATATATATATCTATGCCCTTTTTGTTGAAGAAAATGAGGATAAAGGCTTTTATGTCATATTTTCTCTCTCATATGATAATTAGTGATTTCCTTGTGTAATTATTTGCTTAATGGCCCCCATCTTGTCAAATGAAAGGAAATAACATTTAGGGCACGTTTTTATGTTTTTCAATTTTTATTTGAAGAACTAATGATTTTATTTGCATTAATCATGATCATTTAAGTATACATGAGGGTTTTGCTATTTTTTGGGCCTAAATGGGTACAAACACGAAATCTAATGGAATAGGAATATTCTAGACATTGTTATACACCTATGGTTCAAATTTGAATGCATTTGACCCATGTTTGACCCCTCAATTAAATTGGAAAAGATTTGAAGGTGTTTTGTTTAAATTAGGAGTGATGGTGGGTTAAAAGACGAAATTAACTGATTAATTGTGTTTTAATGCACCTATTTAACCTATGGGTGAAGTTTGAGGTCATTTGGAATTCAAATGACCCTCCAAATATTAATTATACGTTTTATATGGTTTATGGTATACCAATCAATGTGTTATTTGTCACATTTATTCGATTTCCACTGTTACGCATGTAATTCGCCCGTTTTATTTTGTGCGCGTAACGGCGACCGTTAGATCATGATCCAACGGCGCTGGGGCTGTCTTCTTCCTCCGTTTCTCCCCGCGCGCAGAGCCGTTTCACAGGTGGTTTAATCACTGATCTCTCTCTCTCTCATTACTCGACGGTTTCTTTTCATTCCTTCGCCATTGCCTTCGTCTCTCTTCGCCGAATCCAGCGAGCCACCACTTGCCCTCTCTCACCCTCTATAGAAGAAACGCCCATTAGGGCTGGACACTCCCCCTCCACCGATTTGCGCAGCCGCCATCCTAGCCTTCCCCACTACCAGGTCAAGTCCCCAAAACGACCGTCGGCCTCCGCCTTTCCCTCCTCCATCGTCAATTTGGCCCCAAAAGTCCCGAATCTCCCTGACCTACTCAGTTTTGGTCTCCGGCAGTCCGAGCTCTGTCCGACCTTTTCCGACCACCTCATCCCGATTCCAACCGCGGTGAGCATCTTCGGCACCTCAGCTTCGGTTCCACGTTTTCAGTTTGCCGTGAGAGTTCCCTGATCGTCGCGTCCTATAGGACCTCCGTGAGGCCCTCACCGGCACCTCCGTGTTTCCCCGCTTTAGCATACCTCGAACCGTGATACCTTCACCTATCGTCTCGCCGCACCTTGGCGGTCATTTTCGGATGCTTTTGGGTACTTTTCCGCCCTTGGAATCTCGGCTCTTAGTCTCCGACCTTTCCCCTGTTTCATGGGTTCCGCCGACCGGTGTCAAGGCCATAGCGTGCCTTAGAAGTGGAGTTTTGGCTTAGTGAGTTCGTCGGAGCCTGAGGTAGAACCCTGAGCTATGATTTGTGCCTGGTTGCCTTCGAATCTCCATCTGCGGTCGGAGCACTCCTCTTCAGGTTTCCTGCTCTCGCCATGGGGCAAGCAGGGAGCAATCCAGGTCATGAAATGACCTGGATACCCCTGTCAGTTTCTTTTTATGCTCTTCACCCACGAGGGTAGTTTCGGGTTTTCACAGCCCTGTTCCTTGATCGCTCAGGCAAAGCCTCGCAGCCTTGTTGGCCAAGCCCAATTGGGCCAAGTCAGATACGGGCCCTTTTTCCTGGATTGAGATATATAGATTTACACGTGGCTTTTTCTGGTTTTTCTATTGGTCTGTTCTTTGAAAATTCGTAGTAAATCGCCTGATTATCAGAAAAATACGCAAAAATATGTTTTGGAAAGGATTTTTGATGAGGAATCCGATTTTGAGGTTTTTATCGACTGATTTTTCTGTTTTAACACCTCAACTTTTATATGAGTAAATTAGGGTTTAATGACATATGACAAGTGATAATTATGTTGATTTCAGGTGTTTTAGGGAATCCAATCAGTCAAACCAAGTTTGACTTAAGGTGATTTAGTTCAAGGTAAGCGGGCCATGCCCTTGGCATAAATAACTCTTGGTTTATTGAATGTTTATGATTATTGTTAAGCACTTTATGTTAATATCATTGTCAATATATGTTTTCCTCAAGATATATGATTATTGGATGTTGATTGATATAATCTAAGTCTAAGACTAGAAATTCCATTAAGATTATGGTTTATGATTAAGATGCAAGAAATTAAGATTTAAGAGGGAATAAGTTTCCCAATCATGCTCAAGAGGGAGAAATCCCATTATGGTCATGGGGAGAAATCCCAACCATGTTCAAGAGGGAGAAATCCCAATTGAGATTAAGTTTAAGATATTAAGAAGATAAGTGAAGTTTAAGAAAGATCATGAATAATAGAAATTTATTCAGATTTATATGCACCTTGTTATGGGCTTTCCGAGCAATTATGGGCTTTCCGAGCATTCATGGGCTCCTTATGGGGCATTAAGAGAGGAGCATATTTTTCTAGTAAATTTCTTTATGTAAAAGACAATAAGAAATGATTCATGATAAATGCATGTTCATGATTATGTTAAGTCACTTGTATATTTAATTTTATGTCTTATAATATGCCAATGCCGCTTACTTACTATGTTTGTTTGCCTTTGCATGGCTGGGGACGAGATGTCCGCAGGAGTTGGAGCCAAGGAGAAAGAAACATCTTGAGAGTACCAAGGACCCAGAGATCCAAAGAGTTGTTGCCTGGTGGGACGTCCATCTATGGAGATCCTATCATTATCTAGTTTATGTTTAGTATATCTTTGGAAAACTGATGTAGCTTTTATTCCAAGAACTTATGTATGAATCTACGTTTTCATAAAGCCAAGTGTTATTTGTTTCTTGTTATGAGATCATGTATGTAACATTTCCTCCCAAATATGCCAAGTACCCCACATTATGGATAATGTTGGGGATTAGGCTGTGCTTCCTCTGGTTACGTAAGAAACCCTAGGGAGGGGTGTTACATTAATGGTATCAGAGCAAGGAATAGATGGCCACTAAGGCAACATTAGAGATTCATAATATGTTCTAATATCATGTTATGTTTACCCTTTCAGATGGCCCCTAAGAGGAAGGAGAAGGTTGGTGAGTCAAGGAACTCACACGGATCCTCTAGTGGTGATAAGACTGAAGACATGAACCACGTCCCTCCACCAATCACCCTAGATGCCCTAGTAGCAGCCTTGACAAATGCCCTCCAACCTAGAGCTCCACCTAGAGCACATGAGATCTCCCTCGTAGACTTCTTGAAGATTAAACCCGATGCTTTCCATGGTGAAGATGAGGTCGATGTAGTAACCAAGGCTGAGGAGTGGTTGAGCAACATGGAACATTGCTTTAGAGACCTAGAGTGTCCCCCACGTAGTAGGGTTAGATTTGCCACCCATATGCTCAAGGGTGCAGCCCGTACTTGGTGGGAAAACCTCTTAGCCTCTAGGGAAGATGATGACCCTCCTTACTCTTGGGATGAGTTTGTAGAAGTCTTCAATGACCATTATGTATCCGAAGCCATGTTAGAGAGGAAGGAGGATGAGTTTATTAACCTTAAGCAAGTGGGTGACATGACTGTCACTGAGTATGCCATGAAGTTCCGTAAGCTCCAAAAGTATGGTCCTGAGTACACTGAGCTAAAGAGAGCTAAGAAGTTCATTAGAGGACTTAAACCCGACCTAAGTTTTGCCTTGTCTGGTAGAGGACATCGGACCATGCAATCGGCCTTGGATGTAGCCCTAGAATTGGAGGAGCATCCTGGAAGGAATCATAAGAAAGAGGTATCCCAAAACAATCGTCACCATCAGCCCCATCAACCACCTCCACCCTCCAACAACAAGAGAAAAGCCCCTGAGCCTTCCCCTGAGAATGAGAGAACCCCATGCCCCAAGTGTAAAAGAAATCATGGTGGTCCTTGTAGGTTTGGGACTTCTGTTTGCTACTATTGTGGTGAGGAAGGGCATATCAAACCTAATTGCCCTAAGCTTGCAAAGAAGGATCCCAACCACAACCAAGCTAAGAACCCTAATCCTCCACCCAAGGTCAAACCAAGGCTCTTCACCATGCAAATGTCTGATGGAGAAGAGGAAAGTGATCAAGGTAAGGGTAGTTGAGTAATTTATGTTTAATCATAATGCTTTGTTTATGTATTCTCCTTTTATAATAAAAGTTGTATGGAAAGATTTGTATGCTTATGTGAAACCCTTAAGGTGGGTAGAAACCTTAGGAAATTTCGAGGACAAAATTTATTTAAGGTGGGTAGTATTGTAACACCCCAATCTCAATTATGCAACATTTTCAATTATTTTAGTCCTTGCATGCTCTTTTCTAATTTAGATAATTTTGAGGACTCAAATGCAATTTTACCATAATTAGTTTTGCAAAATCACTTATTGTGTTCAATCTCTCTATTATACTTGTTTTATTTAAAGAAAATGTCTTCATATATATATCTATGCCCTTTTTGTTGAAGAAAATGAGGATAAAGGCTTTTATGTCATATTTTCTCTCTCATCTGATAATTAGTGATTTCCTTGTGTAATTATTTGCTTAATGGCCCCCATCTTGTCAAATGAAAGGAAATAACATTTAGGGCACGTTTTTATGTTTTTCAATTTTTATTTGAAGAACTAATGATTTTATTTGCATTAATCATGATCATTTAAGTATACATGAGGGTTTTGCTATTTTTTGGGCCTAAATGGGTACAAACACGAAATCTAATGGAATAGGAATATTCTAGACATTGTTATACACCTATGGTTCAAATTTGAATGCATTTGACCCATGTTTGACCCCTCAATTAAATTGGAAAAGATTTGAAGGTGTTTTGTTTAAATTAGGAGTGATGGTGGGTTAAAAGACGAAATTAACTGATTAATTGTGTTTTAATGCACCTATTTAACCTATGGGTGAAGTTTGAGGTCATTTGGAATTCAAATGACCCTCCAAATATTAATTATACGTTTTATATGGTTTATGGTATACCAATCAATGTGTTATTTGTCACATTTATTCGATTTCCACTGTTACGCATGTAATTCGCCCGTTTTATTTTGTGCGCGTAACGGCGACCGTTAGATCATGATCCAACGGCGCTGGGGCTGTCTTCTTCCTCCGTTTCTCCCCGCGCGCAGAGCCGTTTCACAGGTGGTTTAATCACTGATCTCTCTCTCTCTCATTACTCGACGGTTTCTTTTCATTCCTTCGCCATTGCCTTCGTCTCTCTTCGCCGAATCCAGCGAGCCACCACTTGCCCTCTCTCACCCTCTATAGAAGAAACGCCCATTAGGGCTGGACACTCCCCCTCCACCGATTTGCGCAGCCGCCATCCTAGCCTTCCCCACTACCAGGTCAAGTCCCCAAAACGACCGTCGGCCTCCGCCTTTCCCTCCTCCATCGTCAATTTGGCCCCAAAAGTCCCGAATCTCCCTGACCTACTCAGTTTTGGTCTCCGGCAGTCCGAGCTCTGTCCGACCTTTTCCGACCACCTCATCCCGATTCCAACCGCGGTGAGCATCTTCGGCACCTCAGCTTCGGTTCCACGTTTTCAGTTTGCCGTGAGAGTTCCCTGATCGTCGCGTCCTATAGGACCTCCGTGAGGCCCTCACCGGCACCTCCGTGTTTCCCCGCTTTAGCATACCTCGAACCGTGATACCTTCACCTATCGTCTTGCCGCACCTTGGCGGTCATTTTCGGATGCTTTTGGGTACTTTTCCGCCCTTGGAATCTCGGCTCTTAGTCTCCGACCTTTCCCCTGTTTCATGGGTTCCGCCGACCGGTGTCAAGGCCATAGCGTGCCTTAGAAGTGGAGTTTTGGCTTAGTGAGTTCGTCGGAGCCTGAGGTAGAACCCTGAGCTATGATTTGTGCCTGGTTGCCTTCGAATCTCCATCTGCGGTCGGAGCACTCCTCTTCAGGTTTCCTGCTCTCGCCATGGGGCAAGCAGGGAGCAATCCAGGTCATGAAATGACCTGGATACCCCTGTCAGTTTCTTTTTATGCTCTTCACCCACGAGGGTAGTTTCGGGTTTTCACAGCCCTGTTCCTTGATCGCTCAGGCAAAGCCTCGCAGCCTTGTTGGCCAAGCCCAATTGGGCCAAGTCAGATACGGGCCCTTTTTCCTAGATTGAGATATATAGATTTACACGTGGCTTTTTCTGGTTTTTCTATTGGTCTGTTCTTTGAAAATTCGTAGTAAATCGCCTGATTATCAGAAAAATACGCAAAAATATGTTTTGGAAAGGATTTTTGATGAGGAATCCGATTTTGAGGTTTTTATCGACTGATTTTTCTGTTTTAACACCTCAACTTTTATATGAGTAAATTAGGGTTTAATGACATATGACAAGTGATAATTATGTTGATTTCAGGTGTTTTAGGGAATCCAATCAGTCAAACCAAGTTTGACTTAAGGTGATTTAGTTCAAGGTAAGCGGGCCATGCCCTTGGCATAAATAACTCTTGGTTTATTGAATGTTTATGATTATTGTTAAGCACTTTATGTTAATATCATTGTCAATATATGTTTTCCTCAAGATATATGATTATTGGATGTTGATTGATATAATCTAAGTCTAAGACTAGAAATTCCATTAAGATTATGGTTTATGATTAAGATGCAAGAAATTAAGATTTAAGAGGGAATAAGTTTCCCAATCATGCTCAAGAGGGAGAAATCCCATTATGGTCATGGGGAGAAATCCCAACCATGTTCAAGAGGGAGAAATCCCAATTGAGATTAAGTTTAAGATATTAAGAAGATAAGTGAAGTTTAAGAAAGATCATGAATAATAGAAATTTATTCAGATTTATATGCACCTTGTTATGGGCTTTCCGAGCAATTATGGGCTTTCTGAGCATTCATGGGCTCCTTATGGGGCATTAAGAGAGGAGCATATTTTTCTAGTAAATTTCTTTATGTAAAAGACAATAAGAAATGATTCATGATAAATGCATGTTCATGATTATGTTAAGTCACTTGTATATTTAATTTTATGTCTTATAATATGCCAATGCCGCTTACTTACTATGTTTGTTTGCCTTTGCATGGCTGGGGACGAGATGTCCGCAGGAGTTGGAGCCAAGGAGAAAGAAACATCTTGAGAGTACCAAGGACCCAGAGATCCAAAGAGTTGTTGCCTGGTGGGACGTCCATCTATGGAGATCCTATCATTATCTAGTTTATGTTTAGTATATCTTTGGAAAACTGATGTAGCTTTTATTCCAAGAACTTATGTATGAATCTACGTTTTCATAAAGCCAAGTGTTATTTGTTTCTTGTTATGAGATCATGTATGTAACATTTCCTCCCAAATATGCCAAGTACCCCACATTATGGATAATGTTGGGGATTAGGCTGTGCTTCCTCTGGTTACGTAAGAAACCCTAGGGAGGGGTGTTACATTAATGGTATCAGAGCAAGGAATAGATGGCCACTAAGGCAACATTAGAGATTCATAATATGTTCTAATATCATGTTATGTTTACCCTTTCAGATGGCCCCTAAGAGGAAGGAGAAGGTTGGTGAGTCAAGGAACTCACACGGATCCTCTAGTGGTGATAAGACTGAAGACATGAACCACGTCCCTCCACCAATCACCCTAGATGCCCTAGTAGCAGCCTTGACAAATGCCCTCCAACCTAGAGCTCCACCTAGAGCACATGAGATCTCCCTCGTAGACTTCTTGAAGATTAAACCCGATGCTTTCCATGGTGAAGATGAGGTCGATGTAGTAACCAAGGCTGAGGAGTGGTTGAGCAACATGGAACATTTCTTTAGAGACCTAGAGTGTCCCCCACGTAGTAGGGTTAGATTTGCCACCCATATGCTCAAGGGTGCAGCCCGTACTTGGTGGGAAAACCTCTTAGCCTCTAGGGAAGATGATGACCCTCCTTACTCTTGGGATGAGTTTGTAGAAGTCTTCAATGACCATTATGTATCCGAAGCCATGTTAGAGAGGAAGGAGGATGAGTTTATTAACCTTAAGCAAGTGGGTGACATGACTGTCACTGAGTATGCCATGAAGTTCCGTAAGCTCCAAAAGTATGGTCCTGAGTACACTGAGCTAAAGAGAGCTAAGAAGTTCATTAGAGGACTTAAACCCGACCTAAGTTTTGCCTTGTCTGGTAGAGGACATCGGACCATGCAATCGGCCTTGGATGTAGCCCTAGAATTGGAGGAGCATCCTGGAAGGAATCATAAGAAAGAGGTATCCCAAAACAATCGTCACCATCAGCCCCATCAACCACCTCCACCCTCCAACAACAAGAGAAAAGCCCCTGAGCCTTCCCCTGAGAATGAGAGAACCCCATGCCCCAAGTGTAAAAGAAATCATGGTGGTCCTTGTAGGTTTGGGACTTCTGTTTGCTACTATTGTGGTGAGGAAGGGCATATCAAACCTAATTGCCCTAAGCTTGCAAAGAAGGATCCCAACCACAACCAAGCTAAGAACCCTAATCCTCCACCCAAGGTCAAACCAAGGCTCTTCACCATGCAAATGTCTGATGGAGAAGAGGAAAGTGATCAAGGTAAGGGTAGTTGAGTAATTTATGTTTAATCATAATGCTTTGTTTATGTATTCTCCTTTTATAATAAAAGTTGTATGGAAAGATTTGTATGCTTATGTGAAACCCTTAAGGTGGGTAGAAACCTTAGGAAATTTCGAGGACAAAATTTATTTAAGGTGGGTAGTATTGTAACACCCCAATCTCAATTATGCAACATTTTCAATTATTTTAGTCCTTGCATGCTCTTTTCTAATTTAGATAATTTTGAGGACTCAAATGCAATTTTACCATAATTAGTTTTGCAAAATCACTTATTGTGTTCAATCTCTCTATTATACTTGTTTTATTTAAAGAAAATGTCTTCATATATATATCTATGCCCTTTTTGTTGAAGAAAATGAGGATAAAGGCTTTTATGTCATATTTTCTCTCTCATCTGATAATTAGTGATTTCCTTGTGTAATTATTTGCTTAATGGCCCCCATCTTGTCAAATGAAAGGAAATAACATTTAGGGCACGTTTTTATGTTTTTCAATTTTTATTTGAAGAACTAATGATTTTATTTGCATTAATCATGATCATTTAAGTATACATGAGGGTTTTGCTATTTTTTGGGCCTAAATGGGTACAAACACGAAATCTAATGGAATAGGAATATTCTAGACATTGTTATATACCTATGGTTCAAATTTGAATGCATTTGACCCATGTTTGACCCCTCAATTAAATTGGAAAAGATTTGAAGGTGTTTTGTTTAAATTAGGAGTGATGGTGGGTTAAAAGACGAAATTAACTGATTAATTGTGTTTTAATGCACCTATTTAACCTATGGGTGAAGTTTGAGGTCATTTGGAATTCAAATGACCCTCCAAATATTAATTATACGTTTTATATGGTTTATGGTATACCAATCAATGTGTTATTTGTCACATTTATTCGATTTCCACTGTTACGCATGTAATTCGCCCGTTTTATTTTGTGCGCGTAACGGCGACCGTTGGATCATGATCCAACGGCGCTGGGGCTGTCTTCTTCCTCCGTTTCTCCCCGCGCGCAGAGCCGTTTCACAGGTGGTTTAATCACTGATCTCTCTCTCTCTCATTACTCGACGGTTTCTTTTCATTCCTTCGCCATTGCCTTCGTCTCTCTTCGCCGAATCCAGCGAGCCACCACTTGCCCTCTCTCACCCTCTATAGAAGAAACGCCCATTAGGGCTGGACACTCCCCCTCCACCGATTTGCGCAGCCGCCATCCTAGCCTTCCCCACTACCAGGTCAAGTCCCCAAAACGACCGTCGGCCTCCGCCTTTCCCTCCTCCATCGTCAATTTGGCCCCAAAAGTCCCGAATCTCCCTGACCTACTCAGTTTTGGTCTCCGGCAGTCCGAGCTCTGTCCGACCTTTTCCGACCACCTCATCCCGATTCCAACCGCGGTGAGCATCTTCGGCACCTCAGCTTCGGTTCCACGTTTTCAGTTTGCCGTGAGAGTTCCCTGATCGTCGTGTCCTATAGGACCTCCGTGAGGCCCTCACCGGCACCTCCGTGTTTCCCCGCTTTAGCATACCTCGAACCGTGATACCTTCACCTATCGTCTCGCCGCACCTTGGCGGTCATTTTCGGATGCTTTTGGGTACTTTTCCGCCCTTGGAATCTCGGCTCTTAGTCTCCGACCTTTCCCCTGTTTCATGGGTTCCGCCGACCGGTGTCAAGGCCATAGCGTGCCTTAGAAGTGGAGTTTTGGCTTAGTGAGTTCGTCGGAGCCTGAGGTAGAACCCTGAGCTATGATTTGTGCCTGGTTGCCTTCGAATCTCCATCTGCGGTCGGAGCACTCCTCTTCAGGTTTCCTGCTCTCGCCATGGGGCAAGCAGGGAGCAATCCAGGTCATGAAATGACCTGGATACCCCTGTCAGTTTCTTTTTATGCTCTTCACCCACGAGGGTAGTTTCGGGTTTTCACAGCCCTGTTCCTTGATCGCTCAGGCAAAGCCTCGCAGCCTTGTTGGCCAAGCCCAATTGGGCCAAGTCAGATACGGGCCCTTTTTCCTGGATTGAGATATATAGATTTACACGTGGCTTTTTCTGGTTTTTCTATTGGTCTGTTCTTCGAAAATTCGTAGTAAATCGCCTGATTATCAGAAAAATACGCAAAAATATGTTTTGGAAAGGATTTTTGATGAGGAATCCGATTTTGAGGTTTTTATCGACTGATTTTTCTGTTTTAACACCTCAACTTTTATATGAGTAAATTAGGGTTTAATGACATATGACAAGTGATAATTATGTTGATTTCAGGTGTTTTAGGGAATCCAATCAGTCAAACCAAGTTTGACTTAAGGTGATTTAGTTCAAGGTAAGCGGGCCATGCCCTTGGCATAAATAACTCTTGGTTTATTGAATGTTTATGATTATTGTTAAGCACTTTATGTTAATATCATTGTCAATATATGTTTTCCTCAAGATATATGATTATTGGATGTTGATTGATATAATCTAAGTCTAAGACTAGAAATTCCATTAAGATTATGGTTTATGATTAAGATGCAAGAAATTAAGATTTAAGAGGGAATAAGTTTCCCAATCATGCTCAAGAGGGAGAAATCCCATTATGGTCATGGGGAGAAATCCCAACCATGTTCAAGAGGGAGAAATCCCAATTGAGATTAAGTTTAAGATATTAAGAAGATAAGTGAAGTTTAAGAAAGATCATGAATAATAGAAATTTATTCAGATTTATATGCACCTTGTTATGGGCTTTCCGAGCAATTATGGGCTTTCCGAGCATTCATGGGCTCCTTATGGGGCATTAAGAGAGGAGCATATTTTTCTAGTAAATTTCTTTATGTAAAAGACAATAAGAAATGATTCATGATAAATGCATGTTCGTGATTATGTTAAGTCACTTGTATATTTAATTTTATGTCTTATAATATGCCAATGCCGCTTACTTACTATGTTTGTTTGCCTTTGCATGGCTGGGGACGAGATGTCCGCAGGAGTTGGAGCCAAGGAGAAAGAAACATCTTGAGAGTACCAAGGACCCAGAGATCCAAAGAGTTGTTGCCTGGTGGGACGTCCATCTATGGAGATCCTATCATTATCTAGTTTATGTTTAGTATATCTTTGGAAAACTGATGTAGCTTTTATTCCAAGAACTTATGTATGAATCTACGTTTTCATAAAGCCAAGTGTTATTTGTTTCTTGTTATGAGATCATGTATGTAACATTTCCTCCCAAATATGCCAAGTACCCCACATTATGGATAATGTTGGGGATTAGGCTGTGCTTCCTCTGGTTACGTAAGAAACCCTAGGGAGGGGTGTTACAAGATGAGTTACACCTCTCATACTCCAACCGACCATTACGAAATCGCAATCAGTACCATACATAGGTCATCAGAAGAGTTGGATTCCTATGACCTCATCATCCTCAGTCAGTGTGAGGAACAACATGCAGGACATCTTGTGTCTCTGCTATAATAGCTTTCCAGGGTATTCTGGCAACTTCGCTATTAGAGTTACAGTGGCGTACTATACTCTCTTCGCCATCGAGGGATTTCTTGTTTATCTCACATCGATGCGGCATCAACAACATCATCGGGAGATTAGTGATACATCATCCTGGCATAAACATATAATGAAGGAATGAGAGATTAATAGTATATCTCACATCAATTCCTACATTAGGACGTAAGGATATTCGCGTCCATAACCCCCACATACTCATAAGTATGCTCTCCATGAGTTCCCTTAAGAAAACATGTTTCACCACCATTTAGCTTCTGACAATGATGGATCTATGGTCAGGGCTCTACATGATATCATTATACTTGATTATTTAAGTACATTATAGCATTCTTTTATCATCATGCATGTTTTCAAACATAATTCAATAAGACAATTGCTATAAAGAATGAGTACTAATTGTATCAATTTCATGTCACATATTGTTAACATTGGGATATCAATCCCTAACTATCTCATCATTGTGGTTCAGGCATATGGGTGTTCAAACCCTTAGATCATCAACACACTTATTACTAAGTACATGTTGACATCAAGTCATCTAGCAGCATGACCTTGATTATAGTAATGCAGATATTCCTCATGGCTATGACAGCCTATCAATCTCATATATTACCATTTACCAGGCAACACAACATGTCATTACTTTCAAAAATCATAAAGTGCTTTTAATAAATATGACATCATAACTCTTACCTGGCTATGATCACTCTTGTATAAAAACCTGTATGATTAGCACAATTTGATAACATGCACATACTGTCTACATGGGCACAATACAATTTATTTCCCAATTCAATCATAGAGTTTCATGTTTAAAAGCATAACCCAGAATTAGGGTTTACTGTTCATATCATCACATCACTCTATATTAGGGTTTACTATTCACATTATATCACATTACCCTATATTAGGGTTTACTATTCACATAATATCACATTACCCTATATTAGGGTTTACTATTCACATAATAGTGAATTAAGATCATACCATCATCATGTATGAGGATTACATCCATTAATGCCCTCAAATTAGGTTAAGATTCATTAAACATCATAATTAGGGTTTTTATGATCTCACTATGAAGGATCATACCCTAATTAGGTATATTCTTACATATTGGAAGTGTATTACTTGATTCTTATTCATATAAGAAGTCTTCTCTCTCCTCATTCTATCAAATGATGCTTACATCACTCTTGATTAGACTAAGTCAATTCAACATTGACATCATGGTTTATATCATTACTATTATGGTCATTAAGGCTCACTTGTTTAAAGAGTATTAATCACTCTATCCCATCAAGGGTACTTTTGTAATGATCACCATTGAGTGTAACATACACAAATCCACTAATTACTTAGTCCCTTGATCATTTTAGGTATCTATGGGGTTTAGGTTAAACAACTACTAAACCATCTTAACCACTAAGGCATCAAACGATCCTGACCTATTTAGACCTCAAACGGTCTTGCACACTAATCCCCCCAAACGGTCTTGAACAACCTTGAAACCGTTTGATGGTGTTGACCGTTTGGTTTGGTTGACTTTGAAATCGTTTGGTCATGAAGACCGTTTGGCCAAATTGAGGTGAAGACCGTTTGGTCTCAAACGTTCTTGGTTGAAACCGATTGCTTTCAAACGGTTTTGAAACCGATTGCTCCAAACGGTTTGGCAAACCGTTTGGGCAAGCTAGGGAGACCGTTTACTAAAGTTACTTTTTGGATAAACATTGGTAATAATGTCATCATCTTCTACCTCAAGAACAGGGGTTGTTCTTCACGGATTTACTAGCAAGAACACTTAGAAGTGTCTAAAGAAGAAGATCAAGCAACGATTCTAGGAGAAGAAGGTGTAAAAACAAAGCATAAGGTTTAGAGTTATAAAACCCGCCTTTGGTCTGATCCAGAGCTCCAAGCTCCGTGCCTTTAATGGTGGCTTGAGCTCCAAAGGTTTCCCAAGCTCCGTTCTTCAAGATTTGGATGGAGAAGATGGCTAGAAAGAGGAGTTGTGTAAGGAAAACTACTAAACCAACCTTCTAGTTAGAGTTTCCACCATGAATTCAGGCTAGGAGATGGGCATAGCTTACCCAAACCAAGTTGGTTGTCCTCCTCTTCGCCTGAGCTTCTCCTTAGTCGGTCCAAAGCAAGAAGATGAGAAAAGGAATAAGGGAAACGATCCCTTGCTTTGTTGAAAAGAAACCTTATCTACTTTTGGATATTTTTTTTTTCAAGGCAAAAGAAAAAGTAGCTATTTCTTTTATTTCTCAAATATATCCACCAAGGATTGCCCCCTCCATGGCCACGTTTCTTCCTCCTTATCTCATGCAAAAACTACTCCCTTATTCAATATTAAAAGGAAAAGAAACCAAACACCTTATATGTTATATATGTATAAAAGGGCCAATTTGCTAAAACTTGCTTATTTAAATATTAAGGTTGTCTTTCTTATTTGATCATTCAAATGAGGGGCCCTCCTCATATTCTTTACTCTACTTGATACCAAGATTCATGAGAGATACTCTAGAGGGTATATTTTTCATGTTGGACCCTAGGTTTTGGGTAATTTGCACTTTACACCAAAACTAGGTTTTAAAGTACAAGGATTGCTCTACAAGCTATATCTTGGTGCTCAAACTTGTGGAATCCATACCACTACATCATATTCATTCTTATGATGTCTCGTTATCAGAGGAACATATTAACATGTGCAATTTGCAAGTTAACCCCTATACTTGGGTAATTTGCACATTAGTCCATTATTAACAAAACATTATTACAACATTGTTCAAAAGGGACTGAAATTGAAATATAAGTTCCTCAAAAGATTTAGTTACATTACTCAAGATAACCACAAACATCTAATCACATATCTAAGCCAAAACACCTAGGGTTAGTTCATAACCCAGGTCAGGGATGTTACATTGGCGGTGAGTCATTCTCTATCAGGTTTGCAAGGATGTGAAGCCTTAGCCTCCAATTGTGTTTATATTGTTCTAGGGCTATGCTTATCTCACATGCATGCAGGTTGTTGATGATATGTGCATTGTTTCCCACCACGGTAGTGGATGGTTATATTGAAAGCACATTCTTTTTATTTATTGGTTATGGCAAGTATACATTTTGTTATGATCTTTTCTCTTGATACCCACTTGGGTGGTACTTTTCTTTTCTATGGGAAGCCTTTTATTTTGATGTCCCTTATTATTTATAAATTGCTCAATTTGCTTTTTAGTATGCACATACCAACTTTTGTTGATGTCTCCTATTATTTCTCTTTTGTTGGGGTATGCTTCCTACCCTAGGTGGAGGACTAGATGATAAGGCATGTTGACCTGGACATAGATTGTAAAGTTAAAGCTTGGAGACAATCTTGAGGTGGTTTAGATTTCCTCTACATGGATCCTTATGATGTAAGTTTAAGTTGCTCCCTTGTTTTATAATTGAATATGGTCATGATTTTATTCTGTTGCTATACTTTGGTCTTTTGATTACCATTATATAAAGATTTGAAAATTTTACACACACTCCATCATACCTACTGAGTGTGTTTGACCTGGAGGTTTTATTGTTCAAATTTTTAGTAAGGAGGTGTTTTCACTTCTTTACACATTATTTGTAACTTCTCTGAAAATGTGGAAGTGTTTGCTTAACAATATCTCATATTTGACTGTTAAATCACTGTCCAATACTCGTTTGGAGAGTCGTATTAAAAGTGTCAAAGCTATTAAATTTCAAGCTCCTCAAATCAGGTTGACTCTATTGGAATTATCCAAGTCTCGTGATGATGCTAAGACACAAAGTGAAGCAAACAGTCTGGTTTACTCGATCGAGAGTTTCGAGTTTCTGTTGGGTATTGTTATTTGGCATGATATTTTATATATTGTTAATACAGTAAGTAAGAAGTTGGAATCCAAATCTGTTTACATTGATACTACTGTTAAGTTATTGAAAGTATGGTGTCTTTTCTTGAGAAATACAGAGATGAAGGATTTGCTTCTAGTATTGTTGTTGCTACTGAGATTGCCTCTGAGATGAATGTTGAGCCAACTTTTCAAGTTAAGCATCGCATTGTTAGGAAAAGAAAATTTGATGAGAATGATGATGATGATATTATTCAATCAGAGAAAGAGTCTTTTTTAGTGAATTGCTTTCTAGTGGTTGTGGATATGGCAATATCTTCTTTGAAGGGGATATTTGAGCAAGTGAAGATATTTGAAGATACTTTTGGATTCCTATATAACTCAGAGATTTTAAAATTATTGGATGAAGCTACCCTAAAGGCATGTTGCACTAAGTTTCATGCTACTTTTTCTAATGAAAGTTCATCAGACATAAACTTGGATGACTTTTTTTCCGAGTTGAAAGTATTGTTGGTGAGTTTACCAGAAGAGCAGAAGTCAGGTATTGAAATTCTTGAATTTGTGAAAGATGCAGATTATTTCCCTCATATTTTAATTGTTTATCATATTTTGTTGATAATGCCAGTGACAGTAGCGTCTACAGAAAGGAGTTTTTCCAAACTAAAGTTGCTGAAAAATTACCTTAGATCATCAATGTCTCAAGAAAGATTGAACGGTTTGGCAATATTATGCATTGAGAATGATATGTTATGAAATATTGATGTTGACACTGCTAATCAAGATTTTGCATCTAGAAAGGCTTGAAGAAGTCGTTTTATATGATAAGTGAGCTTGATAAGGAGATATCTATATTTAATTTTTACGTTCTTTTTAGTTTGATTTGTAAGAACATATTTTATATGACAATTTTGACAATTATGACTAAATTTGTGTTTATTTAAATTTGTTAAATAAGAATATACAGAGGGCCCATTTTTTATCTTCACCCCGGGGCCTCTAAAATGCCAGCAACGGCCCTGCCCATAGCAAAAGAAATCGCACCAGTACAAGTGATCACATCTTCGTGCTACCTTACAACTTTGTCTGGCTTGTTGGCATGCTAGGCCTTCTCAAAATTACAAGATGGAACGCATCATCCACCGCAAACTCAAAATTATGTTCGAGCGAAGTGCCAGCACAGTACGAGCATAATTAAACACTTCACCGTGATTTTTTTTATAGTTAAACAATAAATGTATCAGACAATGTATCTCTATTTTCTTAATTAGTTTGCTATAGAAGTCATCTGTTGAGTTTGTTTACAGGAGATAAAAAAAACTTCTCATAAAATGAGGAAAAAGTTGAGGAGAAATTACTTGCAAACCAAGGATACTCAAGAAGAAATAGGGAGAAAAAACGTAGGAGAAAGTAAAGAAGATTACAGTGGTTTCGTAATCTTACAATTTCTCAAGAAACTGAGAACTATGAAATAGTCGTTCTTTATAAATGTATGATAACGTGTCATTTTTCATAAATGTATAATGTCTGTGCTGTTGATTTTGGTGGGTGAGGGGGTTAGGAGCTTCCAATATAGTTCGAATACATGATTAACAGGTCAAAAACCATTTATCAAGCCCATATATCCTTCAGAAGCTTCAAACGGCCCTTGTTATGATAAGGATTAAACTAACCAAAAGATGAAGGTGTTTTACTCAAAGCTTCAGTAGCATAAAACCAACATGAAGCAAAAGAGAAAGAATTCATCACGTTTGATTTTTCTACTACAGCCCGAAACCCCCATATTCCTCATGTTATCATCAGTATTTCCCAACCAATAGATATATAAAACTACTTCAATATCCACATCTTATGCACAGCTTAAATTTTCACTATATCACTACTGTATCACTATGTATACAACAGACAACGCAGTTACGCAGACAATTTGCTGACACCTCCAATTCGGCATCATGACAAAAAACAATATCTTGCACAACAAATGTAGAAATGCATATTTGACCACTTGCAACCCTAATCTATGTTTCAAACGAGAGGATGTGAAACACAAAAATAACAAGCGCTTCACATCCTTAATAAGAAAGCCCATGTCATGCACATTTCTAATTCCGACCCAGAAAGACCATCACCATGATGAATCTGTGACGGTTACCTCTATGATATAACCAACAAAATTCACTTCTTAAGAGATATGCAACGAGATTTGATTACAACACAGTATCTAGGACCTGCATTTAGATGGAAAAGGGCCGATCAATACATATCTAGAGGAAAAGAAGATTATGATAAACGGAGATCATATAAAAAGTTGAATTTCATTAGACTGATAGCAATGACATTCAGAGCCAAGTATATATGATAACAATACACTCTGAGGATAACCAAGCACACATTTTTTAAAATCGGAATATATAATGCACGAGGAAGAAATCAAACTCCTGATAGTGTTATTAAATCTAGGTTCCTAATGCAGGTCTCTTTATATAAAGACGGAAACATACAAAAAGATATGGTTATAGAATGTTCAATAAACAATCACATACTGCAGTCAATAAGCTCAGACAAATGTTATTTTGAAATTAAATAAAGCAAAGGCCAGAGGCCTCTGTCTTTGAAAACTTTAGATTTCTAATGGTTGCACAAGGAAGATTCTAGTGATTGGTAGAGGATATAATTGAGAAGAGATCAAATTAGTTTTTATTAGAAAAGAATCTTAAGTGGATAAATAAGAAGGGTGAGACACATTTTCAGCAATTATTTACTAGTAAGGCTCCCTCATTCTTGAGTAACTAACTATTTGGACTTGATATATCAGGTTTGCAGAAGTATAGATGGTCTGCAACAACATTTGAACGAGTATAGGTACTTATGTTCAATCCTTCAAATAAGAATTCAATCAGGTTTTTTAATACGTAACTTAATGAAGCCAAGACGCTCTAATATGGAGCTTATATAATTTTTGGGCTTCGGCTGGAGGATCTTCTATCCCATTTGTACTAGACAAAATTCAATTATTAAAACATATGAAAAATCAAATTGCAAGCGAATATCTGCAACATAATGAAAAAATAAAATCAGGTTTCTACCACAAACGGTCTAATCAGACTGAGCCCTTCTATAAGCTGATGGCCAGAAAGCATACTTCAGGATACCCAAGTATGGTGGTAAATAAGTTTTTCGTAAAAAAATATGGCTCTATTTATGCTAGTCCTGGCTTAAGATTGCTTCAATCTCAGGATCTGATTTCTAAATCTAATGTTTGAGCAAGAAAGATAAAAGCCTGGATCCAATGTTTATGAGGAACTTTTCTACTGAAGCTGCTGAATGGTAGTATAGAAGCTCGTCCAGATATAAGAGAAACACACGGTACATGGGAGTTACTGTAACAATGAAATTTAATATAGCAAAAGAGAAAAGTGTTCATATGAAGGAAAAACCTGCACTGATGATTTTCTACATGAAATTTTACCAAATTACCAATACTTTTTACTTCAAATTCAGGTTCTTATCCTTAGCATCCAAACTCTTAAACTAAAGTAAGAAAAGGAATATTGTCATAAGGATAAAGGATTCCACACTATTACAAATTGCTTGGCATCTTATAATATTGCAACGAAACAAATGCTAGTACTAAGACAAATATTGTTACTATTTTATTAGGGATAATTTCTAAGCTATAAAAGTATCCAAGTTAATTATTTCCTTCCACTTGCAATTCCTAATTCAGTTCTTTCTCTTAAATAATTGCCTACAATTTACTATGCACAAGCGTTTCTCATGAAGTTAGGCACTCCACTCAATGACAGTAGACCTGAGTACTATTCTTCAACGTGACAGCATGAGGCTCATTTTAATTGTATAGTTTACATTAATTTCAGCAAGCCCCGTTGGGAAACTTTGGTTTCAGTTTTAATTAATAATCAAAGTCGTTCATTTCATCAGACAATATTAATACGAAACCATAAATTAAAATTTGATGACATAATAGGACTCAGCCATTTTACCTGTTCTGGTATTCCCATCACTGTAATAATGATGAGAAACCATCAAGACCCCAAGCATTCCAGAAGTAGACAATGCCCGTTACTTCCCTAACAAACCCTTGGTGAGCCAACTTCACTAGCTTCTAGAGAACTACCCGGCACATGCTCCAAAATATCATGCAATTGCGGCACCCGGCGCCGAAATAGTGGTTCCAGTCGAAATGATGGAACACCATTTTGCCACCTTTTGACATCATACATTTCATTCCAAGCTTGCACAATTTCATCAACTTTGAACCCCAAGCCTGTTTACCACCGAACCATGAGCATGCCATAAGTATACAATAAAAAAAAGACATTCAAAGAAATAGGCAAATATATCATGCACAAATCACTAGGCGCTTACCTTCTAGGGCAGTTTCATTAGAACAGTGGTTCTTTATCATTACAGCAATATCTGTTGGTGAAGCTCCAGCAAGTTTAAACTTTTCAATAGAAGCTACCAAACACTCATTCCACATAGGTATTCCTAGCTTGAATTCAACAACTGACCGCTCATACAGCATAGCACCCCACAATAGATTGATCTGAGACCTCATATTTGATGATTGTTCTGCTGCCTCTTCATTAGTCAAGCCTCTGAAAAGATCACTCAGGCCCATTTGGTTCAACAACTCTTTTTCCTTGTCAGGGCGAGAAAGATTTTTGAGACGGTGCTCCTCTGTTTCCTCCCACATCTCTGTTCCTCTTTCCATGTTGTCCTCAGCATTGTTAAAAAGTTCAAGAACTTCAGTGGAAGGCCATGAGTCCAAGTCAACCTTATTTCCTATGGCAAAATACCAGGACAGCTTTGCCTGTTCGAACTGCTGCTGACCAAGTGCCAGAAGGCCTTCATAGAAGTCTGGCTTAACTCTCAAAGCCTCTTCATATCTTTTACCTGCTTTTACATATTCCCTTTGAGCGTACTCATATGCAGCTTTTATCTGTGACAGTACATCTTCAGTGGAAGCCTCATCCGGCACATAGAGCATCTTCCTTGCTCGGGACATGTGGACATTCCCCCAGTTAAACATGGCAAGAGCAGCCATCTCCTGGAACTTATGTTCCGCAATCCCAAATATCTCCTGTGCTTCTTCACTTGTAACAGTATCTTCAATGGCCTCAGAGTAGAGCTTCATACCGAGCTCATGAAGGTCCATGTATTCATCAGAATCAAAGCCAACATGATTCTTAAACATATGAGCAAACTGTACGATCCATTCCTCAACGTGACTGGATCCGTTAACCCCGTTCTGTCCTATACTCCCATTTTCCAGTGCACCATTCGTACCAACGCTTCGAGCCATCAGCTCGTCATACAACGGATCCTGCTCAGGACTAACTTCAACAATATAAAGCCTGAAAGAACCCTGTGGATCAGCAGAATCTTCAGCCCATTTAAGCTCTTCTTCTTTGGTGATTGTCATCAGATCACCTTCTTTGTCTTTGTACTTAACGAGCACAGCCTTTGTGTTTGGGAACCTATCCCGGACAATCTCTCTCAACAGTAAGATACCGCAGTTATGAGGCAGCTCAGCCCATCTTATATCCTCTCCAAGCACCAGCTTAACCTGTTTCTTGGGCTCCTCTTTTACGACATGGTTTGCTTTCTTCTGCTTCACTTCCGTAATAATTTTAAGGTTCTCCTCTTTCACAACCGCTTTGTCCACAGATTTCTGGTTGCGCTTCTTCTTGGACTTTTCTTTTTCCCTTATAACCACAGGTTCAGGAACTGGCAACTGAGTGTCTAGAGAGATGCCCTGCCTCTCAAGCCCCTTCTTAACCCTCTCCAAAATGTCAAGCGCTGTAGCATTGCTTGGCTCCGCAGCTAGAACCGTATTAACATCTTTCAAAGCCCACTCCAGCCTGTTCAGCGCCTCATAGCACCTCGCCCTCTTGAGCAAGGCCTTGCTGTACTTGGGGTTAACCTCGAGAGACATATTACACTCCTTGATGGCGTGGTGGAAGTCTCCCGGGTTCATCTGCATGTAACAAGCAGCCAGGTTGCTCCGGAGATAGGCTACATCCAGATGTTTGTTTGGTAGCAACTTGACAGCCTTCTCATAGGTAAGAATCGCAGCCTCGTACTCCCTCCTCTGGAACTGTCTGTTTCCTTCCTCTCTCAGCTCCTGTGCCATCTCTATAAAAACAGCTGTGTCATCGTCGAACGATCTGGGGTGTGTAGTTGCAGCCTTGTTATGTTTTCCGTTTTGCTCGCTTGTTTTCCCTACTGGGGTCTTCTTCTTCGCGCTAGGCTTCCCCATCGGGTTTCCTGCAAGACCTATGGAATACTGGTCGAAGGGATCGGCACAAAATCAGATGCTACTCAAAACATCCCATTCAGATATCAGATACAGAAAATGACAAACGCATTCAATAGGAGACCGTTACTGCCTCCTTCGGGCGACGAAACATGAACAGACAGAAGGCCAGGTGTTTTCATATATCAATCCTTACTTCTTCTCTGGGATTGGATTTATCAACCTATTGCTGGTCTAATCGTTTTGTAGCTACAAGAACTGCGACACAGAAACGCATTTAACCCCAATCCCACTAGCAGCTCAGAGGCACATGCCCTATCTAGGCTTATTCATAAGGCGTATGCTTCAAGGGAAATAGCTTCAATAGAGAAGAGAAGAGCGCCGCGATTGATTGAATCTAATATAACGGAGAACATTATCGGAAATCTAAACTTTACCGGAGAGCTAGCAGCAGCAGAATCCTCCGAAGTCCCGCCCACCTCAGAGAGAGCTCCCAACACGCCCGAGCAGATGCCTGCGCCGCGCGCCGCCGGGAGGTGGGAGAAGCAGAGCGGATATTAGGGTTTCCGACAAATGGGGTGCGGAGATGGCGGAGATGAGGTTGTGGAGAGGGAAGGGGAAACGTATGGCGAGGAAGCGATTTATAGTGGGTTTGTTTTTCTTAATTCTCTCCGGCCATCCCCGCTGTCTGTTACCTTCGGCTCTGTCCTGGCGCTTTTTCGCCTCTTTTTCTGGCTTTGCTTGTCCAGACGACAAGGTGAGCTGGGAATCTTGCAGGCAACCTCCCTGCTTTCCGCTGTATTTATAATTAGGAAATACACTAATAAGGGTTAGGTGCAAGTACATAAAGTAATTGGACATAACTGATTCGGTGGGGCTAGCATTATGCCATTGTTTACATGATGGTGGTTGGTTGAGAGACCTTGACAGGCTTTGACGGTTCAGTCATGACTGCTTAAAGCTATAAGACCGGGCTAATAGCATTTGTACATCATTTTTTAGACGGTTGGACTTGCGTTCTTTAAGAAAATGCCACTTTCTTGACATGAGGCCAATGTTTATGAATGTTTAAGAAAACGAACATTTGATTACATCTAGGGCATTGTTTAAACATTAGTGTTGTGTTTTGACGAAATTATGGTAGATTACTAAAAAATGCATTTGGCTTGACATGAGGCTAATGTTTATTAATGTTTAAGGAAATGAGCATTTGGTTATGTTTAGGGCATGTTTAGGGTTGTGGCTTGACGAAATTTTGGTAGATTGCACATCTTAAGCAAGTTGCCACAACTTTTGTACAATACTTTCATGTTTGGTTGATAATAGATTCCACTTTGCTCTAATTTTCATTTTCCTTTTTTTTGTGTTGTGTTGACTCATTTCATTTAAATTTCCTCGAGTAATTGTGTAAAGTAATTTTGGGACTATCTCGGGATGACATGGCTAGTTAGACTGAATCAAATTTCATAATCTGCATGATTTCAATCATTCTTTAACCTGGACAAGGAGATCTAATATGTATCTGGGGTTTATGATATATGGTGGGGACGTCAATGAATTTTTTTGTAATATCAATGTAGACTCATATATTAATCCAATCTAAGTTAGAACCATATGCAATTTTGCATTCCAAACACCCAAAGTGGTAAATCTACACCAGCTCAATACACATTTCATTATCCATTTTGTCTCCTTAACATATGTACACCAATGTTAAGAGTTCAATCAATGCCTCCTTTTTGGGTTAGTGCATGGGAGAGGGAATGAGTCTGAGGTCCTCTAAAATTTGTTTTCGAGTGGATCGCTTTTGTTGTCTTTCTGGTCAGCTTTTTTTAGTTTACTTCAATTGTACCTCTCTCCATGGGTGACATGTGTATTTCTCTTTTTCTTATGAAAGTTTACTCTTTTCTTGTGATATTTCTGCGACCTATGGTTTATAGAGGTTCATTTAGAATGCTTATTTGATGGGATGCTCATATGGTGCATGGACTAGTAAGTCAATATATTATCTACAACCAATTGAATTAACATAAACTCTTCATTTTAGGATAGTGTAGAACTAGTGAAAATTTCTCATAGACAATTGCATCAAGAAAAAACAATCTGGTAGATTGCTAAAAACATTTACTTGTATTATTCTAGTTTTCAAACAAGAAATACGAGTTTTCATAGTCTTATGGCATCAAGATAAAACAATATGGTAGACGGCTTAACATTTTACTTGTTTCGTTTTAGTTTTCTTATAAGAAATACTAGTTTCTTATCAAAAGGAGTTTTGATATTCTCTATAGATCAAATTGTCGATCCATCAATAGTTTAATCTATCTTTGAAATATATAGTTAGAAGAGTGTTACTGTTTGTTTAGATGATTGTGTTACATGTTCATAGGCGCATCATGTAAACAATAAAACATTTAATCGGTGGCGTGGGATCCATTCAAAAGTTCATGGTCTATGTCTTGACTTACGCCACAGAAACCGATGATAGTGACTTTTTTTGGCATAATTTCCAGTAATATTGGATTGGTTATATGACAACAATGCTAAAGCCTAATTGCTTTAGTTAGTTGGAGGCAAAATGAAAGTTGTATCAAACAATTTAGTACAAAAGTAAATAGTTTTGAAGGAAAGAATCTACATTGTAGTCTGGATATTACGATTGGTTCCCTGGTAAGCCTGGTTAGTTTGTTAGCTGTAAATTACAGGTTCTATAAGTAGCTAGAGCACAACGGATGGGAGATGTCTAGCAATATCAGAAAACTCTCTTTCACAATTTTAATAGAAACTAAATCTCTCTTGCTCACACCATTAACAAGTTTCGTAGACAATTTGGACATAAAGCGGTTTTCGTACTATTGTTTGCGTGAAACAAAGATTAGGTGAATCCCTCCGCACAATGTGGTTTCATTTACGACAACCAAAACAGATGAGCTGGAATTATAACGGAATTTCACATTGTCTTTCTAATTAAAAGTTAGTTTACTCAGGTGTAGTCAAATGTAATTATGTAAATTTGTAATGCATTCAACCCCGTACTTCATCATCTGACTGCTCTCTATCAAACAGGCTCAAACTTGAACTGTATAGATCGTCATAACATATGACTAAATATTCCTGACGAAAGGAGGGTTTGCTTGTTTTCTGCAGAAGTATCTCATTAACATTTTGAAATCGGATGGGATAATTGCTGTGCACATCGTCAGAAAACAATTACAGTAAGAATTTCAGTAAACTTAGCTCTTATTGCACGTAAGTGATACCAAGTTTTAGCTTGCACGTTCTAGTTTAAAAAAAAAGTTTTAACTTGCACGTTAGCTGCTGTATAATGATCAGATTCTGGTGCACAGCCTGGTTATGAACGGCAGACAAACTCTTACGCAATGTGGGTAGTAGCATTTAAATCCAGATCTCTAAGAGGTGTGTAATTAAATATGACTAAAAGGCGGGTTATAAACTACAAAACAGAAGTCGTTACAAATATGACAAAATTCTCCAGAACACATTTGCCAACAACCACGAACGGTCTCCAATTTGCTCCTCGAGCGGGTCCCACACGGCATCGGGACAGACAGAAGCATCGGCATAGGTTCCTCCTCTGAGAGGAGTCCTCTCTGTGAGTAACAAGAAGGATTCCCACCTTCCGAGATGCCTGGGAATGCAATTGGCGTGATTCTGGAGGCTGTGTCAAATTTGGCGGAGGTCCCTTCGCTTTCCCAGTAAAATGTAAGGCTCCCACAAAAGAAACGCGTGGACGGGAAGCCTTCCTTGACGTTCTTCTCAGTTTGAAAGTTGGAGAGTGGAATTATTCAAGAAATTCAGTATACATTTTTTTTTCTGGTCGTGAATCACGTGTGAGTCTCTTCTATTTCATCACCATTTCCAGAATAAAATGCCATCCTCACGTCCTGATGATACGTTGTTTGTCTTGTTTGCCCCTCCCCCCTCTTAATCTTTCTATCAGAATTTTTACCGTGGGAAAATCATAGCATAGAAGTATAATCCAATTTCCCTCAACAATAGGCAGTTCACGCATATTTTTCCTTTCTTCTTCCTACAGGTAGAGTGGGAGGAGCATAACGGTATATCAAATGGACCTTAATCTCAGTGATGGTCAGCGCAAAATGTAATAAAAGTCGGTAGTATCACCACTCTCAAACAAGTCGTGAGTCATCCAGTTGTTCTTTACATCTAATGTACGACACTTTGGGGTTGTATTTGATATAAAAATAGAATATTACCGTCGTTGGTACCTATGCGTCCAGATGTACTTCCTTGGACGGTTGCTTTGTTAGCAAGACCTTCCATCCAAGAAAGGCACGTTGTTGGTTGCTTGCAAGTGAAGGAGACTGCTCGCCTTCCAACTGCCCAGACCCGCATGAATCAACTGCATCCACTTTTTCCCTATTAGAAAACAAAAATATTCAGAGGAGATTCGTGTGGCTGACACTTCCGCCGAGGACTCGAGATGAGTCCTTTGATAATATAGAATATTCGCAAACCATTTCCATGTATCCTCTTGTGCTCCTATATGATATATAAAGTCCCGAAATGAAGACCCGGGAGAGAGGAGAGGGTGAGGAGGGAGTGC
Organism: Alisma plantago-aquatica; assembly: GCA_963693085.1. NCBI lineage: Eukaryota > Viridiplantae > Streptophyta > Magnoliopsida > Alismatales > Alismataceae > Alisma > Alisma plantago-aquatica. The sequence continues at coordinate 829,975,973 of OY856411.1, read as the reverse complement.
TCTGTTGACTATCTAAATAGACATGTCAAACTGGTCAAAATCCGCGGGTGCCATGGGTCGACCCGTTTTAGTTGGGTTTGGGTCCTAAAATTTACCAACGGAGTTTCATGAGAAATCCGCAGGCACCCGCGGGTGACCCACTTTATTACACTGATTTTATTAATAAAAATAATTATATAAGATTTAGTTATCAGTAAAAAAATATACACATGTTGCATATATAAAACTTGCCGCTTGCGTGCGTTTGCGTCCAAGCCACTACCACTTGGTAGTAATAGGTAATATATATAATTTTTTTTGAAGTCTAGTAATAGGTAATATTAAATATGTCTTGTACTCTTCTCTCAAATTTTAAACCACAACCAAGTTAACAAAACACATAGATTGGTTTATAATATTTTTTACTCATTAAATAGTTTGTAAAATTTATTCTTTTGTATTATTTTGTGAGAATGGGAGGCATACATAAGGTTGTGTCATCATCATACTAAAAAAATAAAGGGTGTGGAGTTGTTGGTTGTATCATCTTCATATTGAAAATTAAAAAGGGCATCGAGTTAGTGGTTTTCATCTTCATACTGCATAATAAAAGAATGTGGAGTTGTTGTTTGGAACATGCCAAAGTTTTAGTCTTTTTTCAATTCTCCGATTTATACCCCATCTCATTTGGATGCCTCCTTCATAATATACGTTGTTCAATTAATGTTTAGTTGTTTGGTATAGGTGGTCTTCGCTATTTTATAGATGTGTGCTTTTGAGTTAAGCTTCTAAAATATGTATTATATTTGTTGTTCTAGCATCTATACAATACTAGTAATTAATTCAACCAGTCGGAGTTTTTTCTTTACAAGCATGTAGCATCTCTGCCCATGGGTGTATTGTTGTTTGATGCTCTTCTTATAGAAAAATTTTGGACAAATGAAAAAGGTTTACATGTCAATGTGATTGTTTTGTGCCATATCTTATGTAAACAAACATTAGCATGGTAATTTTTTTAAATTTTATATGGGCACCCACGGGCAACCCGCAACCCGCTGGGTCGGGTTTGGATTTATCTTTCTTCCACCCGTTTAGTACTGCGTCTTTTTGACCCGCACCCGCAAGACCCAAACCCGCAACGACCCAACCCAAACCCAACCCACCCACCCGTTTGACAGGTCTAACTATAAATCGGGATGCTACACTTTGATTGGGTGGGTATATTCTAAATACATAAAATTGGTCTCTCTGTGTGTAATTCATTAGAAAAAGAAGGCAAACGAGGAGAGGGAGAGGGACGGGGGTTGGGGGGGGGAGGGGGTGGAGAAGAACTAATATTTTGAAATTTAATAGCACGAAGAGTGAGGAAAGAGAAGGAGAAAGAGAAAGAGACGAGAAGAGTGGAAGAAAGAGAAACTTAATGTATTTTGATAAAATTTCTTAGAAGAGAAGAGGAGAGGGAAAAAACACAACATTCATATTGTCTAGATAAAACAAACTTTAATTACAAACATAAACTCTATCAAATGTAAAAACAAACATACAAAAATAATTACAAATTCATTGTATTGTACATAAAAAGTAAAAGATGTGTATCAAATATTTTTAAGCTATATAAACTCATAATACATTAAAGATCTAAAGAAACACCTTGGTAGAGGCCCGTGCTAGAAATTGGGTTGCCAACCTTTTTGTATGACAAAGTTCATTGATCTAAAGAGAAAATATAAAGAAGTAGATGATAACATCATCATATTCCTATTTCTGAAGTGTTGCATGTGAGACGCCCGCTATCAAACCAACAGTCAAATCACTCATTTTACAGGGAATAATCATTAGCAGTGGATTACTAAAAATTACTAAAAATTAAAACTATTTTGTAAAGAGATCCATTACCAGGAAACTCTTTATAGGAAGAACCAAAGTAATATATACATCATGGTTCATTGTGCATTCATTGTACCATCCCATCTCGAGGATAACATATACCAGTTGTTTTGCCAAAATGCATACTGAAACAACATAAAACCTCGAGGCATACAAGTCAAAATCTCAGATTGTTTATAAAACCATTACATACTAACTCCCAAGAACCTGAGAGTACAGAGACGACAAATATGACTTCTATCTACAAGACACAACAGACAACACACTCAACCTGAGTTGTCATTGCTATCCCTATTGTTGATGTCCTCCCTCTACAGTTCGATCTCTACCTCCTCGTCTGCGTCCTCCTAAAAATGTTGGGACCAACGGGGTGAGACAAAAGTCTCAGCGAGAGATATAACTCTCTGCTAACAATATTATTATCACAGGTAAACAGTATAAAACTGAATAGAGGATTTATTATAACAATAAACAAGATTAATCATTGTTTATAAGCAAGACAGAGCAATATCATCTTTTAGAGCATTATAGCTATCTAAGTTAGAGCAATATATGTTCATATATATGAGCATGGCAGAATAATGTCATAACTGAGTAGTTCATATATCTATGACCAAGCATTGGATCATGTAATACTTCAAAAGGAATGTGAAAAACATGTATAACATTTATCAACTATGTGATACAAAATTATTACCGCTTCATCCAATGTTTCTGTAATCAGTCCTTAAGAAAATATGTTACACGACTGATTACATATTCACAATAACACGTATGCCCTGAGGTATACCGCTCATGCTCCAACCGACCACGGCTACGTAAAGCATCAGTACGATACAAGGTCAATGGAAGAGTTGGCTGCCAAGACCTCACCCGTCTCGGTCAGTACGAGACCACTAGCAGTGACATCATGTCAAACTACAACTAGCTTGCTGGGGTATAGCGACATCTTTGCTATAGAGCTACAATTGCATCATGCACTCTCTACGGGGAGATCACACATCAATCCCCAGTACATTTTCATAAGGGTGATCACACAACAACCTTGGTATTCATTAGGGAGATCACACTCCCTATCTGGACGTAAGGATATGTCCGTCTGTCACCCCCACATATTCAAAAATATGCATTTCGAGTTAAACTCGTTTCACCATTCAACAAATCTTAACATTGAATGGATCTATGGCCAAGGCAACTACATGATAATGTTCCACTTCATTAATTGGGTGCAATACAATGTCGTTTAGCATCAACCAAGTTACAAGTATGAATTATAATAGATGCTACAAAGAAAGGTGTAATACATTTATCATATTCTTTCATAGGAACACATTTTGAATGTATACAACTCAGGATCTCAATCCCTTCATCATATCACTGGGAATTCTCAACCCTTAATTATGATCATCATCATAATTACATGATCTGGGTATTCAAACCCTTAGTTCATCACTGAACACGATTACCTCTAATCAGGTAATCATTACCTCTAGGTCCTCTGACCTAGGTATTCATTATACTTGTTGCACAAGTATTTCACATGGATTACAAGGCCCATTTAAATATCTTATCACCTCTCACTAGGAAACAACTATCTTTTAGGTCATCAGACCATATACATATTATACTTGTTGTACAAGTATTAATCATGGTACACAAGGCCCATTTAATCTGTATCATATGAAACATCATAGCTCATACCTGGCTATGCTCATCATCGCTTGATACCTGCATGGTTAGCACTTCATGATAAAAATAATATCAAGTACATATCATCACCATGCAATATAAGAGAAATACAACCTTCCCATTATTAGGGTTAGGGTTTCCCTTTATAGCCAATTAGGGTTTCAAGTTCATAGTATTAAGCCACACCCTAATGCATTGCTCCACACATCTAGGAGTATCAATGTATGCTCATTAAATGATTATCACATAGGTATGAGTTTCTCTCTCATCCTTGCTAGGATATTGATTACATAATACTATATTAAATTGGCTTAACCCTTTCTCAAGGTACATTAGCCTACACTTGTCAAAATGTATTAAGCTCATTACTTCTTATTGTGTCAATTGCCATAACACACTTCATGTATTACTCATCCAAGTGTATCGGATTTGAGGTGCATTAAGGTGTATTGACCTTGAAGTGCTAGATGTGATATCGGCCAAGCATTATTCCTTGGTGTAACACTTCCCTCATCATTTTCAACTTACTTGAGTTCATGAACTTATCTTGTATTAGGGTATCATCCATCCTAATACTTTATGAGCTAACTCACCACATTTGTTCTATAGTGTGTAAGCACCCTGACCTTTGTTTTGGGCTTACCCTGTTTGTTTTGCCTAAACCTTGTGCTTGGTTGCTTTCTAATCACCTTTAGTGGTGATTAGGATTTGCCTGTGTTTTATTGGGAGTTGGAGGTGCGAATTGCAAAATAACCTAAGATAGGGTTGAAGAGCAAGTTTGTCACCTTGAGAGATGTCTTTCTCTCTCTTTGCTTCCTCTAGGGTTGAGAGGAAGGTTTGGGTTCGTGCCTTGTGTTTCCCTGGGCTTGGTTGAGCTCTTTTTGACCTTGTTTTCCCTTGTTTGGGCCTTGCCTTATTTGGTTGAGCCATGTATCGGGAAAGGTAGCTTGTGTCGGCCATGCCTTGTATCAGCCTAGAGGAGTAGTGTGTTGGCCTTTGACCTTGTTTGACCTCCTTGCCTTGGTTGTGTCACCCTAGCTTGGACATGTGGCCGAACCTTGGTTGAGTGGTGGCATGGCGTGTGCATGAGGTTTGCAAGGTGGTAAAATGTGTGGACAAGTGTCCCTTGGTAAGGTGACACCTTGCCTTGGTTTAACCTTGACCCTCATCAATATATGCCTTGCCTTTCTCTTCCTTGGGAACCCTTTAGCTCTTTTGTTGCTCTTCCCTCCTTGTGTGTACGACACACCTTCCTTGGAGAGCTTGGTGGACGATCCTTTCCCCTTAGTGGAGATCTCTTCTTCTTCCTCTAGCTTGGTGGTTGAACCCTAGGTGGGTCTTGTTCTTTGGTAAGCATCTTCCCTCTCTCCTTAGCATCTTCTTCTCCATCTTGCCTACCCTTCAACCATAGTGGTTATTGTAGCATCCAACTTATAAAACACGATTAATTAATGCGGAAGCGTTCATCAAGCAACGGATTAGCAAAAATCACTAAAAAATTAAAACCTTTTTCAAAGAGATCCATTCACAGGAAAACTCTTTAAACAAGAACCAAAGTGTTTCATTTTCATCCTGGTTCACAAGTACACAACCTGTAAAATTCCTTTTTAAGGATTACAACATTGACTGTCCTGCTAACAAATATACACAGGCAGTATAAATACTTTGAGGCACTAAGCCAAAACTCCGATTGGTTCATTTAAGACTCCGAGGACCTGAGAGTATAGAGACGACACATAGGAATACTAACTATATGACACGACAGACAATACACTCAACCTGAGCTATCATTGCTGCCTCAGATGTTGTATCTCCTCTGTAGAAAGATCTTCACTTCCTCGCACATCCACCTAAAAAATTTGGATCCCACGGGGGTGAGACAATTGTAATTGTCCCAGCGAGAGATATAACTCTCCGCCAGCCATATTATTATCATAGATTAAGCAGTAATAAACTGAGCAGAGATTCTTTTATATTGACATACATGATAAATCACTGTATGAATAAAACAAAGTAATCTCCCTTCTTAAGGAGAACATTGCATCTACCCATGGTAGATAAGTAATTCATTTGTCTACCTTACAGAGAATATAAGGAAACATAAATAACATCTATCCACTAAGGAATGCACAATAGAATTGCAACATCAACCAATGAATTTCCGTATTCAATCCTTAAGCAAACATGCTATACGGATGATTACATTTTACAATCACACTTAAGCCCTGAGGAGATGAGGTATACCGCTCATACTCCAACCGACCACTACGAAGTCGAAATCGGTACCATACATAGGTCAATGGAAGAGCCGGACTCCATGACCTCCCACATCTCGGTCAGTGCGAGACCACAAGCAGGACTATGTCAACTGCTTATCGTAGCTATCCAGGGTATACTGGCAACTTGCTACAGAGTTACAGCGTCAGCTGCCTCTCTTCGGAATCAAGAGATTTTATGTTTATCTCCACATCATCCGGCATTCATCATCGGAATCAAGAGATTTTATGTTTATCTCCACATCATCCGACATTCATCATCATCGGGAGATTCGTGATACATCCATCCCGGCCTTTATAATAAAGGATTGAGAGATCTCATGTTTATCTCACGTCAATCCCTTCATTAGGGCGTAAGGTATTTTCGCCCATCACCCCCACATATTCAACAATATGCGTTCATCAGGAGATCCCGTAGGAAAACCTGTTTCACCATCACCAGCTACTGACGATGATGGATCTATGGCCAGGGCTCTACATGATGAAATTCCACTTGTATAATTAAGTACATTACCATATTATTTTAGCATCAGTCAGGTTCTCAAACATATTTTATTCAGACAAATGCCATAAAGAGACATATACCACTTTCTTCAGATACTTATTTACATGGCTCACAAGTCCATTCACATCTTGTCACCTCTCACTAGGCAACAACTTTATTCACATGGCTCACAAGGCCATTCACATCTTATCACCTATCACTAGGCGACAACTTTAAAATAAAGGCTTATAAGCCCATATTAATCTTGTTACTTCTTTCTAAGTAACAAAAACATAATGGCACATATGGCCAATCAACTCTTATCAAATAAACATCATAGATCATACTTGGCTATGATCATCACCTCATGAGACATGCATGAGTGTCACACATGATAATAGACTTATCAAGTTGACATCACATCATGCAATACAGGGTAACACCACTATTCCCTTACCAGGGTTAGGGTTTACCATCAATTAGAGCTTTTCATCCTTTTACCCAAAGCTAGGGTTAGGATTTTCCTTTCTTATCAATTAGGATTTCATATTTGTATTATCACTCCAACCCTAATTCATTGCTATACTCCTATGGGAGCATTTATTGAGTTCATAAGTATTCATTTATACTTATTACCTTCATCATGTATCATTAAATGATTATCATCACAAGGTATGAGTTTCTCTCTCATCCTTAAGTTGGGAATTAACAAAACGACCATGTTATGTCACTTTCAAATCAGCTCTAAGTCAAGCATAGAGCACCATGGCTATGCAACCAGGAACAGTCGTGCAAAGAAAGTCACCACGGCCGTGCTACCTTGCACGGTCGTGCAAAGTGAAGTCACCACGGCCGTGCTACCTCACACGGTCGTGCTACAGGAGTTCACCTTATGAATCATATTCAAGTATGAATTCTATTCTTTTATTAGGGATTAGGGTTTCACATACCATCTCCCTTCTTTAGAATAGGGATTGCATATAGAATCACCCTTCATTAGGGTTTCATATCACTTTGCCCATAATTAGGGTTTACTAATCATTCCCAATTAGGGTTTCTCATGAAATAGCCCTCAATTAGGGTTTCACATGGATACACCCTCAACTAGGGTTTACTATTCATTCTAATTAGTGATTTCACATGTAAACAACCTCTTATTAGGTTTATACATGGAATCAGCCTCAATTAGGGTTTACATCATATATTGGATCCATGCATTTGTTATGCATTATTGATTAGTGCCATTAAGGGTATCTCTCATCTTTACTAGAGTATGATTACATCATATTCATTAACTTGGCTTAACCCTTTCTCAAGGTATATTAGCCTACACTTATCAAAGTGCATTATTCACATTCCATCTCAATGTAACAATTTACATGACACACTTCATGTGTTATTCATCCAATTTATTGGATTTAAAGTACATTAAGGTGTATCAACCTTGGAGTGATGGATGTGATATCTATCATGTCATGATGTATCACTTCCCTCATCACTATTATCTTACTTAAGTTCAACAATTTATCATGTATTAGGGTATTTCCCATCCTAATACTTTATCCACTAGCTGATCACATTTATCATGTAATGTATTGGTCATAAGTCGCACATTTGAGTTATCCAACCATCATCAATGATATGGACTCATCTTGAGTTAAGACATTGTTGATATAGGGTTGTCCATTATCAACCACTCTAGGTGTTTCACCTATCAAGGTATTAACCACACCATCACTTGGTTTTACACTCATTACCCTTAAGAGTGTCTTACCCTCACCTTTACAAGGTTTCTCGGGTTAGAGGTGTTTAAACACTCACCATATCAGGTGGTTCACCATCTAGGGTTATCCATGACAGATTAGGGTTTGCCATATTGGGCTAAACCCAATATACAAGTTATTTGGAGTGTAGGGCACCAAACCATATTGGGATACACCATCAAACATTAGGTTGCACCACCCATGTCATGTTAGGGTTGATTGTGTCGGGCACATGGTACATATATGTGTCGCCCATGATGTTTAAGAGGTATCAACTTATCACCATGTAGGGCTAGCATGTTGTCTAGGGTTGTGTATTGTGCAACCCTATCGTGCAACCATGTCGTGCAACCATGCCGTGCAACCATATCGTGCAACCATGTCGTGCAACCACACTTGTTATACCTCACTTATATCGGGTTACCCAAATTAGGGTTTCACCTCAACATACAAGTATGCAATTAACCTTGTATCGTGCATGGAGTCTATACTTGACTCCCTATCGTGCAAGAGGTGTATACAACACCCCCATATCATGCAACAATGTATTAATTCATATCCATATGGTTCAAGTGAAGTAGGTGCATCATCATATCGGGTTAAAGGTGCTTGCTTATGTGCTTGCACCCGATAACACTTTTATAAGATGATACCATCATCTTCAAGCTATAGACCTTAGTTCTAACTATTATAGTTCATGGAAACAGGTCTAAGAAACTACAAGAACTCATAATATCATCAACTATTTCAGGAAACTTTGGAATTAAAAGTATTTCACTGATTATAGCAATTTAAGTGAAGAATAACAACATGGTTGGGTTCAAGTTATAAAACCCGCCTTAAGAACCACTTCAAAGCTCCAAGCTCCAAAGGTTGAAGATGACTTTATCAAAGGTCCAAGGCTCGTTCAGAACTCCTTCATATACAAGGAATCACCATGGATAAGCAATTGGTGAAGAGGAAAAGAAAGGAAGATCAAAACCCTAAAATCATGCTTCAATTCAAGGTTGAAGATGATCTTTTCCTCACCTTAGGGTCAAGTTTTGAGTTCCTTAGCTCCTTGGCTGACACCCTACCAATATTGGGCGATATGGAATTCCTCTTGGCCGACACAACTTTGCTTGTGGCCGATACCCCCTCACTTGTGGCTAGAATCACTTCAATTGGCCGATATCAACTTGCTATGGGCAATATCAGCATGGTATGGCCGATATACTTGCTATGGCCGATACCTAAGGCCTATGGACGACACCCTTGTGATCTTTCACGATATGACTCCCCTCTTGCACGATATGACACTCACTTGGACGATATGGCACTCACTTGGATCCAAAACACTTCACTCTATGGCCGATATCACTCAATATGGCCAAGATCACCTACTTGGGCGATATGATCATGCCATGGACGATACCCCAAGGCCCTTGCACGACACCACAGCTTCCCTTCACAATATGGGAGCTCCATGCACGATACCTTAGGGTAGGAGGGTGGTAAGGGTCGCAAAATTCCATTAAGGGGTCAAACTAGGGGTATATATACTTGCCGATCATGAAGGAAGGCAAAAATGAGGTGTCAACATTTTGAGCTAGTAGGTGCCACGTGTCATGCATGGGTGACACGTGTCCATGCATGCATCAACATTTATCTTGACGTGCAAAAAGGTTGAGGATCATTTAGAGATGCAAATTCGTCCATCACTTACCCATTTGGATAAGATATATCAATTAAATCATCATTTTAAGTCAAGCCGGTACACTTTTCTAAAGAAACTTGTTGGCCGTCACACCTCACCTCCTTGAGGTGCTTTGCACGATATGAACCTTGCCAAGAGTTCAAAAGACGATATGGGACACCTCCTTTGGCTCCATGGCCGATAGGCATACATATATAAGCTTTTCAACTTGATACAACTCAAGTTAAGCCTTCAAATTCAACCCTTTTTCTTGGTCATTTCTTCACCAAGATTTCCATCACTCATAAGTGATTCAAACATGGTGTCTCATTCATTCTCTCTACTCTAAAGTATTCATAGAGGAAGTAGGAACACTCTATAAGTGGTAATTTGCATATTGAACCCTAGGTTTTGGGTAATTTGCACATTACACCAAAACTAGGTTTTAATGCACAAGGATTGTTTTACAAGCGTAATATTGGTGTCCAAGCTTGTGGAAACCATACTACTGCAACATATTCATTATTATGATGTCTCAACATCAGAGGAACATCTTATCATGTGCAATTTGCAAGTTAACCCCTCAACTTGGGTAATTTTCACTTTAGTCCAAAATAAGCAAACATTGCTTCAACATTATTCAAACATGACCAAAATTGAAACATAAGTTTCTCATGAGCCCTAAACACTTTTCATAAGATAATATTAAGCATATAATCATCTTTCTTAATCAAAACACCTAGGGTTAAGGCATAACCCAGGTCAGGGATGTTACAAATTATAAACCCCTAACAAGGATTTCGTCCCCGAAATCCCAGATAAAGGGAACAAATGTTATTCATTCATCATATCATCATGTCTCTTCATAACACCTCATTGTTATGGAGACATCATAGAACTTTGATCAGCACAAAGTTCCTTTGCACAATATTCTTATAGAGCCAATTGAGAACTTATCTTAAAGACATCTTTAGTTGTTATGTTTATGCAAAGCATAAACCCCTAACATATGATGTTCATATCATTTTATATAATCAGACTAATTTCATAGTTGACCATTCCTTGTAGCCAATCTAAACCATCTAATAATTCTCAGATACCAGAATCTCTTACCTTGGTATCAGTCACATGTGTTGAAAACACATCACATTTCCCATTTCAACATTATGGGAAAAGATCTTTATCATATTTACAACTTTATTGAACAGGGATCACCTCCCTTGTTCTCATACTCATCATATGAGGATCATATTTTTACTTCCTCATATACACATACTGATCTGAAATCTTATCAGATCACTCTTTCTTGTACTTAAGGTATGATACATTTATTCATTTCATAATTCCAATTTCATGATACTCATTAGATTGTCTCAGAATGATTGTTTGATCAGGGCAATCAAAAAGATACCAATCTAAGAGTTTCCATACTCACTTTATCATCAATAGTTGTATACCTTATCAGGGTTTACAAGTACTGAGATCAAGTAGTATGCACTTACATGCTATCATATTCCTTGCTTTTCATATTTTCATAAACATAAGATTTAACATCCCTGGATTTTATCCGGGCATCTCTTCTATACCTCTTCCTATTTCATAGAGGTAAGATCAATATAGACCATTTAAAAGAATACTTGAACAGAATTCAAATTCTAATTCTCATCATTTCTTCCCTATATAGCAACCAATAGGGAAAACAAAATCAACAATCCTCCTTTTTATAACAAAAAGGGTTTAGTGTACTCAACATGTACACATTTATAACATACCTTGTCCTCACATCATGGTCTTACAGCTAAAAGGTTAACATCTTTACCTTTACTTAATGGCTACTGCCCTGGAACATTAAGCATTTATTGTACTATTAGTACCAAAAACCTTGGCTTTTTAGAACCATTAGGCAAATGTCTCTAGTATTATAGAGACCATTCCCTACTTCTCAGCTTATTGTCCCTTCTTGGGCACTGCCATCACAGATTTATTATCTATCTAAACTCATGACAGAGTCTACTTTCTTGCCATAAGTTAATCTTTTCCATATTTTCCCTTGTTCCAACATGACTAAGTCATTCAGGAACTCTTTTAAAGCTCAAGCTTTCAGTATTAAGGACTGATAACCTAGGTTGTAAGGCTAGTATCCAGTCCCCTATATGCATTAATGTTGCCCTAATCTGCCCAACAAGAGTATGATCATAGGATTCTCTATCCTGATCAGGTCTTAATGGGGATTCTCAGGCACTCATTCTATTCTTGTCTGATCCCTTGCACCTCTTCATAGTGCAACAACATTGCCGTTAGCAATGTATTCCTTGTGTTCTCCAGTCATTTTAAAACTTTACCCTTTCTCTGCACAAGCAGAAATTATTATAGGGTATACTAGAGGACACTAACACAGACTCAACAACCTTAGTCCTATGTCTCTGTAGACTCAGCGAACCTAGATCTCTGATACCACAATTGTAGCATCCAACTTATAAAACACGATTAATTAATGCGGAAGCGTTCATCAAGCAGCGGATTAGCAAAAATCACTAAAAAATTAAAACCTTTTTCAAAGAGATCCATTCACAGGAAAACTCTTTAAACAAGAACCAAAGTGTTTCATTTTCATCCTGGTTCACAAGTACACAACCTGTAAAATTCCTTTTTAAGGATTACAACATTGATTGTCCTGCTAACAAATATACACAGGCAGTATAAATACTTTGAGGCACTAAGCCAAAACTCCGATTGGTTCATTTAAGACTCCGAGGACCTGAGAGTACAGAGACGACACATAGGACTACTAACTATATGACACGACAAACAGTACACTCAACCTGAGCTATCACTGCTGCCTCATATGTTGTATCTCCTCTGTAGAAAGATCTTCACTTCCTCACACATCCACCTAAAAAATTTGGATCCCACGGGGGTGAGACAATTGTAATTGTCCCAGCGAGAGATATAACTCTCCGCCGGCCATATTATTATCACAGATTAAGCAGTAATAAACTGAGCAGAGATTCTTTTATATTGACATACATGATAAATCACTGTATGAATAAAACAAAGTAATCTCCCTTCTTAAGGAGAACATTGCATCTACCCATGGTAGATAAGTAATTCATCTGTCTACCTTATAGAGAATATAAGGAAACATAAATAACATCTATCCACTAAGGAATGCACAATAGAATTGCAACATCAACCAATGAATTTCCGTATTCAATCCTTAAGCAAACATGCTATACGACTGATTACATTTTACAATCACACTTAAGCCCTGAGCAAACATTGGTTGAGGCCTTGTTTGTGTAATATTCCGTTATACCTTGCAGGTCATGTGGTAATCTACCTTATCTTGATAATCAGGTTATATGGCATTATACCCTGTTCTAATAATTTGGTTACATGTTGATATATCTCTTCTTGATAGTCATGTTCCTTTGAAAGAACATCTGGTTTTACGCTTTAGTACAGCTGGTATGTTCGCTAGTAAGAATGATCTTGCTATATATATATATAACTACTTCTGATATACCTGCTCATGTTATAATTGTTGTAATAGTTTATCTTGCTGAGGTTCTATAGTTGCGGTGGGGAGCTATGTTTCCCACTGGGACAATTGTTCAATTGTCTCACTCCGCTGGTTTACACCCTTTTTAGGTGGTCGAGGTAAACGTGGTCGTGGTTGTGGTGTTGCGGACGAGCAGCTTGAGGAGCAGTAGAAGGCAAGCGTTGGACATGCTGGTGTTTTGGATGTTTTGTAGTAGAGTCTAGAGTCATCCCTGTACTCTCAGGTCCTTGGCAGTGTTTTGATGATGTTTCACGAAGATCGTTCGATGATATCTGTATATATATCCTGCTGTTGGCCGGATGTGGGCCTTTATGTATATATATGAACAGGTGGTGAACTCATGTGATGGATGAACAGCTGTTCCTGAGCTGTGGACACGTATTAGACCTTGTGTATGTGTATATATATATGTATATGACATGTTTCCGTGCAGGATGAGGACTAGAAAGTAATAGTTTCACAGTTTATCGGTTTTCCGCAATCGGTTTTAATTAACCCGTGTTTTTGATAATCTGTGGTTATGGTGATTTCCGCACGTTTTCGCGTAACACCTCATTATCTGTATGATAATGGGATGTGTTGCCACAAGTTTTGGTATCAGAGATTTAGGTTCGCTGAGTCTACAGGGATTTAGGACTAGGTTGAGTCTGTTCTTATGAGTTTTCCAGGTTATCTTACAAAAATCTTCTGCCCTCAGCAGAAGGAAAAGCTAAGATGTCTGGAAACCACGAAGAACATGCTCCTGAGCATAGTGATGTTGCATCGGTTGATGGAGCAGATGGACAGGCACATGAAGATCGGGTGCCTGAGGTCCCCCAACCAGACCCAGCCATACTTGAACACCCTGCCTACCAACAGCTTATGGGGCAGTTAATGGCTACGATGAATCTCATGGTTGAGCGATTACCAGTGCCTCCTCCGCGAGCACAGGTTACCCATGGAGAAGCATCGGGTATTGGGAAGACCTTTGAGCGGCTTCGCCGAGTCGGAGCTTCGGATTATGCTGGAACGGCTGATCCAGCGGATGCAGATCTGTGGCTGACGAGTCTTGAAAAGGCTTTTCGGATCCTCGACATCCCCGAAGCAGACAAAGTAAAGCATGCTGTCTACCTTTTGAAGGGTAGTGCTGGTCACTGGTGGACCATCGAGGAAGAGAAGCGGCCTGGGGAGGTGATCTGTTGGGAAGTGTTTCGGCGCGAGTTCGTCACCAGATACTTTCCGAAGACGTACCTGGATGAGAAGATCAGTCAGTTTGAGAAGTTGCGGCAAGGAACGATGAACATCACCGAGTATGAAGCTAAGTTTATGGATCTGTTGAGGTTCTGTCCTCACATGGCGGCGACAGATGACGAACGGATCAGACATTTTGAGAAGGGTTTGAGTGCTGAGTTGCAACCCCTGTGTCTGCGCTGGAAAACCGAGAGTGGTTTGCTACGTTTGTGGAATCAGTTCGACGGATCGAGAGGACAGTGAGGGAGAAAAGAGAGTCGGTGTCTCTTAAAAGACCTGCTCAGTTTCAAGGACGAAGGTTTGGTGGCTACAAGAAACCCACGTTTTCAGCACCATCAGTGATGAGAAGTGCTGGTGAACCATCTCAGTGGTCTCCGAGTAAGGGGAAAGGTTATGTTTCTTCACCGTCCAAGGTGCCCAGCTCAGCTTCGGTGGCAGTGACAGGGCCATCTAGGCCACGAGTTGACAATAGAGCATGCCATCTCTGTGGACAAGTCAGGCATTGGAAGTTCAATTTCCCGAATAGAGATGTTGAAGTGACGTAGCAACTGAGGCAGAGTTTCCAGAAGTCTGAGAGACCACAGCCCAGTGGTAGCAGAGGAAGAGGACGCGGTCAAGCGTCTCAAGCTGGATCGTCTGCTCAAGGGAGCAGAGGTCGTGGACATCAAGCTACGGCTCGATTCTATGCCATGAATCAGCCGGAGGCCATAGTCAACCCGCGAGTGGTGACAGGTCAGATGGAGTTATTTCATTCTGATATGTCTTCTTCTTGCTTTATATCTGTTCTGGTTGACCCAGGTGCTACACACTCTTTTATCGCCTATAGTATGCTTGAAAACTGTCATCTACCTGTTAGTTGTAAGAAGGATAGCTTGTTGCTAGAAACCCCTCTTGATGGTTCCTCTTTGCTTCGAGAAGAGTGTCCATCTTGTGTTTTGTCTTTTTTGGGACACAGCATTCAGGTGGATCTCATACCGCTTGATATGCATGGTTTCGATGTTATCCTTGGGATGGATACCTTAGAAAAATATAAGGTTGTCTTGGACTGTGGATCCAAGCAGGCGGTGTTTGATGTTGCTGGAGAGAAGTGGATCTTCCAGGGAGATAGGAAGATTCTTCCGACGTGTCTGGTGTCAGCTATGGTGGTAGATAGGTTGTTGCGACAAGGATGTGAGGCGTTCTTATCTCACGTTGTGGATACCGTTGTGGATACCAAGGCGAAAGGCCTTAACCTTGAAGAAGTGTCAGTGGTCCGAGAGTTTGCAGATGTGTTTCCCGAGGAGTTTCCCGGTGTTCCTCCACCCCGAGAGATCGATTTTGAGATCAATCTGGTTCCGGGAACGCAGCCGATTGCACAAACACCTTATAGGATGGCTCCAGCAGAGATGGTAGAGTTGAAGAAGCAGTTACAAGAGTTGTTGGAGAAAGGTTTCATCAGACCAAGCACGTCACCTTGGGGTGCTCCCGTGTTGTTCGTTAAGAAGAAGGATGGTTCGATGCGGTTGTGTATAGACTACCGACAGTTGAACAAGGTCACGATCAAGAATAAGTACCTGTTGCTGAGGATAGATGACCTGTTCGATCAGTTGCGTGGTGCTACAGTGTTTTCAAAGATCGATCTACGGTATGGATATCATCAGTTGAGGATAAAGGCGGATGACATACCAAAGTCAGCCTTCAGGATGAAGTATGGTCATTTTGAGTTTGTGGTTATGCCGTTTGGGTTAACCAATGCACCTGCTGCTTTCATGGACCTAATGAACATAGTGTTTCGTCCGTTCTTAGATCAGTTTGTTGTAGTTTTTATAAACGACATCTTGATCTATAGTCAGAACCGGCTAGAGCATGAGCAACATCTTTGTCAAGCGTTGACTCTCCTTCGTCAACATCAGTTGTATGCTAAGTTTAGTAAGTGTGAGTTCTGGTTGGATGAAGTGACTTTCTTAGGTCATGTGATATCTGCTGAAGGAGTCAAAGTAGATCTGAAGAAAGTGGAATCCGTTGCGGATTGGGAACAGCCGAAGACGCCGACGGAAGTTCGTAGTTTCCTTGGTCTAGCAGGATAGTACTGGAGGTTTATCAAGGACTTCAGTTCGATAGCTCTACCGATGACGAAGTTGACCAGGAAGGATGTACCTTTTGTTTGGAATGATTGATGTCAGCAAGCTTTCTAAAGTTTGAAGGAAAAGCTAACCCGTGCTCCAGTGTTGATCTTGCCAGAATCTGGAAAAGGCTATGTTGTTTTCTGTGATGCATCCAAGAAAGGTTTGGGTTGTGTGCTGATGCAGGAAGATCATGTGGTTTCTTTTGCTTCGCGACAGCTTAAGAAACACGAGGAGAACTATCCGACCCATGACTTGGAGCTGGCAGCAGTGGTTCATGCGTTAAAGATTTGGAGACACTATCTTTATGAGGAAGTGTGTCAGATCTTTACAGATCACAAGAATTTGAAGTACATCTTCTCACAGCAAGAGTTGAACATGCGACAACGTCGGTGGATGGAGTTGATCAATGATTATGACTGCACTATTGAGTATCATCCTGGTAAGGCGAATGTGGTAGCAGACGCGCTTAGCAGAAAGTCTTCTACTCCCAAGAAGGCACAGATGAGTTCTTTGGTATGCCATAGGCGGGACATGTTAGTCTCCTTACGGCAGATGAACGTACAGATGGAGGTTTCCTCGTTAGCTGGACTTTTAGCACAGATGCAAATCAAGCCCACGTTGAGACAGCAGATCAAGGATGCACAGCAAACGGATGATATAGTACAGCTAATCAGATTAGAGTTTGGCAGCGAAAAGCATGATGGGTTCCATGAGTCCGAGGATGGAGTGGTTTGCTATCATAATAGGATGGTGGTTCCAGATGCTGATAATCTGTGGAAGTTGGTGCTCGAGGAAGCACACACGTCGATGTATGCTATGCATCCAGGTGTCACCAAGATGTATCATAGTCTGAAAGACTTGTACTGGTGGCCCGGCTTGAAGAAAGATGTAGCTGAGTTTGTGGCTAGGTGTGTGGTGTGTCAGCAAGTCAAGGCTGAGCATCAAAAGCCGACAGGTACGTTGCAACCTTTGCATATACCGCAGTGGAAATGGGATCATATAACCATGGATTTTGTAGTTGGTCTACCCAGGACAACTAGGAATCATGATTCCATTTGGGTGATAGTGGACAGATTGACGAAGTCTGCCCATTTCATACCTGTGAAGACCACGTATACAGCTGAAAAGCTCGCTCGAGTATATGTGGATGAGATAGTTCGTTTGCATGGTGTGCCAGCAACGATAGTTTCTGATAGAGGTCCTCAGTTTACAAGTCGTTTTTGGGAACAGTTGCACAGGGCGATGGGAACGCAGTTGAAGTTCAGTACCGCTTTCCACCCACAGACAGATGGATAGTCTGAGAGGACTATTCAGACTTTGGAGGATCTTCTTCGTGCTTGTGTTTTGCAGTTCCTAGGCAGTTGGGACGTACATCTCAGTTTGATAGAGTTTGCCTACAACAATAGCTATCAGCGGAGCATTGACATGGCTCCCTATGAGGCTTTGTATGGGAGGAAGTGCAGATCTCCTTTGTGTTGGTATGAATCAGGTGAATATCAGCTTTTGGGTCCTGAGTTAGTACAGCAAATGACAGAAAAGATCAAGGTGATACAACAACAGTTGAAAGCGGCACAAGACAGGCAGAAGTCTTATGCAGACAATTGCCGACGACCTTTGGAGTTCCAGGTGGGAGACAAGGTGTACCTTAAAGTCTCTCCGTGGAAAGGTGTGCTGAGGTTTGGACGGAAAGGTAAGTTAGCTCCCAGATATATGGGGCCTTACTCAGTCATAGCACGTGTTGGCAAGGTGGCTTATGAGTTAGAATTGCCTCCAGAGTTGTACAGGTTACATCCAGTGTTCCATGTCAGTATGCTGAAGAAAAGTCATCCGGATACCAGAACAGTGATACAACCAGTTGAAGTTGAGCTTGACAAAGATGTGACTTATGAAGAGGGTCCTATGATGATCCTTGACAGAAGAGTCAAGAAGCTGAAGAGAAAGTATCTGGTTCTTGTGAAGGTCCTTTGGCATCACCGTGGCATTGAGGAAGCCACGTGGGAGCTTGAGGAAGAGATAAGGAGGAAGTATCCCTCGCTTTTCTCTTCGGATTTCGGGGACGAAATCCTTTTGTAGAGGTTTATGGCTGTAAGGACCCTGACCTGCGTTTAGGGTTTACCCTGTTTGTTTTGCTTGATCTTGGTGCTTTGGTGCTTGCTAATCACCTTTAGTGGTGATTAGGGTTTTGTTGAGCTTTGTTGAGAGTTCGAGGGGCTACTTGCAAATAACCCAAGTTTAGGGTTTTGTGTGCAAGTTTGCCATCTTTTGAGATGTTTTCCCCTCTTTGCTTCCTCTAGGGTTGAGAGGAAGGCTTGGGCTTGTTGTTTGAGTCCTTTGGGCCTGAGTTGAGCTTGTTTGGGCCTTGGAGTTCCTTGTTTGGGCTTGCTTGAGCCTTGTGTCGCCCAGGGCAGGTGGTGTGTCGCCCAGTTGCTTGGTGTGTCGCCCAGTAGCTCTTGTTGTGTCGCCCAGATGGCTTGTCTTGGTTGGTGGACATGTGGTGCACATCTTGGACAAGTGCCTTATGGCTTGCATGAGAGGTGGCTTGAGTTGGTAGACATATGTCCCTTGGGTGGACGACACATAGCATGGTCGTACCTTGGTTTCTCCTCCCCTTCTTCCTATATAGGTAGCTCTTCTCCTTGCCTTAGTCTCCTTTGGTCCTTTGGTCTCCCCTACACCCTTGGTGCACGATATCCCTCTCCATCTTGCTTATGTTGGCCGATACACCTTCCTGGAGCAGCCTGGTGGACGATAGCTTTGGACCTTAGAGTGCTTTGGAGCTTTGGTGGCCGACAACCTTGGAGCTCAAAGTGCATCTTCTTCCTTGAAGCTTAAGGCGGGTTGCATAGCTTCTAACCCTAACTCCTTTACTTCTTGCTTGATCTTATGTGTGTAGTAGTTTAGCTTAGCTCCTTACTTTTGTACTTTGCTAAGTGTACCTTAGTGGCCGATATCCCCCTTAGGGTTGTAGGGTCCCTTTGTGTACCTTGCTTTCTAGGGTTTGGGGCTTCCTTGAGTTGGAGGTTGAAGGTGACCTAGGGTTGGGCGATATCCCTTCCTTGTGGGTGTGTTGGGCGACACACTTGCCCTTAAGTTGAACGATATGATGATTTAGGGTTGAGTTCCTCGAGTTGGAGGTCGATAGGTTGACCTAGCTTAAGTGTTGGCCGACATGGTGACCATGTTGGGCGACATAGTGCTCTCTTTGGTAGCCGACATGGCACCTTGATGGGCGATGGAGTGAGCTAAGGTCTGGTTGGCTGATATGATGGGAGACATAGTGATGTCCCTTGTGTTTTGGTTAATGCTCTTGGTGTTGGGCAACACCCTTTCTCTCATGTTGCACGACATAGTAGGGTTCTTTGTTGGACGATAGGCTGATGTGCCTTATGGCCGATAGGGTTAGTACCTTGGTGGACGATACCTCTCCCTTGTGTTGGCTGGTATCCATGTAGGCCGATAGGGTTAGTAGCATGTTGGACGATACCCTTGCCCATGATGGGCGATAGAGTGAGCTTAGTGTGTTGGCCGATAAGCTTGGTGGGCTTCATGCCTTGTGCCCATGTTGGCCGATATGGTTGATGGCATGTTAGACGATAGGCTTTGTGCCCTAATGGCCGATACCATGGTGGCCGATACCATGTTGGGCGACATGCCTTGGGCCATGATGGCCGATAGGGTTAGTGTGGTGGCCGATACCATGATGGCCGATACCATGGTGGCTGATACCATGTTGGGCGACATGCCTTGGGCCATGATGGCCGATAGGGTTAGTGTGGTGGCCGATACCCATGTTGGGTGATAGGCTATAGATGAGGGTTGTGAGGCTATAGTGAGGGTATGAGTTTCTTTGGTGACGGTCCCTTATGTGATAGAAGTGGATGTTTATCCATTAACTAATAAAACGATGGTGGTATTTGTGATACCATCAATATGTAATATGTTGCCTTGCAAATAATAAGGATGCTAATGATAGTAATGTATCTAATGTTAGCCCTCATGTAATAGATGCATGATGTGACCTGTTATGCTTAATTGTTAATGATAATGAGAATGATGATAACTACTCTAGTAGTTTGTTTAATGACCATAATGTTGGTTATAATGATGCTAAGTGACAGTTATGTTAAAGGTTGCTTCATGATACAGATGACAATAGTTGATGGCATAGTAATGACCTTGTTAATAATAGTGTTGATTCTGTATACTCAATCTGTTTCCTATATACCTTGATTGCTTGTATGATCCTGAGATTGAGGGTAAGCATCAGTATGGTTTGTTAATGATGTACTTAACATACTTGGTTACCAAATAAGTGTCATATTGATAAGTATATTATCTTGAATGATATTTCATGATAGTGAGCATATTCCTTATGTTGAATCTGTGATTGTTGTGTATCCTAACCATGCAGGTAATGACTTAGCCATGAAAGGGCTATGTGACATATGTAATGATTAACATTACTTTGATAATTGCCCCATAAGATTGTGTATGTGAAGTGATGATCCTTGAGATGGATCTGGATGGTTGGCAAGAGGCCAAGTGGTAACATGTGATGTTGGATCCTTAAGATAGATCAGGTTGATATGAATAGATCATAATATAATGTTCTTTACTTTCTGTTATATCTTGCATGTTATACAACTTGGTTGAATCCTGCAATCCATCTAAAAGATACTAACTAATCACAGTGAAACATATCATGTAGTTTGCCCTGGCCATAGATCCATCATCGTCAGGACTGGGTGATGGTGAAACAGGTTTTCCTACGGGTTAACCTGGAAGCGCATATTGTTGAATATGTGTAGGTTGCTCCTAGCCTGAAAATGAGGAGGTAAGAGTGTAACTTCGGTTGCAGACTCAGACATGTGTATAAGAGCATGGTGAACATGTGATGTATGGAGCATGAATGCGTTCATGGCTCAGAGCACAGTGATCAGGCCCGTGGCTCAGTTTTACTAGCGCCGAGACCTGTACCAAGGTGGGCTAGAGAGATGGGTAGCCTATGGAGCTAACCTTGTGGCTTAGACCACTTCAGCATGTGATTGCGGTCCTGCTCGTGTTGTACTCATGTACTGACCATGAGGTGGGAGGTCGTGGAGTCCGGCTCTTCCATTGACCTTGTATGGCACCGGTTTGGGTTTCATAACCGAAGGTTGGATTTGAATGGTACGGTTCAAATCCTCAGGGCATAATAAAACATAATACAGCCGTTTAGTATTTACTGATCAGATCAAACACGAAACATTGGTTGAGGCCTTGTTTGTGTAATATTCCATTATACCTTGCAGGTCATGTGGTAATCTACCTTATCTTGATAATCAGGTTATATGGCATTATACCCTGTTCTAATAATCTGGTTACATGTTGATATATCTCATCTTGATAGTCATGTTCCTTTGAAAGAACATATGGTTTTACGCTTTAGTACAGATGGTATGTTCGCCGGTAAGAATGATCTTGCTATATATATATAACTGCTTCTGATATACCTGCCCATGTTATAATTGTTGTAATAGTTTATCTTGATGAGGTTCTATAGTTGCGGTGGGGAGCTATGTTTCCCGCTGGGACAATTGTTCAATTGTCTCACTCCGCTGGTTTACACCCTTTTTAGGTGGGCGAGGTAGACGTGGTCGTGGTTGTAGTGTTGCAGACGAGCAGCTTAAGGAGCAGTAGAAGGCAAGCGTTGGACATGCTGCTGTTTTGGATGTTTTTTAGTAGAGTCTAGAGTCATCCCTGTACTCTCAGGTCCTTGGCAGTGTTTTGACGATGTTTCACGAAGATCGTTCGATGATATCTGTATATATATCCTGTTGTTGGCCGGATGTGGGCCTTTATGTATATATATGAACAGGTGGTGAACTCATGTGATGGATGAACAGCTGTTCCTGAGCTGTGGACACGTATTAGACCTTGTGTATATATATATATATATATATATATATATATATATATATATATATATATATATATATATATATATATATATATATATATATATATATATATATGACATGTTTCCGTGCAGGATGAGGACTGGAAAGTAATAGTTTCACAGTTTATCGGTTTTCCACAATCAGTTTTAATTAACCCATGTTTTTGATAATCTGTGGTTATGGTGATTTCCGCACGTTTTCGCGTAACACCTCGTTATCTGTATGATAATGGGATGTGTTGCCACAACTAAGAAGTCGAAACCGGTACCATACACAGGTCAATGGAAGAGCCGGACTCCATGACCTCCCACGTCTCGGTCAGTGCGAGACCACAAGCAGGACTATGTCAACTGCTTATCGTAGCTATCCAGGGTATACTGGCAACTTGCTACAGAGTTACATCGTCAACTGCCTCTCTTCGGAATCAAGAGATTTTATGTTTATCTCCACATCATCCGACATTCATCATCGGAATCAAGAGATTTTATGTTTATCTCCACATCATCCGACATTCATCATCATCGGGAGATTCGTGATACATCCATCCGAGCCTTTATAATGAAGGATTGAGAGATCTCATGTTTATCTCACGTCAATCCCTTCATTAGGGCGTAAGGTATTTGTGCCCATCACCCCCACATATTCAACAATATGCGTTCATCAAGAGATCCCGTAGGAAAACCTGTTTCACCATCACCAGCTACTGACGATGATGGATCTATGGCCAGGGCTCTACATGATGAAATTCCACTTGATTAATTAAGTACATTACCATATTATTTTAGCATCAGTCAGGTTCTCAAACATATTTTATTCAGACAAATGCCATAAAGAGACATATACCACTTTCTTCAGATACTTATTTACATGGCTCACAAGTCCATTCACATCTTGTCACCTCTCACTAGGCAACAACTTTATTCACATGGCTCACAAGGCCATTCACATCTTGTCACCTCTCACTAGGCAACAACTTTAAAACAAAGGCTTAGAAGCCCATATTAATCTTGTTACTTCTTTCTAAGTAACAAAAACATAATGGCACATATGGCCAATCAACTCTTATCAAATAAACATCATAGCTCATACTTGGCTATGATCATCACCTCATGAGACCTGCATGAGTGTCACACATGATAATAGACTTATCAAGTTGACATCACATCATGCAATACAGGGTAACACCACTATTCCCTTACCAGGGTTAGGGTTTACCATCAATTAGAGCTTTTCATCCTTTTACCTAAAGTTAGGGTTAGGATTTTCCTTTCTTATCAATTAGGGTTTCATATTTGTATTATCACTCCAACCCTAATTCATTGCTACACTCCTATGGGAGCATTTATTGAGTTCATAAGTATTCATTTATACTTATTACCTTCATCATGTATCATTAAATGATTATCATCACAAGGTATGAGTTTCTCTCTCATCCTTAAGTTGGGAATTAACAAAACGACCATGTTATGTCACTTTCAAATCAGCTCTAAGTCAAGCATAGAGCACCATGGCTATGCAACCAGGAACGGTCGTGCAAAGAAAGTCACCACGGCCGTGCTACCTTGCACGGTCGTGCAAAGTGAAGTCACCATGGCCGTGCTACCTCACACGGTCATGCTACAGGAGTTCACCTTATGAATCATATTCAAGTATGAATTCTATTCTTTTATTAGGGATTAGGGTTTCACATACCATCTCCCTTCTTTAGAATAGGGATTGCATATAGAATCACCCTTCATTAGGGTTTCATATCACATTGCCCATAATTAAGGTTTACTAATCATTCCCAATTAGGGTTTCTCATGAAATCGCCCTCAATTAGGGTTTCACATGGATACACCCTCAACTAGGGTTTACTATTCATTCTAATTAGTGATTTCACATGTAAACAACCTCTTATTAGGTTTATACATGGAATCAGCCTCAATTAGGGTTTACATCATATATTGGATCCATGCATTTGTTATGCATTATTGATTAGTGCCATTAAGGGTATCTCTCATCTTTACTAGAGTATGATTACATCATATTCATTAACTTGGCTTAACCCTTTCTCAAGGTATATTAGCCTACACTTATCAAATTGCATTATTCACATTCCATCTCAATGTAACAATTTACATGACACACTTCATGTGTTATTCATCCAATTTATTGGATTTAAAGTACATTAAGGTGTATCAACCTTGGAGTGATGGATGTGATATCTATCATGTCATGATGTATCACTTCCCTCATCACTATTATCTTACTTAAGTTCAACAATTTATCATGTATTAGGGTATTTCCCATCCTAATACTTTATCCACTAGCTGATCACATTTATCATGTAATGTATTGGTCATAAGTCGCACATTTGAGTTATCCAACCATCATCAATGATATGGACTCATCTTGAGTTAAGACATTGTTGATATAGGGTTGTCCATTATCAACCACTCTAGGTGTTTCACCTATCAAGGTATTAACCACACCATCACTTGGTTTTACACTCATTACCCTTAAGAGTGTCTTACCCTCACCTTTACAAGGTTTCTCGGGTTAGAGGTGTTTAAACACTCACCATATCAGGTGGTTCACCATCTAGGGTTATCCATGACAGATTAGGGTTTGCCATATTGGGCTAAACCCAATATACAAGTTATTTGGAGTGTAGGGCACCAAACCATATTGGGATACACCATCAAACATTAGGTTGCACCACCCATGTCATGTTAGGGTTGATTGTGTCGGGCACATGGTACATATATGTGTCGCCCATGATGTTTAAGAGGTATCAACTTATCACCATGTCGGGCTAGCATGTTGTCTAGGGTTGTGTATTGTGCAACCCTATCATGCAACCATGTCGTGCAACCATGCCGTGCAACCATATCGTGCAACCATGTCGTGCAACCACACTTGTTATACCTCACTTATATCGGGTTACCCAAATTAGGGTTTCACCTCAACATACAAGTATACAATTAACCTTGTATCGTGCATGGAGTCTATACTTGACTCCCTATCGTGCAAGAGGTGTATACTACACCCCCATATCATGCAACAATGTATTCATTCATATCCATATGGTTCAAGTGAAGTAGGTGCATCATCATATCGGGTTAAAGGTGCTTGCTTATGTGCTTGCACCCGATAACACTTTTATAAGATGATACCATCATCTTCAAGCTATAGACCTTAGTTCTAACTATTATAGTTCATGGAAACAGGTCTAAGAAACTACAAGAACTCATAATATCATCAACTATTTCAGGAAACTTCGGAATTAAAATTATTTCACTGATTATAGCAATTTAAGTGAAGAATAACAACATGGTTGGGTTCAAGTTATAAAACCCGCCTTAAGAACCACTTCATTGCTCCAAGCTCCAAAGGTTGAAGATGACTTTATCAAAGGTCCAAGGCTCGTTCAGAACTCCTTCATATACAAGGAATCACCATGGATAAGCAATTGGTGAAGAGGAAAAGAAAGGAAGATCAAAACCCTAAAATCATGCTTCAATTCAAGGTTGAAGATGATCTTTTCCTCACCTTAGGGTCAAGTTTTGAGTTCCTTAGCTCCTTGGCCGACACCCTACCAATATTGGGCGATATGTACTTCCTCTTGGCCGACACAACTTTGCTTGTGGCCGATACCCCCTCACTTGTGGCCAGAATCACTTCAATTGGCCGATATCAACTTGCTATGGGCAATATCAGCATGGTATGGCCGATATACTTGCTATGGCCGATACCTAAGGCCTATGGAAGACACCCTTGTGATCTTGCACGAGATGACTCCCCTCTTGCACGATATGACACTCACTTGGACGATATGGCACTCACTTGGAGCCAAAACACTTCACTCTATGGCCGATATCACTCAATATGGCCAAGATCACCTTCTTGGGCGATATGATCATGCCATGGACGATACCCCAAGGCCCTTGCACGACACCACAGCTTCCCTTCACGATATGGGAGCTCCATGCACGATACCTTAGGGTAGGAGGGTGTTAAGGGTCGCAAAATTCCATTAAGGGGTCAAACTAGGGGTATATATACTTGCCGATCATGAAGGAAGGCAAAAATGAGGTGTCAACATTTTGAGCTAGTAGATGCCACGTGTCATGCATGGGTGACACGTGTCCATGCATGCATCAACATTTATCTTGACGTGCAAAAAGGTTGAGGATCATTTAGAGATGCAAATTCGTCCATCACTTACCCATTTGGATAAGATATATCAATTAAATCATCATTTTAAGTCAAGCCGATACACTTTTCTAAAGAAACTTGTTGGCCGTCACACCTCACCTCCTTGAGGTGCTTTGCACGATATGAACCTTGCCAAGAGTTCACAAGACGATATGGGACACCTCCTTTGGCTCCATCGCCGATAGGCATACATATATAAGCTTTTCAACTTGATACAACTCAAGTTAAGCCTTCAAATTCAACCCTTTTTCTTGGTCATTTCTTCACCAAGATTTCCATCACTCATAAGTGATTCAAACATGGTGTCTCATTCATTCTATCTACTCTAAATTATTCATAGAGGAAGTATGAACACTCTAGAGGTGGTAATTTGCATATTGAACCCTAGGTTTTGGGTAATTTGCACATTACACCAAAACTAGGTTTTAATGCACAAGGATTGTTTTACAAGCGTAATCTTGGTGTCCAAGATTGTGGAAACCATACTACTGCAACATATTCATTCTTATGATGTCTCAACATCAGAGGAACATC
Source organism: Alisma plantago-aquatica (assembly GCA_963693085.1). Lineage (NCBI taxonomy): Eukaryota > Viridiplantae > Streptophyta > Magnoliopsida > Alismatales > Alismataceae > Alisma > Alisma plantago-aquatica. The sequence continues at coordinate 829,948,650 of OY856411.1, read as the reverse complement.
TTATCATGTGCAATTTGCAAGTTAACCCCTCAACTTGGGTAATTTTCACTTTAGTCCAAAATAAGCAAACATTGCTTCAACATTATTCAAATAGGACCAAAATTGAAACATAAGTTTCTCATGAGCCCTAAACACTTTTCATAAGATAATATTAAGCATATAATCATCTTTCTTAATCAAAACACCTAGGGTTAAGGCATAACCCAGGTCAGGGATGTTACAGTTATGATCCTTGTTCCTTTTCTTGAGGTGGCCGAAAGTGGTGTGCTTGGAGCTAGGAGATTAAATCTTGGAGCTTTAGAGCTTGAAGAGTTTGCTTAAGGCAATTGACATAACTTCTAACCCTATATATACTACCTTCTTTATGTTGCATATTTCCTATATGTTGATGATCGACCATTGCATGTTATGTTTCTTGCTCTAGTACATGTTGTTGATCTTATGGATATTGTAACATCCCTGACCTGGGTTATGAACTAACCCTAGGTGTTTTGCTTAATTATGTAATTAGATACTAATGATTATCTTTTGATATGTAATTAAAGCTCCTGAGGAACATATGTTGCCATTTCTGTCCTTTTTAAACAATGTTCTAGTATTGTTTTGAAATATAGGGACCTATGTGCAAATTACCCAATTAGAGGGGTTAACTTGCAATTTACACTTGTTAAGATGTTCCTTTGGTGTTGAGACATTATAGGATTAAAAATGATGAAGTATGATGGATTCTCCAAGCTTGGGCACCAAGATGCAGCTTGTGGAGCAATCCTTGTGCTTAAAAACCCTAATTTTGGTGTAAAGTGCAATTTACCCAAAATGTGGGGTGAAACTTGTAAAATACACCTTCGATAATATCTTTTATGACTCTTGAAATCATTTAGAAAAAATATGATGAAGAAGGAACTTCAATTGGATAATTAAACAAGAAAGATAATCTTTGTAATTAAATCACCAAGTTGTAAGTGAGGAGACCCTTATATATGTGCACCTTAGTAATAAGTTGCCTTTCTTTGCCTTTAGTCCTTGGTTTTAGAAGGAGTTTTACCTTAGAAATAAGGAGGAAGTACGTGCTTAAAATGGAGAGGGACCTAGATGAGAATAAGAGAAATAGTTATCATTATCATGGAAATACCCCCTAAGGTATATAGTCATCTATCCTTTACAACTAAACGATCGTTTCTTCACTTCTATCACTTATCACCTTGCTTGGACCGACTAAGTCAGAGAATAGGAGCAAAGGAGAATGACCAACTTGTTCTAAGGTAAGAAGAGACCATCATCTTGCTCGAATTCATGGAGGAAGTGGGGTTACAAGGTTGGTTTTATGGTTTTCTTACTTAGCTCTTTATTTCTAGCCAATCTTTCCCAACCTTTTCTTGGAGAAACACATTTGGCCAACCTGTGGAGCTCAAGACGCCATTAAAGTCTTGAAATCTTGGAAGCTTGGAGCTCTAGGAATGACCTTTGATGTAAGGACCCTGACCTGCGTTTAGGGTTTACCCTATTTGTTTTGCTTGATCTTGGTGCTTTGGTGCTTGCTAATCACCTTTAGTGGTGATTAGGGTTTTGTTGAGCTTTGTTGAGAGTTCGAGGGGCTACTTGCAAATAACCCAAGTTTAGGGTTTTGTGTGCAAGTTTGCCATCTTTTGAGATGTTTTCCCCTCTTTGCTTCCTCTAGGGTTGAGAGGAAGGCTTGGGCTTGTTGTTTGAGTCCTTTGGGCCTGAGTTGAGCTTGTTTGGGCCTTGGAGTTCCTTGTTTGGGCTTGCTTGAGCCTTGTGTCGCCCAGGCCAGGTGTTGTGTCGCCCAGTTGCTTGGTGTGTCGCCCAGTAGCTCTTGTTGTGTCGCCCAGATGGCTTGGCTTGGTTGGTGGACACGTGGTGCACATCTTGGACAAGTGCCTTATGGCTTGCATGAGAGGTGGCTTGAGTTGGTAGACATGTGTCCCTTGGGTGGACGACACATAGCATGGTCATACCTTGGTTTCTCCTCCCCTTCTTCCTATATAGGTAGCTCTTCTCCTTGCCTTAGTCTCCTTTGGTCCTTTGGTCTCCCCTCCACCCTTGGTGCACGATATCCCTCTCCATCTTGCTTATGTTGGCCGATACACCTTCCTGGAGCAGCCTGGTGGATGATAGCTTTGGACCTTAGAGTGCTTTGGAGCTTTGGTGGCCGACAACCTTGGAGCTCAAAGTGCATCTTCTTCCTTGAAGCTTAAGGCGGGTTGCATAGCTTCTAACCCTAACTCCTTTACTTCTTGCTTGATCTTATGTATGTAGTAGTTTAGCTTAGCTCCTTACTTTTGTACTTTGCTAAGTGTACCTTAGTGGCCGATATCCCCCTTAGGGTTGTAGGGTCCCTTTGTGTACCTTGCTTTCTAGGGTTTGGGGCTTCCTTGAGTTGGAGGTTGAAGGTGACCTAGGGTTGGGCGATATCCCTTCCTTGTGGGTGTGTTGGGCGACACACTTGCCCTTAAGTTGAACGATATGATGATTTAGGGTTGAGTTCCTTGAGTTGGAGGTCGATAGGTTGACCTAGCTTGAGTGTTGGCCGACATGGTGACCATGTTGGGCGACATGGTGCTCTCTTTGGTGGCCGACATGGCACCTTGATGGGCGATGGAGTGAGTTAAGGTCTGGTTGGCCGATATGATGGGAGACATAGTGATGTCCCTTGTGTTTTGGTTAATGCTCTTGGTGTTGGGCAACACCCTTGCTCTCATGTTGCACGACATAGTAGGGTTCTTTGTTGGACGATAGGCTGATGTGCCTTATGGACGATAGGGTTAGTACCTTGGTGGACGATACCTCTCCCTTGTGTTGGCCGATATCCATGTAGGCCGATAGGGTTAGTAGCATGTTGGACGATACCCTTGCCCATGATGGGTGATAGAGTGAGCTTAGTGTGTTGTCCGATAAGCTTGGTGGGCGTCATGCCTTGTGCCCATGTTGGCCGATATGGTTGATGGCATGTTAGACGATAGGCTTTGTGCCCTAATGGCCGATACCATGATGGCCGATACCATGGTGGCCGATACCATGTTGGGAGACATGCCTTGGGCCATGATGGCCGATAGGGTTAGTGTGATGGCCGATACCATGGTGGCCGATACCATGTTGGGCGACATGCCTTGGGCCATGATGGCCGATAGGGTTAGTGTGGTGGCCGATACCCATGTTGGGTGATAGGCTATAGATGAGGGTTGTGAGGCTATAGTGAGGGTATGAGTTTCTTTGGTGACGGTCCCTTATGTGACAGAAGTGGATGTTTATCCATTAACTAATAAAACGATGGTGGTATTTGTGATACCATCAATATGTAATATGTTGCCTTGCAAATAATAAGGATGCTAATGATAGTAATGTATCTAATGATAGCCCTCATGTAATAGATGCATGATGTGACCTGTTATGCTTAATTGTTAATGATAATGAGAATGATCATAACTACTCTAGTAGTTTGTTTAATGACCATAATGTTGGTAATAATGATGCTAAGTGACAGTTATGTTAAAGGTTGCTTCATGATACAAATGACAATAGTTGCTGGCATAGTAATGACCTTGTTAATAATAGTGTTGATTCTGTATACTCAATCTGTTTCCTATATACCTTGATTGCTTGTATGATCCTGAGATTGAGGGTAAGCATCAGTATGGTTTGTTAATGATGTACTTAACATACTTGGTTACCAAATAAGTGTCATATTGATAAGTAGATTATCTTGAATGATATTTCATGATAGTGAGCATATTCCTTATGTTGAATCTATGATTGTTGTGTATCCTAACCATGCAGGTAATGACTTAGCCATGAAAGGGCTATGTGACATATGTAATGAGTAACATTACTTTGATAATTGCCCCATAAGATTGTGTATGTGAAGTGATGATCCTTGAGATGGATCGGGATGGTTGGCAAGAGGCCAAGTGGTAACATGTGATGTTGGATCCTTAAGATGGATCAGGTTGATATGAATAGATCATAATATAATGTTCTTTACTTTCTATTATATCTTGCATGTTATACAACTTGGTTGAATCCTGCAATCCATATAAAAGATACTAACTAATCACAGTGAAACATATCATGTAGTTTGCCCTGGCCATAGATCCATCATCGTCAGGACTGGGTGATGGTGAAACAGGTTTTCCTACGGGTTAACCTGGAAGCGCATATTGTTGAATATGTGTAGGTTGCTCCTAGCCTGAAAATGAGGAGGTAAGAGTGTAACTTCGGTTGCAGACTCATACATGTGTATAAGAGCATGGTGAAAATGTGATGTATGGAGCATGAATGCGTTCATGGCTCAGAGCACGGTGATCAGGCCCGTGGCTCAGTTTTACTAGCGCCGAGACCTGTACCAAGGTGGGCTAGAGAGATGGGTAGCCTATGGAGCTAACCCTATGGCTTAGACCACTTCAGCATGTGATTGCGGTCCTGCTCGTGTTGTACTCATGTACTGACCATGAGGTGGGAGGTCGTGGAGTCCGGCTCTTCCATTGACCTTGTATGGCACCGGTTTGGGTTTCGTAACCGAAGGTTGGATTTGAATGGTACGGTTCAAATCCTCAGGGCATAATAAAACGTAATACAGCCATTTAGTATTTACTGATCAGATCAAACACGAAACATTGGTTGAGGCCTTGTTTGTGTAATATTCCGTTATACCTTGCAGGTCATGTGGTAATCTACCTTATCTTGATAATCAGGTTATATGGCATTATACCCTGTTCTAATAATCTGGTTACATGTTGATATATCTCATCTTGATAGTCATGTTCCTTTGAAAGAACATCTGGTTTTATGCTTTAGTACAGCTGGTATGTTCGCCGGTAAGAATGATCTTGCTATATATATATATAACTGCTTCTGATATACCTGCTCATGTTATAATTGTTGTAATAGTTTATATTGCTGAGGTTCTATAGTTGCGGTGGGGAGCTATGTTTCCCACTGGGACAATTGTTCAATTGTCTCACTCCACTGGTTTACACCCTTTTTAGGTGGTCGAGGTAGACGTGGTCGTGGTTGTGGTGTTGCGGACGAGCAGCTTGAGGAGCAGTAGAAGGCAAGCGTTGGACATGCTGCTGTTTTGGATGTTTTGTAGTAGAGTCTAGAGTCATCCTTGTACTCTCAGGTCCTTGGCAGTGTTTTGACGATGTTTCACGAAGATCGTTCGATGATATCTGTATATATATCCTGCTGTTGGCCGGATGTGGGCCTTTATGTATATATATGAACAGGTGGTGAACTCATGTGATGGATGAACAGCTGTTCCTGAGCTGTGGACACGTATTAGACCTTGTGTATGTGTATATATATATATATGTATATGACATGTTTCCGTGCAGGATGAGGACTGGAAAGTAATAGTTTCACAGTTTATCGGTTTTCCGCAATCGGTTTTGATTAACCCGTGTTTTTGATAATCTGTGGTTATGGTGATTTCCGCACATTTTTGCGTAACACCTCGTTATCTGTATGATAATGGGATGTGTTGCCACAAGTTTTGGTATCAGAGCTTTAGGTTCGCTGAGTCTACAGGGATCTAGGACTAGGTTGAGTATGTTCTTATGAGTTTTCCAGGTTATCTTACAAAAATCTTCTGCCCTCAACAGAAGGAAAAGCTAAGATGTCTGGAAACCACGAAGAACATGCTCCTGAGCATAGTGATGCTGCATCGGTTGATGGAGCAGATGGACGGGCACATGAAGATCGGGTGCCTGAGGTCCCCCAACCAGACCCAACCATACTTGAACACCCTGCCTACCAACAGCTTATGGGGCAGTTAATGGCTACGATGAATCTCATGGTTGAGCGATTACCAGTGCCTCCTCCGTGAGCACAGGTTCCCCATGGAGAAGCATCAGGTATTGGGAAGACCTTTGAGCGGCTTCGCCGAGTCGGAGCTTTGGATTATGCTGGAACAGCTGATCCAGCGGATGCAGATCTGTGGCTGACGAGTCTTGAAAAGGCTTTTCGGATCCTCGACATCCCCGAAGCAGACAAAGTAAAGCATGTTGTCTACCTTTTGAAGGGTAGTGCTGGTCACTGGTGGACCATCGAGGAAGAGAAGCGGCCTGGGGAGGTGATCTGTTGGGAAGTGTTTCGGCGCGAGTTCGTCACCAGATACTTTCCAAAGACGTACCTGGATGAGAAGATCAGTCAGTTTGAGAAGTTGCGGCAAGGAACGATGAACATCACCGAGTATGAAGCTAAGTTTATGGATCTGTTGAGGTTCCGTCCTCACATGGCGGCGAAAGATAACGAAAGGATCAGACGTTTCGAGAAGGGTTTGAGTGTTGAGTTGACAACCCCTGTGTCTGCGCTGGAAAACCGAGAGCGGTTTGCTACGTTTGTGGAATCAGTTCGACAGATCGAGAGGACAGTGAGGGAGAAAAGAGAGTCGGTGTCTCTTAAAAGACCTGCTCAGTTTCAAGGACGAAGGTTTGGTGGCTTCAAGAAACCCAGGTTTTCAGCACCGTCAGTGATGAGAAGTGCTGGTGTACCATCTCAGTGGTCTCCGAGTAAGGGGAAAGGTTATGTTTCTTCACCGTCCAAGGTGCCCAGCTCAGCTTCGGTGGCAGTGACAGGGCCATCTAGGCCACGAGTTGACAATAGAGCATGTCATCTCTGTGGACAAGTCGGGCATTGGAAGTTCAATTGCCCGAATAGAGATGTTGAAGTGATGCAGCAACCGAGGCAGAGTTTCCAGAAGTCTGAGAGACCACAGCCCAATGGTAGCAGAGGACGAGGACGCGGTCAAGCGTCTCAAGCTGGATCGTCTGCTCAAGGGAGCAGAGGTCGTGGACAGCAAGCTATGGCTCGATTCTATGCCATGAATCAGCCAGAGGCGATAGTCAACCCGCGAGTGGTGACAGGTCAGATGGAGTTATTTCATTCTGATATGTCTTCTTCTTGCTTTATATATGTTCTGGTTGACCCGGGTGCTACACACTCTTTTATCGCTTATAGTATGCTTGAAAACAGTCATCTACCTGTTAGTTGTAAGAAGGATAGCTTGTTGCTAGAAACCCCTCTTGATGGTTCCTCTTTGCTTCGAGAAGAGTGTCCATCTTGTGTTTTGTCTTTTTCGGGACATAGCATTCAGGTGGATCTCATACCGCTTGATATGCATGGTTTCGATGTTATCCTTGGGATGGATACCTTAGAAAAATATAAGGTTGTCTTGGACTGTGGATCCAAGCAGGCGGTGTTTGATGTTGCTGGAGAGAAGTGGATCTTCCAGGGAGATAGGAAGATTCTTCCGACGTGTCTGGTGTCAGCTATGGTGGCAGATAGGTTGTTGCGACAAGGATGTGAGGCGTTCTTAGCTCACGTTGTGGATACCGTTGTGGATACCAAGGCGAAAGGCCTTAACCTTGAAGAAGTGTCAGTGGTCTGAGAGTTTGCAGATGTGTTTCCCGAGGAGTTTCCTGGTGTTCCTCCACCCCGAGAGATCGATTTTGAGATCAATCTGGTTCCGGGAACGCAGCCGATTGCACAGACACCTTATAGGATGGCTCCAGCAGAGATGGTAGAGTTGAAGAAGCAGTTACAGGAGTTGTTGGAGAAAGGTTTCATCAGACCAAGCACGTCACCTTGGGGTGCTCCCGTGTTGTTAGTTAAGAAGAAGGATGGTTCGATGCGGTTGTGTATAGACTACCGACAGTTGAACAAGGTCACGATCAAGAATAAGTACCCGTTGCCGAGGATAGACGACCTGTTCGATCAGTTGCGTGGTGCTACAGTGTTTTCAAAGATCGATCTACGGTCTGGATATCATCAGTTGAGGATAAAGGCAGATGACATACCAAAGTCAGCCTTCAGGACGAGGTATGGTCATTTTGAGTTTGTGGTTATGCCGTTTGGGTTAACCAATGCACCTGCTGCTTTCATGGACCTAATGAACAGAGTGTTTCGTCCGTTCTTAGATCAGTTTGTTGTAGTTTTTATAGATGACATCTTGATCTATAGTCGGAACCGGCTAGAGCATGAGCAACATCTTCGTCAAGCGTTGACTCTCCTTCGTCAACATCAGTTGTATGCTAAGTTTAGTAAGTGTGAGTTCTGGTTGGATGAAGTGACTTTCTTAGGTCATGTGATATCTGCTGAAGGAGTCAAAGTAGATCCGAAGAAAGTGGAATCCGTTGCGGATTGGGAACAGCCGAAGACGCCGACGGAAGTTCGTAGTTTCCTTGGTCTAGCAGGATACTACCGGAGGTTTATCAAGGACTTCAGTTCGATAGCTCTACCGATGATGAAGTTGACCAGGAAGGATGTACCTTTTGTTTGGAATGATCGATGTCAGCAAGCTTTCCAAAGTTTGAAGGAAAAGCTAACCCGTGCTCCAGTGTTGATCTTGCCAGAATCTGGAAAAGGCTATGTTGTTTTCTGTGATGCGTCCAAGAAAGGTTTGGGTTGTGTGCTGATGCAGGAAGATCATGTGGTTTCTTTTGCTTCGCGACAGCTTAAGAAACACGAAGAGAACTATCCGACCCATGACTTGGAGCTGGCAGCAGTGGTTCATGCGTTAAAGATTTGGAGACACTATCTTTATGGGGAAGTGTGTCAGATCTTTACAGATCACAAGAATCTGAAGTACATCTTCTCACAACAAGAGTTGAACATGCGACAGCGTCGGTGGATGGAGTTGATCAATGATTATGACTGCACTATCGAGTATCATCCTGGTAAGGTGAATTTGGTAGCAGACGCGCTTAGCAGAAAGTCTTCTACTCCCAAGAAGGCACAGATGAGTTCTTTGGTATGCCATAGGTGGGACATGTTAGTCTCCTTACGGCAGATGAACGTACAGATGGAGGTTTCCTCGTTAGCTGGACTTTTAGCACAGATGCAAATCAAGCCCACGTTGAGACAGCAGATCAAGGATGCACAACAAACAGATGATACAGTACAACTAATCAGATCAGAGTTTAGCAGCGAAAAGCGTGATGGGTTCCATGAGTCCGAGGATGGAGTGGTTTGCTATCATAATAGGATGGTGGTTCCAGATGCTGATAATCTGAGGAAGTTGGTGCTCGAGGAAGCACACACGTCGATGTATGCTATGCATCCAGGTGTCACCAAGATGTATCATAGTCTGAAAGACTTGTACTGGTGGCCCGGCTTGAAGAAAGATGTAGTTGAGTTTGTGGCTAGGTGTGCGGCGTGTCAGCAAGTCAAGGCTGAGCATCAAAAGCTGACAGGTACGTTGCAACCTTTGCCTATACCGCAGTGGAAATGGGATCATATAACCATGGATTTCGTAGTTGGTCTACCCTAGACAACTAGGAATCATGATTCCATTTGGGTGATAGTGGATAGATTGACGAAGTCTGCCCATTTCATACCTGTGAAGACCACGTATACAGCTGAAAAGCTCGCTCGAGTATATGTGGATGAGATAGTTCGTTTGCATGGTGTTCCAGCAACGATAGTTTCTGATAGAGGTCCTCAGTTTACAAGTCGTTTTTGGGAACAGTTGCATAGGGCGATGGGAACGCAGTTGAAGTTCAGTACTGCTTTCCACCCGCAGACAGATGGACAGTCTGAGAGGACTATTCAGACTTTGGAGGATCTTCTTTGTGCTTGTGTTTTGCAGTTCCTAGGCAGTTGGGACGTACATCTCGGTTTGATAGAGTTTGCCTACAACAATAGCTATCAGCGGAGCATTGACATGGCTCCCTATGAGGCTTTGTATGGGAGGAAGTGCAGATCTCCTTTGTGTTGGTATGAATCAGGTGAATATCAGCTTTTGGGTCCTGAGTTAGTACAACAAACGACAGAAAAGATCAAGGTGATACAACAACATTTGAAAGCGGCACAAGATAGGCAGAAGTCTTATGCAGACAATCGCCGACGACCTTTGGAGTTCCAGGTGGGAGACAAGGTGTACCTTAAAGTCTCTCCGTGGAAAGGTGTGCTGAGGTTTGGACGGAAAGGTAAGTTAGCTCCCAGATATATGGGGCCTTACTCAGTCATAGCACGTGTTGGCAAGGTGGCTTATGAGTTAGAATTGCCTCCAGAGTTGCACAGGTTACATCCAGTGTTCCATGTCAGTATGCTGAAGAAAAGTCATCCGGATACCGGAACAGTGATACAACCAGTTGAAGTTGAGCTTGACAAAGATGTGACTTATGAAGAGGGTCCTATGATGATCCTTGACAGAAGAGTCAAGAAGCTGAAGAGAAAGGATCTGGTTCTTGTGAAGGTCCTTGGGCATCACCGTGGCATTGAGGAAGCCACGTGGGAGCTTGAGGAAGAGATGAGGAGGAAGTATCCCTCGCTTTTCTCTTCGGATTTCGGGGACGAAATCCTTTTGTAGAGGTTTATGGCTGTAAGAACCCTGACCTGCGTTTAGGGTTTACCATGTTTGTTTTGCTTGATCTTGGTGGTTTGGTGCTTGCTAATCACCTTTAGTGGTGATTAGGGTTTTGTTGAGCTTTGTTGAGAGTTCGAGGGGCTACTTGCAAATAACCCAAGTTTAGGGTTTTGTGTGCAAGTTTGCCATCTTTTGAGATGTTTTCCCCTCTTTGCTTCCTCTAGGGTTGAGAGGAAGGCTTGGGCTTGTTGTTTGAGTCCTTTGGGCCTGAGTTGAGCTTGTTTGGGCCTTGGAGTTCCTTGTTTGGGCTTGCTTGAGCCTTGTTTCGCCCAGGGCAGGTGGTGTGTCGCCCAGTTGCTTGGTGTGTCGCCCAGTAGCTCTTGTTGTGTCGCCTAGATGGCTTGGCTTGGTTGGTGGACACGTGGTGCACATCTTGGACAAGTGCCTTATGGCTAGCATGAGAGGTGTCTTGAGTTGGTAGACATGTGTCCCTTGGGTGGACGACACATAGCATGGTCGTACCTTGGTTTCTCCTCCCCTTCTTCCTATATAGGTAGCTCTTCTCCTTGCCTTAGTCTCCTTTGGTCCTTTGGTCTCCCCTCCACCCTTGGTGCACGATATCCCTGTCCATCTTGCTTATGTTGGCCGATACACCTTCCTGGAACAGCCTGGTGGACGATAGCTTTAGACCTTAGAGTGCTTTGGAGCTTTGGTGGCCGACAACCTTGGAGCTCAAAGTGCATCTTCTTCCTTGAAGCTTAAGGCGGGTTGCATAGCTTCTAACCCTAACTCCTTTACTTCTTGCTTGATCTTATGTATGTAGTAGTTTAGCTTAGCTCCTTACTTTTGTACTTTGCTAAGTGTACCTTAGTGGCCATTATCCCCCTTAGGGTTGTAGGGTCCCTTTGTGTACCTTGCTTTCTAGGGTTTGGGGCTTCCTTGAGTTGGAGGTTGAAGGTGACCTAGGGTTGGGCGATATCCCTTCCTTGTGGGTGTGTTGGGCGACACACTTGCCCTTAAGTTGAACGATATGATGATTTAGGGTTGAGTTCCTTGAGTTGGAGGTCGATAGGTTGACCTAGCTTGAGTGTTGGCCGACATGGTGACCATGTTGGGCGACATGGTGCTCTCTTTGGCGGCCGACATGGCACCTTGATGGGCGATGGAGTGAGCTAAGGTCTGGTTGGCCGATATGATGGGAGACATAGTGATGTCCCTTGTGTTTTGGTTAATGCCCTTGGTTTTGGGCAACACCCTTGCTCTCATGTTGCACGACATAGTAGGGTTCTTTGTTGGACGATAGGCTGATGTGCCTTATGGCCGATAGGGTTAGTACCTTGGTGGACGATACCTCTCCCTTGTGTTGGCCGATATCCATGTAGGTCGATAGGGTTAGTAGCATGTTGGACGATACCCTTGCCCATGATGGGCGATAGAGTGAGCTTAGTGTGTTGGCCGATAAGCTTGGTGGGCGTCATGCCTTGTGCCCATGTTGGCCGATATGGTTGATGGCATGTTAGACGATAGGCTTTGTGCCCTAATGGCCGATACCATGATGGCCGATACCATGGTGGCCGATACCATGTTGGGCGACATGCCTTGGGCCATGATGGCCGATAGGGTTAGTGTGGTGGCCGATACCATGATGGCTGATACCATGGTGGCCGATACCATGTTGGGCGACATGCCTTGGGCCATGATGGCCGATAGGGTTAGTGTGGTGGCCGATACCCATGTTGGGTGATAGGCTATAGATGAGGGTTGTGAGGCTATAGTGAGGGTATGAGTTTCTTTGGTGACGGTCCCTTATGTGATAGAAGTGGATGTTTATCCATTAAATAATAAAACGATGGTGGTATTTGTGATACCATCAATATGTAATATGTTGCCTTGCAAATAATAAGGATGCTAATGATAGTAATGTATCTAATGATAGCCCTCATGTAATAGATGCATGATGTGACCTGTTATGCTTAATTATTAATGATAATGAGAATGATGATAACTACTCTAGTAGTTTGTTTAATGACCATAATGTTGGTAATAATGATGCTAAGTGACAGTTATGTTAAAGGTTGCTTCATGATACAGATGACAATAGTTGATGGCATAGTAATGACCTTGTTAATAATAGTGTTGATTCTGTATACTCAATCTGTTTCCTATATACCTTGATTGCTTGTATGATCCTGAGATTGAGGGTAAGCATCAGTATGGTTTGTTAATGATGTACTTAACATACTTGGTTACCAAATAAGTGTCATATTGATAAGTAGATTATCTTGAATGATATTTCATGATAGTGAGCATATTCCTTATGTTGAATCTATGATTGTTGTGTATCCTAACCATGCAGGTAATGACTTAGCCATGAAAGGGCTATGTGACATATGTAATGAGTAACATTACTTTGATAATTGCCCCATAAGATTGTGTATGTGAAGTGATGATCCTTGAGATGGATCTGGATGGTTGGCAAGAGGCCAAGTGGTAACATGTGATGTTGGATCCTTAAGATGGATCAGGTTGATATGAATAGATCATAATATAATGTTCTTTACTTTCTTTTATATCTTGCATGTTATATAACTTGGTTGAATCCTGCAATCCATCTAAAAGATACTAACTAATCACAGTGAAATATATCATGTAGTTTGCCCTGGCCATAGATCCATCATCGTTAGGACTGGGTGATGGTGAAACAGGTTTTCCTACGGGTTAACCTGGAAGTGCATATTGTTGAATATGTGTAGGTTGCTCCTAGCCTGAAAATGAGGAGGTAAGAGTGTAACTTCGGTTGCAGACTCAGACATGTGTATAAGAGCATGGTGAACATGTGATGTATGGAGCATGAATGCGTTCATGGCTCAGAGCACAGTGATCAGGCCCGTGGCTCAGTTTTACTAGCGCCAAGACCTGTACCAAGGTGGGCTAGAGAGATGGGTAGCCTATGGAGCTAACCCTGTGGCTTAGACCACTTCAACATGTGATTGCGGTCCTGCTCGTGTTGTACTCATGTACTGACCATGAGGTGGGAGGTCGTGGAGTCCGGCTCTTCCATTGACCTTGTATGGCACCGGTTTGGGTTTCGTAACCGAAGGTTGGATTTGAATGGTACAGTTCAAATCCTCAAGGCATAATAAAACGTAATACAGCCGTTTAGTATTTGCTGATCAGATCAAACACGAAACATTGGTTGAGGCCTTGTTTGTGTAATATTCTGTTATACCTTGCAGGTCATGTGGTAATCTACCTTATCTTGATAATCAGGTTATATGGCATTATACCCTGTTCTAATAATCTGGTTACATGTTGATATATCTCATCTTGATAGTCATGTTCCTTTGAAAGAACATCTGGTTTTACGCTTTAGTACAGCTGGTATGTTCGCCGGTAAGAATGATCTTGCTATATATATATAACTGCTTCTGATATACCTGCTCATGTTATAATTGTTGTAATAGTTTATCTTGCTGAGGTTCTATAGTTGCGGTGGGGATCTATGTTTCTCGCTGGGACAATTGTTCAATTGTCTCACTCCGCTGGTTTACACCCTTTTTAGGTGGTCGAGGTAGACGTGGTCATGGTTGTGGTGTTGCGGACGAGCAAGTTGAGGAGCAGTAGAAGGCAAGCATTGGACATGCTTCTGTTTTGGATGTTTTGTAGTAGATTCTAGAGTCATCCATGTACTCTCAGGTCCTTGGCAGTGTTTTGACGATGTTTCACGAAGATCGTTCGATGATATCTGTATATATATCCTGCTGTTGGCCGGATGTGGGCCTTTATGTATATATATGAACAGGTGGTGAACTCATGTGATGGATGAACAGCTGTTCCTGAGCTGTGGACACGTATTAGACCTTGTGTATGTGTATATATATATGTATATGACATGTTTCCGTGCAGGATGAGGACTGGAAAGTAATAGTTTCACAGTTTATCAGTTTTCCGCAATCGGTTTTAATTAACCCGTGTTTTTGATAATCTGTGGTTATGGTGATTTCCGCACGTTTTCGCGTAACACCTCGTTATCTGTATGATAATGGGATGTGTTGCCACATTTGAGGTGGGTTTTATAACTCTAAACCTCTTGCTTTGATTATGCATATTTTTGTTCTTGCAAATAGTAGCTAGTTCTTCTTCTTCCCCATCTTTCCTTGCAATCTTGCAAGCAATCCGTGAAGAACCGACCTTGGTCTCAAGGTAGATGATGATGGGCGTGATTACCTAGGCTACTTTATCAAACGGTCCTTCACCCATGGTTCAAACGGTTTGCAAAACCGTTTGGGACCAAACGGTTTCAAAACCGTTTGATCTCATGCGGTTTGCAAAACCGTTTGGACTCAAACGGTTTCAAAACCGTTTGAGAGGTTTGACCAAGGGTTGACCATTTGAGGGTCTGTTGGACACATCATGAATTAATCACCTATAAAGAATCACCATCTAATTGCAAGTAATTTCCAAGTTGAAGGCACTTTAATCACTTAAACCCTAATCGGGTTCAATTGCTGATTTCATGGACTAATCTTGTTGAACTTTGGGTTGAGTGGCCCAAATGGTTTCAAAACCGTTTGGGAGTCACCCAAACGGTCTCAAGACCGTTTGGTGACCACCCAAGACCGTTTTGAGGTCTAGGGTTAAGATAATTTAATCAATTGAGGGTCCAATCACAATAGGTTGTTGAATTAATTGAAAGTGCTGATTTGTAACCTAATTAGGGTTCAACCTTTATCAATTTGACTTAGATTTTGATGTGACTTTGGGAAAACGGTCTCAAGACCGTTTGGAGGATGTCCAAACGATCCCAAGACCGTTTGGGCCAAGTTGGGGCCCAATTGAGTGACAATTGATGGGTTCAACTTCAATTAGACTCATGTTGATCAATGTTGATGGTTAATCGATTACAAACCCTAATTGAATTAGTTTCAACCATAATTGGCTATCAATTGAGGGATAATTGAGTGTCCAATTGGTTAAGGATAGCCCTAATTATCTCAATTGATAAGTGGTTAACAAGGATGTGGCCAATTGAGGGTTTCAACATCGAAAACCCTAATCGATTACAAGTGTTGATGCACCTTTGAGGTCCATGCGGTTTTGAGCTGATTTGGTCTCAAGACCGTTTGAGTCCAAACGGTCTCAAGACCGTTTGGGGCCAAACGGTCTCAATACCATTTGGGCTCAAACGGTTTCAAAACCGTTTGGGGCTCATGCGGTTTTTCTCATGCGATTTGAACCCATGCGGTTTGGCCATGCAGTTTGGTCATGCGGTTGGATCAAACGGTTTCAAAGTCAACCATGTCCAAACGGTCAACATGATGAAACGGTTTCAAGACCGTTTAAGGGCAAACGGTCTTGAGTTTCATGCGGTCTTGAAGTCAACCCTAACCAAATGGTTTCAAAACCGTTTGGAGGTTGAAGTGTGTAATCGTTTGGGGACTTTAGGGTTATGATTACTTAATGCTTTGAAGGTTTAAATGGTTCAATGGTTGTTCAACTTAAACCCTAATCATACCTAAAGACATTAAGGGGTTAAGTAACTAGTAGTTTGAACCATGTTATGATTAAGGGTGAACATTACCAATGTGCCCTTGGAGGGTTCAAGTAAACCAACATCCCTTGATCAAGTAAACCCTAATGACCATAGTGGTGATAACTTGACCTATATTAATCAAGTTGTTTTGACCTAATCTAATCTAGAGTGATTTAAACATCATCTAGTAGTGAGAGGAGAGATAAGGCTCCTAATATGAATAAAAATCAAGTAACACACCTTCAATATGTAATAATGTACATGATTAGGGTATGATCCATCAAGGTGAGATCATGGAAACCCTAATTATGATGATTAATGAATCTTAACCTAATTTGAGGGCATCAATGATGATAAATTCATACAAGATGATGCTATGAGCTCAATCTATTATGAAGTGAATAGTAAACCCTAATTCTAGGGTAATAACATGTAATGTGAATAGTAAACCCTAATTGAGGGTGATGTGTTGAAATGAACAATAAACCCTAATTCCAGGTTATGCTTTTAAGCATGAATCTTCATGATTAAAGTATGAGATGAGGAATCATTATTCCTAATCATAATGAAAGGGATTAGATAACCCTAATTGATGTAAATAAGGGAACCTAGCCTTAATAAAGGCATGAAGGTACAAACCTTGAAATGAAAGATTAGTTCTGCTTTATAAATTGACTGATCTGGAAATAGATTGTTTATTGTTGTCAATTGAATTAACCATGCAGGTTCTTATAAAAGAATGATCATATCCAAGTAAGGGTTATGATATCATATTCATTAAAGGCATGTTTTTAGCTTTATGAATAGTAACATGATATGTTGTCTAGATCAAAAGGCATCATATGAGATTGATGGGCTATAAGAGGCATGAGTAACATCAAGGTCATGCTGATTAGATGACTTGTGATGAAATGATTAAAAAATTGATATCCATATGATAACTGATGTGAGTTAAGCTTAATACATTTAGTATTCTTCTTATATAGTAGTGTCTTAAATAGTTAAATGTTTGCGAACATGCTTAATGATAAAAGAATGCTGAAATGTACCTAACTAATCAAGTATAATCATATCATGTAGAGCCCTAATCATAGATCCATCATTGTCAGAAGCTAAATGATGGTGAAATAGGTTTTCCTAAGGGAACTCCTGGATCACATACTTTTGAGTATGTGGGGGAATATGGATGTGAATATCCTTACATCCTAGTATAGGAGTTGAAGTAGATGTATCTTAATCTATCAACCCTTCACTATATGTTTATGCTGGGGTGATGTATCACTATTCTCCTAAGGGAATCTTTGATACCGCATCAATGAGAGATAAATAAGAGATCTTTCGATGGAGAAGAGAGTACAGAATGCCACTGTGACTCTAATAGCGAAGTGCCAGAATACCCTGGTAAGCTATAGTAGGAGAGACACTAGATGTCCTGCATGTTGATCCTCACACTGACTGAGGAAGATGAGGTCATAAGAATTCGACTCTTTTGATGACCTAGGTATGATACCGATGTGACTTAGTAGTGATCAGTTGGAGTATGAGCGGTATACCTCATCTTCGCAGGGCATAATAATGTTTGTAAAACATAATCCACCGCGTAGCATATCTGCTTAGGTTGAACTACGAGAAAAAATGATTGATTTTACATTGTTTATATTAATAGTCTGTTCATGTAGTTATTATACCTGTTCTTCATATGCTTTAATGAAGTGATTGCTTAGGTAAAAGAGGTTTTACTTATTATCAAACCTGCTGTTGAATGATTTAAATTACCTTGTTTATGTTATTCCTTAATTGCTATAACAAAGCTTCTGGCCGAGAGTTATAACTCTCGCTGGGACAATTATTTAAAACTGTCTCACCCCGTAGATTTCAACTTTTTAGGTGGTCACCGAGGACGAAGGAACCAATATGAGGGTGAACAGTATCAGCAGCAGCAACACCAGGGGCAGCAGTGAATCTCAGGTGGAGATACTGACTGCTGAGTCTTGTAGTTAGTTGGTCTTATGGCGTCTCTGTACTCTCAGGTCCTAGGAGTCAATAGGTCTGAGATTTTTGGTTTTTAGTCTTGAGATTTTGTAGCTGGATGTATATAATCACTCGAGAGGTGATTTTATAATGATATAAATTGTTCATCTTGTTTCTTATAAAGGAGTTTTATGGTTTCAAGATCTTTTCTACAAAAAGTTTTAATTTTCAATATTCTGCTTCTATTTAATCGCTTCCGCTTAGTTTATCTCATTTTATAAGTTGGATCCCACAATTAGTGGTATCAGAGCTCTAGGTTCGCTGAGTCTACAGAGACATATGACTTAGGATGTCGAGTCTATTCTTAGTGTCTTCCAATATATCTAATAGTCTCTTCTGCTCCTCAGGAGAAGAAGATAAGTAAGGATGTCTGGACCACACGAGGAGTATGTGGTAGAGAGTAGTGTTGCTGCACCCTGAGAAGGTGCAAGAAACCCAGAAATAGAACAGCCTGTACCTGATCCACCTCAGTTCGACCCAGTTGACATGGGAAACCCAGCTGTTCAGACTATGTTCGGGCAGTTTATGACTGCCATGACACATATCACAGATAGGATGCCCATGCCTGCACCTAGGGCACCTGCCCAGTATGAAGGACAAGGTATCGATAAAACATTCGAACGACTTCATCGAGTCGGAGCAACCGAATACTTTGGAACAGCTGACCCTGCAGATGCTGATATATGGTTGACTGAGCTCGAGAAAGCCTTTAGAATCCTGAACATCCCAGAAGCTGAGAAGGTTAGACATGCTGTCTATCTTCTCAAAGGGAGTGCTAGTCACTGGTGGACCATGGAAGAGCAGAAGAGGCCTAGTGTGGAGGTTGCATGGGAAGTCTTCTGACGGGAATTTATCAATAGATATTTCCCTAAGAAGTTCCTGGATGAGAACATCTCTCAGTTCGAGAGGTTAAGGCAAGGTCTGATGAACATTAGAGAATATGAAGCTAAGTTCATGGAGTTGCTGCAGTTTTGTCTGCACATGGCTGCTACAGATGAAGAGAGGATTAGGCGATTCGAGAAAGGGTTGAACGCTGAGTTGACTACTCCCGTGTCTGCTCTAGAAAACCGGGAAAGGTTTGCTACCTTCGTTGAGTCAGTCTGAAGGATAGAAAGGTCTGTAGCTGAGAAGAGGCAAACCCATAAGAGATATCCTCAGTTCCAGGGGTCTTCATCTAGAGACTTCAAGAAACCTAGATTTTTTGCACCGACACCACCACCACCTAGACCTAGTGCTCAAACACAGTGGACACCGAGTAGAGGTAGAGGACGTAGCCTACCACTACAAGGGGCTTGCAGTTCAGCATCGATGTCAGTCACAGGACCACCAAGACCACAAAAACTGGAAAGAAGTTGCTACATATGTGGGAAGATGGGGCATCTGATGAAAGACTGTAGAACTAGACCAGCAAGTGTAACACAGCCACAGAGACAGAGTCAGCAAGGATCCCAGAGGAGGCAGTTTCAAGGAGCAGCTAGAGGACGTGGACAAGCGTCCCAAGCTGGATCATCAGCACTGAATCAACCTCAGGTGACAACAAGGTTCTATGCTATGAACCCACCTGATGTAGTGATCAACCCTCGAGTTGTAGCAGGTCAGATGGAGTTGTTATATTTTGATATGTCTACATCCTGTGTTGTATCTGTTTTGATTGACCCGGGTGCTACACACTCCTTTATCACTCAAAGAGTGATTCATAACTGCAATATGACAGTCAGTCATAGGGCAAATAGCATGTTGCTTGAGACTCCGTTGAGAGGGTCTGCTGTGTTGCAGGAGGTATGCTCTCCTTGCATCCTCTTCTTTTCTGATCATCGCATTCAAGTGGACCTTATACCGCTTGAGATGCAAGAATTTGATATAATCCTTGGGATGGATACCTTGGAAAGGTATAGGGTTGTTTTGGATTGTGAATCCAAGCAAGTTGTGTTTGCTGATGAAAGCAACACATGGATCTTTCAAGGGGAAAGAAAGATTCTACCCACCTGTCTTGTATCTGCTATGGTTGCTGAGAAGCTGATGAGGCAAGGATGTTATGCATTCTTAGCCCATGTGGTAGATATTACCATGGAGAGGCCTAACCCTGTTGAAGTTCATGTAGTCAAGGAATTTGAAGATGTATTTCCTGAGAACTTCCAGGTGTGCCACCGCCTCGGGAAATTGATTTTGAAATCAATTTGATCCCGGATACACAACCTATAGCACATACACTGTATAGGATGGCGCCTGCAGAGATGGCAGAACTCAAGAAACAACTTCAAGAGTTGCTTGAGAAGGGTTTCATCCGACCGAGTACTTCGCCTTGGGGTGCTCCGGTCCTCTTTGTTAAAAAGAAAGACGGTTCAATGAGGTTGTGCATTGATTACAGACAACTAAATAAAGTAACAATAAAGAATAAGTACCCTCTACCGAGGATTGATGATCTCTTTGACCAGTTGTGTGGTGCAACCGTCTTCTCAAAGATAGACTTGAGATCGGAATATCATCAACTCCGTATTAAGGATAGTGACATATCCAAGTCTGCTTTCAGGACAAGGTATGGTCACTATGAGTTCACAGTTATGTCGTTTGGACTAACTAATGCACCAGCTGCATTTATGGAACTCATGAATAGAATCTTCTGACATTTTCTCGATCAGTGTGTTGTTGTCTTTGTAGATGACATTCTGATCTTTAGTAGAGATGCTCAGCAGCATGAACATCACCTTCGTCAGGCTCTAACTTTGCTAAGAGAACACAAGCTATACGCTAAGTTTAGCAAGTGTGAGTTTTTGTTGCCGAAAGTATCTTTCCTTGGACATGTGGTATCTGCCTCGGGTATTCATGTTGACCCTAAAAAGGTAGAATCTGTTCTACAATGGGAACAACCGAGGACACCGACGGAGATTCGTAGCTTCTTAGGCTTGGCTGGCTATTATCGAAGGTTCATTAAGAACTTCAGTTCTATAGCCTTACCCTTGACTAAGTTGACCCGGAAGGATGTTCCTTTTGTCTGGAGTAATAAGTGTCAGCAATCTTTTCAGTCGCTGAAAGAGAGGTTGACAAGTGCACCTGTACTTGTGTTACCTGAGCAAGGCAAAGGATATGTAGTTTTCTGTGATGCCTCTAAGAATGGACTCGGATGTGTGTTGATGCAGGATAAGCAAGTGATTTCTTTTGCTTCCAGACAGCTTAAGAAACATGAGGAGAATTATCCGACACACGATCTGGAGTTAGCTGCCGTGGTTCATGCCTTGAAGATCTGGAGACATTATCTCTACGGAGATACATTCCAGATTTTCACTGATCATAAAAACCTTAAGTACATCTTCTCTCAGCATGAGCTTAACACAAGGCAATGTCGCTGGATGGAGTTAATGAAGGACTATGATTGTACAATTGATTACCATCAAGGGAAGGCCAATGTAGTTGCAGATGCTTTGAGTAGGAAATTAGCAACACCATCCTCTGATAGGGCACAACTAAACTCTTTAGTATGCTCTAGGAGAGATATGCTTATCTCCTTAAGGCAAGACAATGTACAGTTGAGAGTGTCATTGTTAGCCAGGTTGTTGGCTGAGATGCATATAAAACCTACTCTAAGAGAGCAGAACAAAGAGGTGCAACAAGTTGATGCTGCTGTTCAGCAGATCGGATCGGAGTATGGTGATGAAAAGCGATATGGTTTCCATGACTCAGATGATCATGTAGCATGTTATCATGGGAGAATGATAGTAACGGATGTGGATAACTTGAGAAAGTTAGTCCTGGAAGAAGCTCATTCTTCAATGTATTCTATGCATCCAGGAAGCACCAAGATGTATCGAAACTTGAAAGATATGTATTGGTGGCCTGGGATGAAAAAGGATGTTGCAGAGTTTGTGATGAGGTGTCCTGTGTGTCAGCAAGTTAAATTTGAACACCAGAAACCTGCAGGAACAATGCAACCTTTACCCATACCACAGTGGAAGTGGGACCATGTAACCATGGACTTTGTTGTTGGCCTACCCAGGGCAAGCAAAGGACATGATTCCATTTGGGTAATAGTTGATAGGTTGATAAAGACAACACATTTCTTACCTGTCAAAACAACATATTCTGCTGAGAAGTTAGCACAGTTGTATGTTGAAGAGATAGTGCGACTACACGGAGTTCCTGTCACCATAGTTTTAGACAGAGGTCCCCAGTTTACGAGTCATTTTTGGGAGTAGCTGCACAAAGCTCTAGGCACCCAGCTAAGGTTTAGTACAACCTTTCATCCACAGACTGATGGACAGTCAGAAAGGACTATACAGACCTTGGAGGACTTGTTGAGAACATGTGTTCTCCAGTTTACACGGAGTTGGGATCTGCACCTAAGCTTGATAGAGTTTGCCTATAACAATAGCTATCAACATAGCATTGACATGGCACCTTATGAATCTTTGTATGGTAGACGTTGTAGATCACCCTTATGTTGGTATGAAACCGGTGAACATCAGCTTTTAGGTCCTGATCTTATGTAGCAAACCACAGAAAAGATTAAAGTAATACAACAATAGATTAAGACTGCACAGGATAGGCAGAAGTCATATACTGATAGACATCGTAGACCCTTAGAGTTCCGGGTTGGAGAGAGAGTGTACCTCAAAGTCTCGCCTTGGAAAGGAGTCCTTCGTTTTGGAAGGAAAGGGAAGTTAGCTCCTAGATTTATGGGGCCTTATCCAATCATTGAACGGGTTGGAAAGGTATCCTATAGACTAGAGTTGCCACCAGAGTTACAGAAGCTACACCCCGTGTTTCACATTTCTATGCTAAGGAAATGTCACCCTGATACCGAGCTAGTTCTACAACCTATGGAGGTAGAATTGAATGATGATATAACTTATGAGGAAGGACCAGTATCAATCCTTGATAACAGAATTAAATTACTGAAAAAGAAAAATATAAGTCTTGTGAAAGTCCTCTGGAATCACTATGGTGTTGAAGAAGCCACTTGGGAACTAGAGGAAGAGATGAGAAGGAAATACCCTGCTCTTTTCTCTTAATATGTTTTGTTGATTTCGGGGACGAAATCCTTGTAAGGGGTGGATAATTTGTAACATCCCTGACCTGGGTTATGAACTAACCCTAGGTGTTTTGCTTAATTATGTAATTAGATACTAATGATTATCTTTTGATATGTAATTAAAGCTCCTGAGGAACATATGTTGCCATTTTTGTCCTTTTTAAATAATGTTATAGTATTGTTTTGAAATACAGGGACCTATGTGCAAATTACCCAATTAGAGGGGTTAACTTGCAATTTACACTTGTTAAGATGTTCCTTTGGTGTTGAGACATTATAGGATTAAAAATGATGAAGTATGATGGATTCTCCAAGCTTGGGCACCAAGATGCAGCTTGTGGAGCAATTCTTGTGCTTAAAAACCCTAATTTTGGTGTAAAGTACAATTTACCCAAAATGTGGGGTGCAACTTGTAAATACACCTTCTAGAGTATCTTTTATGACTCTTGACATCATTTAGAAAAAAGATTATGAAGAGGGAACTTCAATTGGATAATTAAACAAGAAAGATAATCTTTGTAATTAAATCACCAAGTTGTAAGTGAGGAGACCCTTATATATGTGCACCTTAGTAATAAGTTGCCTTTCTTTGCCTTTAGTCCTTGGTTTTAGAAGGAGTTTTACCTTAGAAATAAGGAGGAAGGACGTGCCTAAAATGGAGAGGGACCTAGATGAGAATAAGAGAAATAGTTATCATTATCATGGAAATACCCCCTAAGGTATATAGTCATCTATCCTTTACAACTAAACGATCGTTTCTTCACTTCCATCACTTATCCCCTTTCTTGGACCAACTAAGGCAGAGCATAGGAGCAGAGGAGAACGACCAACTTGTTCTAAGGTAAGAAGAGACCATCATCTTGCTCGAATTCATGGAGGAAGTGGGGTTACAAGGTTGGTTTTATGGTTTTCTTACTTAGCTCTTTCTTTCTAGCCGATCTTTCCCAACCTTTTCTTGGAGAAACACCTTTGGCCAACATGTGGAGCTCAAGATGCCATTAAAGGCTTGAAATCTTGGAAGCTTGGAGCTCTAGGAATGACCTTTGAGGTGGGTTTTATAACTCTAAACCTCTTGCTTTGATTATGCATATTTTTGTTCTTGCAAATAGTAGCTAGTTCTTCTTCTTCCCCATCTTTCCTTGCAATCTTGCAAGAAATCCGTGAAGAACTGACCTTGGTCTCAAGGTAGATGATTATGGGTGAGATTACCTAGGCTAATTTATCAAACGGTCCTTCACCCATGGTTCAAACGGTTTGCAAAACCGTTTGATCTCATGCGGTTTGCAAAACCGTTTGGACTCAAACGGTTTCAAAACCATTTGAGAGGTTTGACCAAGGGTTGACCGTTTGAGGGTATGTTGGACACATCATGAGTTAATTACCTATAAAGAATCACCATCTAATTGCAAGTAATTTCCAAGTTGAAGGCACTTTAATCACTTAAACCCTAATCAGGTTCAATTGTTGATTTCGTGGACTAATCTTGTTGAACTTTGGGTTGAGTGGACCAAACAGTTTCAAAACTGTTTGGGAGTCACCCAAACGGTCTCAAGACCATTTGGTGACCACCCAAGACCGTTTGGAGGTCTAGGGTTAAGATAATTTAATCAATTGAGGGTCCAATCACAATAGGTTGTTGAATTAATTGTAAGTGCTGATTTGTAACCTAATTAGGGTTCAACCTTTATCAATTTGACTTAGATTTTGATGTGACTTTGGGAAAACGGTATCAAGACCATTTGGAGGATTTCCAAATGATTCTAAGACCGTTTGGGCCAAGTTGGGGCCCAATTGAGTGACAATTGATGGGTTCAACTTCAATTAGACTCATGTTGATCAATGTTGATGGTTAATCGATTACAAACCCTAATTGAATTAGTTTCAACCATAATTGGCTATCAATTGAGGGATAATTGAGTGTCCAATTGGTTAAGGATAACCCTAATTATCTCAATTGATAAGTGGTTAACAAGGATGTGGCCAATTGAGGGGTTCAACATTGAAAACCCTAATCGATTACAAGTGTTGATGAACCTTTGAGGTCCATGCAGTTTTGAGCTGATTTGGACCAAATGGTCTCAAGACCGTTTGATTCCAAACGGTCTCAAGACCATTTGTGGCCAAACAGTCTCAAGACCATTTGGGCTCAAACGGTTTCAAAACCGTTTGGGGCTCATGCGGTTTGAACCCATGCGGTTTGGCCATGCGGTTTGGTCATGCAGTTTGATCAAACGGTTTCAAAGTCAACCATGTCCAAATGGTCAACATGATGAAATCGTTTCAAGAACGTTTAAGGGCAAACAGTCTTGAGTGTCACGCGGTCTTGAAGTCAACCCTAACCAAACGGTCAACCCTTCCAAACGGTTTCAAAACCGTTTGGAGGTTGAAGTGTGTAATCGTTTGGGGACTTTAGGGTTATGATTACTTAATGCTTTGAAGGTTTAAATGGTTCAATGGTTGTTCAACTTAAACCCTAATCATACCTAAAGACATTAAGGGGTTAAGTAACTAGTAGTTTGAACCATGTTATGATTAAGGGTGAACATTACCAATGTGCCCTTGGAGGGTTCAAGTAAACCAACATCCCTTGATCAAGTAAACCCTAATGACCATAGTGGTGATAACTTGACCTATATTAATCACGTTGTTTTGACCTAATCTAATCTAGAGTGACTTAAACATCATCTAGTAGTGAGAGGAGAGAGAAGGCTCCTAATATGAATAAAAATCAAGTAACACACCTTCAATATGTAAGAATGTACATGATTAGGGTATGATCCATCAAGGTGAGATCATGGAAACCCTAATTATGATGATTAATGAGTCTTAACCTAATTTGAGGGCATCAATGATGATAAATTCATACAAAATGATGCTATGAGCTCAATCCACTATGAAGTGAATAGTAAACCCTAATTCTAGGGTAATAACATGTAATGTGAATAGTAAACCCTAATTGAGGGTGATGTGTTGAAATGAACAATAAACCCTAATTCCAGGTTATGCTTTTAAGCATGAATCTTCATGATTAAAGTATGAGATGAGGAATCATTATTCCTAATCATAATGAAAGGGATTAGATAACCCTAATTGATGTAAATAAGGGAACCTAGCCTTAATAAAGGCATGAAGGTACAAACCTTGAAATGAAAGATTAGTTCTGCTTTATAAATTGACTGATCTGGAAATAGATTGTTTATTGTTTTCAATTGAATTAACCATGCAGGTTCTTATAAAAGAATGATCATAACTAAGTAAGGGTTATGATATCATATTCATTAAAGGCATGTTGTTAGCTTTATGAATAGTAACATGATATGTTGTCTAGATCAAAAGGCATCATATGAGATTGATGGGCTGTAAGAGCCATGAGTAACATCAAGGTCATGCTGATTAGATGACTTGTGATGAAATGATTAAAAAATTGATATCCATATGATAACTGATGTGAGTTAAGCTTAATACATTTAGTATTCTTCTTATATAGCAGCGTCTTAAATAGTTAAATGTTTGAGAACATGCTTGATGATAAAAGAATGCTGAAATGTACCTAACTAATCAAGTATAATCATATCATGTAGAGCCCTGATCATAGATCCATCATTGTCAGAAGCTAAATGATGGTGAAACAGGTTTTCCTAAGGGAACTCCTGGATCACATACTTTTGAGTATGTGGGGGAATATGGATGTGAATATCCTTACATCCTAGTATAGGAGTTGAAGTAGATGTATCTTAATCTATCAACCCTTCACTATATGTTTATGCCGGGGTGATGTATCACTATTCTCCTGAGGGAATCTTTGATGCTGCATCAATGAGAGATAAATAAGAGATCTTTCGACGGTGAAGAGAGTACAGAATGCCACTGTGACTCTAATAGCGAAGTGCCAGAATACCCTGGTAAGCTATAGTAGCAGAGACACTAGATGTCCTACATGTTGATCCTCACACTGACTGAGGAAGATGAGGTCATAAGAATCCGACTCTTTTGATGACCTAGGTATGATACCGATGCGACTTAGTAGTGATCGGTTGGAGTATGAGTGGTATACCTCATCTCCGCAGGGCATAATAATGTTTGTAAAACATAATCCACTGCATTGCTTATCTGCTTAGGTTGAACTACGAGAAACAATGATTGATGTTACATTGTTTATATTAATAGTCTGTTCATGTAGTTATTATACATGTTCTTAATATGCCTTAATGAAGTGATTGCTTAGGTATAAGAGGTTTTACTTATTATCAAACCTATTTTTGAATGATTTAAATTACCTTGTTTATGTTATTCCTTAATTGCTATAACAAAGCTTCTGGCCGAGAGTTATAACTCTCGCTGGGACAATTATTTAAAATTGTCTCACCGTGTAGATTTTAACTTTTTAGGTGGTCACCGAGGATGAAGGAACCAATCTGAGGGTGGACATTATCACCAGCAGCAACACCAGGGGCAGTAGTGAATCTCAGGTGGAGATACTGACTGCTGAGTCTTGTAGTTAGTTGGTCTTATGTCGTCTCTGTACTCTCAGGTCCTAGGAGTCAATAGGTCTGAGATTTTTGGTTTTTAGTCTTGAGATTTTGCAGTTGGATGTATATAATCACTCTAGAGGTGATTTTACAATGATATAAATTGTTCATCTTGTTTCTTATAAAGGAGTTTTATGGTTTCAAGATCTTTTCTCCAGAAAGTTTTAATTTTCAATATTCCGCTGCTATTTAATCACTTCCGCTTAGTTTATCTCATGTTTTATAAGTTGGATCCCACAGATATAGTGAGCATGATGTTGTTGATGGTTTACATACCTTTGGATCTAGTTGTCCGAACCATAGTTTAGGGTTTTCTTTGGTGGCAACACCCCTTTCTCTCCTTGGTCTAGAGAAGTGAGTTTGAGCTCTAGTGATGTAGGAAATACCCCTCTCTCATTTTAGTTGAGAGGTGAGTCTACATTCTAGTTGCTTGGGAAACACCCTCCTCTCACCATGGATTTGAGAGGTGAGCTCTTAGATATGTGATGACTTATGTTGAGGTTGGTCCTTGTAAGTTGCTTGATTTGTGATTGAGGTTGTGCAAAACCCCTCTCTCTTGGTTGTTGAGAAGTGAGCCGATCTTCTTGATCATTTAGGGTTTGGTGCCCTTGTGCTTGAGGTTGAAGATGACCATGTTGGGTTGTGCCTTGCACGATATGACCTTTGAGTAGTGATGTCTGATAGCCTTGTCTTGGGTTGTACCTTTGACCGATATGCCTAGTTGGGTTTGGCCGATACCCTTTGTGGAGTGGGAGCTTGGATGATACACCTTGATGTGTGCTCTGCACGACACACCTTGCGATAGTCCTTGGCCGATATGAGATGCTTTACCTAGTTGGATGATAGGTCTTCTTGTGGGGTTGCTTGTTATAGGTGGGGGACACCCTGGCCCCTTCCTTGGGCGATATGAGTAAGATGGGTAACCTTGTGTCGAGCATGGGGTTTGTGTTTGCCCGTCATACCCTAAGTGAGTTGGCCGATATGGTGCCTTAGTGGTTACCATGCTCTCGGACGATAGGATTCCTTGGACGATAGAGTACCTTGGTCGTCATGAGGGTCCTTTGGATGATATGGGTTGATGGTTGAATGATAGGGTGTCTTGGGCGCCATGGTCTTGGTCGACAACCCCTGCTGATGATGCACAATTCATCCTTAGATCTGGTTGCCCGACACCTTGTGAGCTGGTTGCACGATAGGTTGAGGCGTGGTTGGTTGATATGATGGCACAAGTGCTCTAGGGGTTGGAACCCTAGCCGATACACCCTTTGGTGAGGGTTGGCGCTGCTCGCCATACCTATAGTGAGGGTTGTAGGAGCTTTGGTGAGGGTTCTGATAACCCAGAATGTATATAGTTGATAGTTCTCTGTTAATAATGATAATACAAGTGATATGATATAATCACCTTGAATCTTGTATATATTATAATGGGTTAAGATGATAGGTTGTGAACCACGAAGCTTGGAAGCATATGATGTTGCTTCACATGACGACGTGGCTCATGATTATGATCACATGTATGGAGCATGATATATGCTTATGATTGATGATAAAACTATGCTTTCTACAGCTTA
Source organism: Alisma plantago-aquatica (assembly GCA_963693085.1). Classification (NCBI taxonomy): domain Eukaryota; kingdom Viridiplantae; phylum Streptophyta; class Magnoliopsida; order Alismatales; family Alismataceae; genus Alisma; species Alisma plantago-aquatica. The sequence continues at coordinate 829,919,636 of OY856411.1, read as the reverse complement.
TGTGTAATATACTCATGGATGTTGCTTTATACTTGACAACATGATAATCCTATTAATCCATGATGACTTCAGTTATCTCTATGGTTGTGTATACTAACCATGCATGTATTTTATGTGGATTCATGGCTTGATAAGAGCTATGAGATGTATGTGCTTGAGTAGCACCATGTGATAATGAGATAACAAGTTGATAGGTCTGAGGACCTGATATAAGAATGAGTGCCTAGTTGAGGTGTTATCCTATGATGATGAGATAAGGGATGCGTTCCCAGAATGTTGTTGCATGATGATGATGCCTTGAGAGGTAGTGGATGATATCATGAGGGATTGAGGTTCCATGACAGTATGATGATGGAAATAATGATGTAATTCTATAAGACTATGTTATACTTTGGTTGCCTCAACAATTGGTTTAAAATATACTAATTAATTATAGATGAATATATCATGTAGTTTGCCCTGGACATAGATCCATCATCGTCAGTATTTGGTGATGGTGAAACAGGTTTATTCTGCGGGATTACTTGGAGCGCATATTGTTGAATATGCAAGGTTTCCCCTAGCCTAAAATAGGAGGGTTTGAGTGCAATTGTGGTTGCAGACTCAAGATATATGGAGCATGGTGAAAGAACTCATGGATCAGGATATGTGATGAGGAGCATGATGTATTCATGACTCAGATGTATATACTAGCACCTATGTCAAGGTGAGCTAGAGATATGGGTAGCTTGCGAAGCTGACCCAGAGGTTGAGGCCTTATAAGCATAAGAATGCGGTCTTGCTTGATTATTCATGTACTGACTATGAGAAGGCGAGGTCATGGAGTTCGGATCTCCTTAGACCTTGTATGGCACCGGATCGGGCTTCGCAGCCAATGGTTGGATTTGAGCAGGGAAGGCTCACTTCCTCAGGGCATAATAAAACGTAATCCAGCCGAATAGTATATCTTATTTAGAATAAAACATGGAACATTGATTGAGGCCTTTCACTTATATAGATAATCTAGTTATACCTTGCAGATACGTGTATGATCCTTATATTTTGTGGTAAGTTCTTATAAACCTTATCTTGTCAATCATGTTCCATAAAGAAATGCTTGGTTATATGCCTCCTGGATATCTCTATAAGATTGATGGTAATAATAGCCTTACTCAGTATGCTGCTCTTATTATACGCTTTATCAGTTAAATGTTGTTGTTGCCTTAACCTTCTAAGGTTTTATAGTTTCGGCAGGGAGTTATGTTTCTCGCTGGGACTGTGTGTCTCACCCTTTTTAGGTGATCTCTCCAGACGTGGTGGTGGTCGTGAGGTTGCAGCCGAGCAGCAAGAAGAATAGTAGAAGGAAAGAGATGGACATGCTGCTATTTTGGTTGTTTTTTAGTAGAGTCCTAGAGTCATCCCTGTACTCTCAAGTCCTCAGAGGTGTTTGACGACGTTTCACAATGACTAGCTGTTGTAATTTTGGTTTATCCTGCTGCTGGTCGTATGTGACCCATTATGTATATATAAACAGGTGATGAACTCTAGTGTTGACGGTACAGCTGGATCCGATAAGAGGTGAACATATATCAAAGCCTGTAAATATTTTTATAACATGCTTTCTCTGCAGAATCTGGATGCAAAAGTTCCCTTGAGTATGCTTTCCGCAATCGATTTTAATTAACTCGTGTTTTCAATAAGATGAGGTTTTGCACATTTTGTAACATCCCTGACCTGGGTTATGAACTAACCCTAGGTGTTTTGCTTAATTATGTAATTAGATACTTGTGATTATCTTTTGGTATGTAATTAAAGCTTCTGAGGAACATATAATTCTATTTCTGTCCCTTTTGAACAATGTTGTAATATTGTTTTGTAATACAGGGACCTATGTGAAAATTACCCAATTAAAAGGGGTTAACTTGCAAATTGCACATTTTAAGATGTTCCTTTGGTGTTGAGACATCATAAGGATGAATATGATGAAGTATGATGGATTCTCCAAGCTTGCGCACCAAGATGCAGCTTGTGGAGCAATCCTTGTACTTAAAACTCTAGTTTTGGTGTAAAGTGCAATTTACACAAAATATGGGGTGCAACTTGTAAAATACACCTTCTAGAGTATCTTTTATGACTCTTGGCATCATTTAGAGTAAGAATGATGAAGAGGGCACTTCAATTGAATAATCAAATAAGAATGATAACCCTTATAAATTAAATAATCAAGTTATAAGCCTAATAACCCTTCTATATGTGCAACTTAGTAAGAAGTTGGCTTTCTTCACCTTTAGACCTTGGGTTTAAGATGAGTTTTGCTTAAGTATGTAAGGGAGAAACGTGGCTTAGAAGAAGGGAAGGACCTAGATGAGAAATGGAGAAACAAGTTGTCCTTATGATGGAATTTCACCCAAAGTATATATACACCTTTTCTCACTTAGCAAGGATCGTTTCCTTCACTTCCCTTCTTATCCCCTTGCTTAGACCGACTTAGGACAGAGCTCTGGAGAATAAGAGAACGTCCAAGCAATTCTAGGTAAGCTTTGATCATCATCTTGCTCGAATTCATGGAGGAAATCATGTTGCAAGGTTGGTTTGCTAGTTTTTCTTACTTAGTTCTTCTTTCTAGCCATCCTTTCCAACCAATTCTTGAAGAAGGAACCTTGGACGACCTGTGGAGCTCAAGCCACCATTAAATCTTTGAATCTTGGAGCTCTAGAGATGGTTCTAAGGCGGGTTTTATAACTCTAAACCCTTAAACTTTGTTATGCATCTTTCTTTCTTGCAAAAGTAGTTTGTTCTTCTTTCCCCCATCCTTCCTTGCTTTCTTGCAACTAAAACCATGAGGAACAGACCTGGATCTGGAGGTAGAAGAATATGGGAGTGATTACCAATGCTACTTTAGCAAACGATCTTGCCCCCCCTGGCCAAACCGTTTGAAGGGCAAACGGTTTCACAAGGTCGGTTGGAGCAAACGGTCTCCAAGACCATTTGGTTGAGTTGACCAAGGGTTGACCGTTTGAGATTTCTGTTCATATTTATGTTGGTTGATAACCCTCCAAATTTGAGGGATTAACTCCAAAGGAATCGTGAGTTGAAGGCTAATCAATTAGGCAAACCTAATTGGATTAAGTGCTGATTTTTCAGCTTGATTAATTGACCTTTTTGGGAAAACGGTTTCAAAACCATTTGAGTGAGTTGACCAAGCGTTGACCGTTTGAGATTTCTGTTCATAATTATGTTATTTAATAACCCACCAAATTTGATAGGTTAACTCTCAAGGAATCATGAGTTAAAGGCTAATCAATTAGGTAAACCTAATTGGATTAAGTGCTGATTTCCAACCTGATTAACTTGACCTTTTTGGGCAAACGTTTTCAAAACCGTTTGAGGGCGTTGACCAAGGGTTGACCGTTTGCGATTCCTGTTCATAATTATGTTGGTTAATAACTCACCAAATTTTATAGGTTAATTCCAAAGGAATCATGAGTTGAACGCTAATCAATTAGGTAAACCCTAATTGGATTAAGTGTTGACTTTCAACTTGATTGATTTGACGTTTTGGGTTTTCTTGCCCAAACGGTCTCAAGACCGTTTGGGGATCACCCAAACGGTCTCAAGACCGTTTGGGGGTCACCCAAGACCGTTTGAAGGTCTAGGGTCAAGTATGGATATGTGTTTGAAGATCCAAAGATGTGGTATGAACCCTAATCGGCTAAGTGCTGATTTTGCAAGTGATGAGTTGATTGTTTTGGGTTGATTGGCCCAAACGGTTTCAAAACCGTTTGGGGATCACCCAAACGGTCTCAAGACCATTTGGGGATCACCCAAGACTGTTTGGAGGTCTGGGGTTAAGTATAGTTGACCAATTGAAGGTCCAAAGGTACACAATTACAAAGCAATCAATTGTTGATTTGATGATCAACTCAATAGCTCAAACCCTAATGATTTTTCACTAGAATCCAAGGGTTGGGTGAGCCAAACGGTCTCAAGACCATTTGGAACTCATCCAAACGGTCTCAAGACCGTTTTTAGGTCACTCAAGACCGTTTGGAGGTCTAGGGGTGAGTATGGTTAAGCAATTCATGATCCAATGATACTAAGTTGGAGTGTAATCAATTGTTGTTTTGGTGATCAATCCAATGATCCAAACCTTAATTGATTAACTTGGATTTTGATGATATGATGGGAAAACGGTCTCAAGACCATTTGGAGGTCATCCAAATGATCCCAAGACTGTTTGGGGTCAGGTCATGTCCCAATTGAATGATGGTTCAATGGGTTCAAATCAATTAGACCCACATTGAAATATGTTGAAGGGTTATTGATTCCAAAGCCTAATTCAATTGATTTAAACCCTAATTGATGGTCAATTGAGGGTAAATTGAGGGTCAAATCAGTTGAAGGTTGACCTATTAAACTCAATTGAGGTATGAGTATGAGTCCAATTGATGATTGGTTCCATGAATTCAATGATTGAAGTAATCAACATTGGAAACCCTAATTCAATTGGATACCTTATGTAATGGAGGTCCAATGTGATTGAATCTTTGGGAATTAAGATGATGAATGTTCTATTGATCCAATGATGATTAGTAATGACAAACAATGAAGGCACCAAGGTTGAAACCCTAATAGTACCTAAGTGACTAGTACCAGTTAATGGGAAAATTCTTAATTGTTTATAGGATTAATAGCTTGATACACTATGTTAACCATAGTAGTATGTACTTGATTGAAGGGTTGATGTCACCTAATAAAGTTGAAAGAATGAAAGATTAGAATACATATATATATATATATATATATAAATATGAATCATGTAATGATCTTCTGTAGCACGACCGTGTAAGGGAGCACAGCCGTGGTAGCCTTAACTTGCACGACTGTGCAAGGCAGCACGACCGTGGTAGCCTTACTTTGCACGACCGTGCAAGGTGGAACGGCCGTGGTGTCCTATAAAGAAATTGAAAAGTTTTGGTATTGTGTTGACATTGTTATATATGCATGTCCTTATTTGTATAAGTCATACATGTTGATATTATGAGGTGATCATAGCCAGGTAAGAGTTATGATGTCATATTCCTTGAAAACAATTATAAGCTTTTAGAGTAATGATATGTGAAAAGTATATACATTGCTTCAATCAAGGTCATGTTGTTAGATGACTTGATGCTTATATGTCACTTGGTAGCAAGTGTTATGATAATCTGAGGGTTTGAATAACCATGTTCCTGAATCATATGATGAGATCGTTAAGAATTAATATCCATATGATAACTGATATGAGTTAAACTTGATACATTTAGTATTCTTCTTTTATAAAAGTGTTTTAATGATTAATGATTGAGAACATGCTTGATGCTAAAATAATGCTAAAATGTACCTAAATAATCAAGTATAATCATATCATGTAGAGCCCTGATCATAGATCCATCATTGTCAGAAGCCAAATGATGGTGAAACATGTTTTCCTAAGGGGACTCCTGGATCACATACTTTTGAGTATGTGGGGGATTATGGACGCGAATATCCTTACGTACTAGTGTAGGAATTGATGTAGATGTATCTTAAATCTATCAACCCTTCACTATATGTTTATGCTGGGATGATGTATCACTAATCTCCCGAGGAAATCTTTAATGCCGCATCGATGAGAGATAAACAAGAGATCTTTCGATGACAAAGAGAGTACAGAATGCCACTGTGACTCTAATAGCGAAGTGCCAGAATACCCTGGTAAGCTATTGTAGCAGAGACACGAGATGTCCTGCATGTTGATCCTCACAGTGACTGAGGAAGATGAGGTCATAAGAATTCGGCTCTTTTGATGACCTATGTATGATACCGATGCGACTTAGTAGTGATCGGTTGGAGTATGAGTGGCATACCTCATCTCCGTAGGTCATAATAATGATTAAAAATCATAATGAGCCGTGTAGCATAACTGCTTAGGTTGAACTACGAGAAACAATAATTGATGTTACATTGTTTATAAATGTTCTAGTCAAGTAACTAGTATACATGTTCTTCATATTCTTTATTGATATGATTGCTTAAGTAAATGTTGTCTTACTTAATACCAAATCTGTTGTTGAATGCCTTAAATATTATATCGCTTATGTTAATCCTTTATTGCTATGACAAAGCTTCTGGCGAAGAGTTATAACTCTCGCTGGGACAATTATTTAAAATTGTCTCACCCCCGTGGGATTCGACTTTTTAGGTGGACGTTGAGGATGGATGAACCAATCCGAGGGTGGGCAGTATCAGCAGCAGCAACACCAGGGGCAGCAGTGAATCTCAGGTGGAGATACTGAGTGCCAAGTCTTATACATAGTATGTCTTATGTCGTCTCTGTACTCTCAGGTCCTAGGAGTCAGTAGGTTTGAGGTTTTTGGCTTAGTGCCTCGAGATTTTGGATCTTGCCCTGTACAAAAAATAAGGCAATGGATGTATGTAATCACAGAGATGTGATATCAAGCTATGATGTAAATAGTTTACCTTGTTTTCTTATAAAGGAGTTATGGTTTAAAGATCTCTTTCCAAAAAGTTTTAATTTTTAGAAATTTTCATTATTCCGCTGCTAATAATTCTCTTCCGCATTAGTTAATCTTGTTTTCCGCGACAGGTCGTCTCAGTTTAGTGGTATCAGAGCTCTAGGTTCGCTGAGTCTACAGAGACATAGGACTTAGGATGTCGAGTCTATTCTTAGTGTTGTCCAGTATATCTAATAGTGTCTTCTGCTCCTCAGGAGAAGAAGATAAGTTAAGGATGTCTGGACCACATGAGGAATATGTGGCAGAGAGTAGCGTTGTTGCACCACGAGAAGGTGCAAGGAACCAGGAGATAGAACAACCTGTACCTGAGCCACCCCAGTTCAATCCAACTGACATGGGGAATCCAGCCGTCCAGACCATGTTTGGGCAGTTTATGACTGCCATGACACACATAACAGATAGGATGCCCATGCCTGCACCTAGGGCACCTACCCAACCTGAAGGACAAGGAATCGACAAGACATTTGAATGACTTCGCCGAGTTGGAGCAACCGAGTACTTTGGAACGGCTGATCCCGCAGATGCCGACCTGTGGTTGACCAAACTAGAGAAAGCTTTTAGAATCCTAAACATCTCAGAAGCTGAGAAGGTTAGACATGCTGTCTATCTTCTCAAAGGGAGTGCTGGTCACTGGTGGACCATGGAAGAGAAGAAGAGACCTAATGTGGAGGTTGCGTGGGAAGTCTTTCGACGTGAATTTATCAATAGATATTTTGCTAAGACGTTCCTGGATGAGAAAATATCTCATTTCGAGAGGTTAAGGCAAGGTCTGATGAACATTAGCGAGCACGAAGCTAAGTTCATGGATTTGTTGCGGTTTTGTCCGCATATGGCTGCTACAGATGAAGAAAGGATCAGGCGGTTCGAGAAAGGGTTGAACGCTGAGTTGACTACTCCCGTGTCTGCCCTAGAGAACCGGGAGAGGTTTGCTGCCTTCGTTGAGTCAGTCCGAAGGATAGAGAGGTCTATAGCATAGAAGAGGCAAACACATAAGAGATATCCTCAGTTCCAGGGATCTTCATCTAGAGACTTTAAGAAGCCTAGATTTTCTGCGCCTATACCACCACCACCTAGACCTAGTGCTCAGACCCAGTGGACACCGAGTAGAGGTAGAGGACAAAGCCTTCCGCTACAAGGGGCTCACAGTTCAACATCTATGGCGGTTACAGGACCACCCAGACCACAACAACAAGATAGAAGTTGTTATATATGTGGCAAGATGGGGCATCTGATGAAAGACTGCAGAGCTAGACCAGCAAGTGTAACCCAACCACAGAGGCAGGGTCAGCAAGGATCACAGAGAAGACAGTTTCCAAGAGGAGCTAGAGGACATGGACAAGCGTCCCAAGCTGGATCGTCAGCACCGAATCAACCACAAGCAACAACAAGATTCTATGCAATGAATCCACCTAATGCAGTGATCAACCCTCAGGTTGTGGCAGGTCAGATGAAGTTGTTATATTCTGATATGTCTACATCCTACATTGTATCTGTTTTGATTGATCCAGGTGCTACGCACTCCTTTATCACTCGAAGGGTGATTCGTAACTGCAATATGACAGTCAGTTATAGAGCAGATAGCTTGTTGCTTGAGACTCCGTTGAAAGGGTCTGCTATGTTGCAGGAGGTATGCTCTTCCTGCATTCTTTTCTTTTCTGAACACCACATTCAAGTGGAACTTATACCACTTGAGATGCAAGGATTTGACATAATCCTTGGGATGGATACCTTGGAAAGGTATAAGGTTGTTTTGGATTGTGAATCCAAGCAAGCTATGTTTGCTGATGAAAGCGACACATGGATCTTTCAAGGAGAGAGAAGGATTCTACCCACCTATCTTGTGTCAGCTATGGTTGCTGAGAAGCTGATGAGGCAAGGATGTTATGCATTCTTGGCCCATGTGGTATATACTACCATGGAAAGTCCTAACCCTGCTGAAGTTCCTGTAGTCAGGGAATTTGAAGATGTATTTCCTAAAGAACTTCCAGGTGTACCACCGCCTCGGGAAATTGATTTTGAAATCAATTTGATCCCAGACACACAACCTATATCACAAACACCATATAGGATGGCGCCTGCTGAAATGGCAGAACTCAAGAAACAGCTGCAGGAGTTGCTTGAGAAGGGTTTTATCTGACCGAGTACTTCGCCCTGGGGTGCTCCAGTGCTCTTTGTTAAAAAGAAAGACGGATCAATGCGATTGTGCATTGATTACAGACAACTAAACAAAGTAACAATAAAGAATAAGTATCCTCTGCCAAGGATTGATGATCTTTTTGACCAGTTGCGTGGTGCAACCATCTTCTCAAAGATAGATTTGAGGTCAGGATATCATCAACTCCGTATTAAGGACAGTGACATTCCCAAGTCTGCCTTCAGAACAAGGTATGGTCACTATGAGTTCACAGTTATGTCGTTCGGACTAACTAATGCACCAGCTGCATTTATGGAACTCATGAATAGAATCTTCTGACTTTTCCTCGATCAGTGTGTTGTTGTCTTTATAGATGACATTCTGATCTATAGTAGAGATGCTCATCAGCATGAACAACATCTTCGTCCGGCTCTAACTTTTCTAAGAGAACACAAGCTATATGCTAAGTTTAGCAAGTGTGAGTTCTGGTTACCGGAAGTATCTTTCCTTGGACATGTGATATCTGCCTCGGGTATTCGTGTTGACCCTAAAAAGGTAGAATCTGTGCTACAATGGGAACAACCGAAGACACCGACGGAAATCCGTAGTTTCTTAGGGTTGGTTGGTTATTACCGAAGGTTCATTAAGAACTTCAGTTCCATAGCCCTACCTTTGACTAAGTTGACCCGGAAGGATATTCCCTTTGTTTGGAGTGATAAGTGTCAGCAATCCTTCCAGTTGCTGAAGGAGAGGTTGACAAGTGCACCTGTACTTGTGTTACCTGAGCAAGGCAAAGGATACATAGTTTTCTGTGATGCCTCCAAGAATGGACTCAGATGTGTGTTGATGTAGGATAAACAAGTGATTTGTTTTTCTTCTCGACAACTTAAGAAACACGAGGAGAATTATCCGACACACGATCTGGAGCTAGTTGATATAGTTCATGCCTTGAAGATCTGGAGACACTATCTCTATGGAGAGACATTCCAGATTTTCACTGATCATAAGAACCTTAAGTATATCTTCTCTCAGCATGAACTTAACATGAGGCAACGTCGCTAGATGGAGTTAATCAAAAACTATGATTGTACAATTGATTACCATCCAGGGAAGGCCAATGTAGTGGTAGATGCTTTGAGTAGGAAATCAGCAACACCAGCCTTAGATAGGGCACAACTAAACTCTTTAGTATGCTCTAGGAGAGATATGCTTATCTCCTTAAGGCAAGACAATGTACAATTGAAGGTGTCATTGTTAGCCGGGTTGCTAGTTGAGATGCATATAAAACCTACTATGAGAGAGAAGATCAAGGAGGCACAACAAGTTGATGCTGCAATTCAGCAGATCAGATCGGAGTTTGGTGATGAGAAACGAGATGGTTTCCATGACTCTGATGACCAAGTAGTCTGTTATCATGGGAGGATGATAGTGCTAGATGTGGATAACTTGAGAAAGTTAGTCCTGGAAGAAGCTCATTCTTCGATGTATGCTATGCATCCAGGAAGCACCAAGATGTATCGAAACTTGAAAGATATGTATTGGTGGCCTGGGATGAAGAAGGATGTTGCTCAATTTGTTATGCAGTGTCCTGTGTGTCAACAAGTTAAAGCTGAACACCAGAAGCCTATAGGAACAATGCAACCATTGCCCATACCATAATGGAAGTGGGATCACGTAACCATGGACTTTGTTGTTGGCCTACCTAGGACAAGCAAAGGGTATGATTCCATTTGGGTAATAGTTGATAGGTTGACAAAGACAACACATTTCTTACCTGTCAAAACAACCTATTCTGCTGAGAAGTTAGCATAGTTGTATATTCAAGATATAGTGTGACTGCATGGAGTTCCAGTCACTATAGTTTCAGACAGGGGTCCCCAGTTTACGAGTCGTTTTTGGGAACGACTTCATAAAGCTTTAGGAACCCAATTAAGGTTTAGTATGACCTTTCATCCTCAGACTGATGGACAGTCTAAAAGGACTATACAGACCTTGGAAGACTTGCTGAGGGCATGTGTTCTTCAGTTTACAGGGAGTTGGGATCTGCACCTAAGCTTGATAGAGTTTGCCTACAACAATAGCTATCAACATAGCATTGACATGGAACCTTATGAAACTTTATATGGTAGACGTTGTAGATCACCCCTATGTTGGTATGAAACCGGTGAATATCAACTGTTAGGTCCTGATCTTGTGCAGCAGACCACAGAAAAGATCAAAGTGATACAACAACAGATCAAGACTGCACAGGATAGGTAGAAATCTTATGCTGACAAGCGTCGTAGACCTTTGGAGTTCCAGGTTGGAGATAGAGTGTATCTCAAGGTCTCACCATGGAAGGGAGTTATGAGGTTTGGAAGGAAAGGGAAGTTAGCTCCTAGGTTTATGGGGCCTTATCCAATCATTGAACGGATTGGAAAAGTAGCCTATAAACTAGAGTTACCCCCAGAGTTACAGGGGTTACACCCTGTGTTTCACATTTCTATGCTGAGGAAATGTCACCCTGATACAGAGTCAGTTCTACAGCCTATGGAGGTAGAATTGAATGATGATGTGTCATACGAGGAAGGACCAGTGTCAATCCTGGATAACAGAATTAAAAAGTTGAAAAAGAAAGATATAAGTCTTGTTAAAGTCCTCTGGAATCACCGTGGTGTGGAAGAAGCCACTTGGGAACTAGAGGAAGAGATGAGAAGGAAATACCCTGCTCTTTTCTCTTAATATGTTTTGTTGATTTTGGGGACGAAATCCTTGTAAGGGGTGGATAATTTGTAACATCCCTGACCTGGGTTATGAACTAACCCTAGGTGTTTTGCTTAATTATGTAATTAGATACTTGTGATTATCTTTTGGTATGTAATTAAAGCTTCTGAGGAACATATAATTCTATTTCTGTCCCTTTTGAACAATGTTGTAATATTGTTTTGTAATACAGGGACCTATGTGCAAATTACCCAATTAAAAGGGGTTAACTTGCAAATTGCACATGTTAAGATTTTCCTTTGGTGTTGAGACATCATAAGGATGAATATGATGAAGTATGATGGATTCTCCAAGCTTGGGCACCAATATGCAGCTTGTGGAGCAATCCTTGTACTTAAAACTCTAATTTTGGTGTAAAGTGCAATTTAGCAAAAATATGGGGTGCAAATTGTAAAATACACATTCTAGAGTATCTTTTATGACTCTTGGCATCATTTATAGTAAGAATGATGAAGAGGGAACTTCAATTGAATAATCAAATAAGAATGATAACCCTTATAAATTAAATAATCAAGGTATAAGCCTAATAACATTTCTATATGTGCAACTTAGTAAGAAGTTGGCTTTCTTCACCTTTATACCTTGGGTTTAAGATGTGTTTTTCTTAATTATGGAAGGGAGAAACTTGGCTTATAAGAAGGGAAGGACCTAGATGAGAAATGGAGAAATAAGTTGTCCTTATGATGGAATTTCACCCAAAGTATATATACACCTTTTCTCACTTAGCAAGGATCGTTTCCTTCACTTCCCTTCTTATCTCCTTGCTTAGACCGACTTAGGACAGAGCTCTGGAGAATAGGAGAACGGACAAGCAGTTCTAGGTAAGCTTTGATCATCATCTTGCTCGAATTCATGGAGGAAATCATGTTGCAAGGTTGGTTTGCTAGTTTTTCTTACTTAGTTCTTCTTTCTAGCCATCCTTTCCAACCAATTCTTGAAGAAGGAACCTTGGACGACCTATGGAGCTCAAGACACCATTAAATCTTCAAAGCTTGGAGCTCTATATCTGGTTCTAAGGTGGGTTTTATAACTCTAAACCCTTAAACTTTGTTATGCATCTTTCTTTCTTGCAAAAGTAGTTTGTTCTTCTTTCCCCCATCCTTCCTTGCTTTCTTGCAACTAAAACCATGAGGAACAAACCTGGATCTGGAGGTAGAAGAAGATGGGCGTGATTACCAATGCTACTTTACCAAACGGTCTTGCCCCCCCTTGGCCAAACGGTTTGCAAAACCGTTTGGGGAAAACGGTTTGCAAAACCGTTTGAAGGGCAAACAGTTTCACAAGGTCGGTTGGAGCAAACGGTCTCCAAGACCATTTGCTTGAGTTGACCAAGGGTTGACCATTTGAGATTTCTGTTCATAATTATGTTGTTTGATAACCCTCCAAATTTGAAGGGATTAACTCTAAAGGAATCGTGAGTTGAAGGCTAATCAATTAGGCAAACCTAATTGGATTAAGTGCTGATTTTTCAGCTTGATTAATTGACCTTTTTGGGAAAACGGTTTCAAAACCGTTTGAGTGAGTTGACCAAGCGTTGACCTTTTGAGATTTCTGTTCATAATTATGTTAGTTAATAACCCACCAAATTTTATAGGTTAAATCCCAAGGAATCATGAGTTAAAGGCTAATCAATTAGGTAAACCTAATTGGATTAAGTGCTGATTTCCAACCTGATTAACTTGACCTTTTTGGGAAAACGATTTCAAAACCGTTTGTGGGCGTTGACCAAGGGTTGACCGTTTGATATTCCTGTTCATAATTATGTTGGTTAATAACTCACCAAATTTGATAGGTTAATTCCAAAGGAATCATGCGTTGAAGGCTAATCAATTAGGTAAACCCTAATTGGATTAAGTGCTGACTTTCAACATGATTGATTTGACTTTTTGGGTTTTCTTGCCCAAACGGTCTCAAGACCATTTGGGGGTCACCCAAGACCGTTTGAAGGTCTAGGGTCAAGTATGGATATGTGTTTGAAGATCCAAAGATGTGGTATGAATCCTAATCGGCTAAGTGCTGATTTTGCAAGTGATGAGTTGATTGTTTTGGGTTGATTGGCCCAAACGGTTTCAAAACCATTTGGGGATCACCCAAACGGTCTCAAGACCATTTGGGGATCACCCAAGACCGTTTGGAGGTCTGGGGTTAAGTATAGTTGACCAATTGAAGGTCCAAAGGTACACAATTACAAAGCAATCAATTGCTGATTTGATGATCAACTCAATAGCTCAAACCCTAATGATTTTTCACTAGAATCCAAGGGTTGGGTGAGCCAAACGGTCTCAAGACCATTTGGAACTCATCCAAACGGTCTAAAGACCGTTTGGAGGTCACTCAAGACCGTTTGGAGGTCTAGGGGTGAGTATGGTTAAGCGATTGATGATCCAATGATACTAAGTTGGAGTGTAATCAATTGTTGTTTTGGTGATCAATCCAATGATCCAAACCTTAATTGGTTGACTTGGATTTTGATGATATGATGGGAAAACGGTCTCAAGACCGTTTGGAGGTCATCCAAATGATCCCAAGACCGTTTGGGGTCAGGTCATGTCCCAATTGAGTGATGGTTCAATGGGTTCAAATCAATTAGACCCACATTGAAATATGTTGAAGGGTTATTGATTCCAAACCCTAATTCAATTGATTTAAACCCTAATTGATGGTCAATTGAGGGTCAAATCAGTTGAAGGTTGACCTATTAAACTCAATTGAGGTATGAGTATGAGTCCAATTGATGATTGGTTCCATGAATTCAATGATTGAAGTAATCAACATTGGAAACCTTAATTCAATTGGATACCTTATGTAATGGAGGTCCAATGTGATTGAATCTTTGGGAATTAAGATGATGAATGTTCTATTGATCCAATGATGATTAGTAATGACAAACAGTGAAGGAACCAAGGTTGAAACCCTAATAGTACCTAAGTGACTAGTACCAATTAAGGGGAGAATTCTTAATTGTTTATAGGATTAATAGCTTGATACACTATGTTAACCATAGTAGTATGTACTTGATTGAAGGGTTGATGTGACCTAATCCAGTTGAAAGAATGAAAGATTAGAATACACATATATATATAAATATGAATCATGTAATGATCTTCTGTAGCACGACCGTGTAAGGGAGCACAGCCGTGGTAGCCTTAACTTGCACGACTGTGCAAGGGAGCATGACCGTGGTAGCCTTACTTTGCACGACCGTGCAAGGTGGCACGGCCGTGGTGTCCTATAAAGAAATTGAAAAGTTTTGGTATTATGCTGACATTGTTATATATGCATGTCCTTATTTGTATAAGTCATACAGGTTGATATTATGAGGTGATCATATCCAGGTAAGAGTTATGATGTCATTATCCTTGAAAACAATTATAAGCTTTTAGAGTAATGATATGTGAAAAGTATATACATTGCTTCAATCAAGGTCATGTTGTTAGATGACTTGATGCTTATATGTCACTTGGTAGCAAGTGTTATGATAATCTGAGGGTTTGAATAACCATGTTCCTGAATCATATGATGAGATGGTTAAGAATTAATATCCATATGATAACTGATATGAGTTAAACTTGATACATTTAGTATTCTTATTTTATAGAAGTGTTTTAATGATTAATGATTGAAAACATGCTTGATGCTGAAAGAATGCTAAAATGTACCTAAATAATCAAGTATAATCATATCATGTAGAGCCCTGATCATAGATCCATCATTGTCAGAAGCCAAATGATGGTGAAATAGGTTTTCCTAAGGGGACTCCTGGATCACATACTTTTGAGTATGTGGGGGATTATGGACGTGAATATCCTTACGTCCTAGTGTACGAATTGATGTAGATGTATCTTAAATCTATCAACCCTTCACTATATGTTTATGCTGGGATGATGTATCACCAATCTCCTGAGGAAATCTTTAATGCCGCATCGATGAGAGATAAACAAGAGATCTTTCGATGATGAAGAGAGTACATAATGCCACTGTGACTCTAATAGCGAAGTGCCAGAATACCCTGGTAAGCTATTGTAGCAGAGACACAAGATGTCCTGCATGTTGATCCTCACACTGACTGAGGAAGATGAGGTCATAAGAATCCGGCTCTTTTGATGACCTATGTATGATACCGATGTGACTTAGTAGTGATCGGTTGGAGTATGAGCGGCATACCTCATCTCCGTAGGGTATAATAATGATTGAAAATCATAATCATCCGTGTAGCATAACTGCTTAGGTTGAACTACGAGAAACAATGATTGATGTTACATTGTTTATAAATGTTCTAGTCAAGTAACTAGTATACATGTTCTTCATATTATTTATTGATATGATTGCTTAAGTAAATGTTGTCTTACTTAATACCAAATCTGTTGTTGAATGCCTTAAAGATTATATCGCTTATGTTAATCCTTTATTGCTATAACAAAGCTTCTGGCGAAGAGTTATAACTCTCGTTGGGACAATCATTTAAAATTGTCTCACCCCCGTGGGATTCGACTTTTTAGGTGGATGTCGAGGATGGAGGAACCAATCCGAGGGTGGGCAGTATCAGCATCAGCAACACCAGAGGCAGCAGTGAATCTCAGGTGGAGATACTGAGTGCCAAGTCTTATACATAGTATGTCTTATGTCGTCTCTGTACTCTCAGGTCCTAGGAGTCAGTAGGTCTGAGCTTTTTGGCTTAGTGCCTCGAGATTTTGGATCTTGCCCTGTACAGAAAATAAGGCAATGGATGTATGTAATCACAGAGATGTGATATCAAGCTATGATATAAATAGTTTACCTTGTTTTCTTATAAAGGAGTTATGGTTTAAAGATCTCTTTCCAAAAAAATTTAATTTTCAGAAATTTGCATTATTCCGCTGCTAATAATTCGCTTCCGCATTAGTTAATCTCATTTTCCGTGACGGGTCATCTCACATTTTCGCGTGTCATCTCGTTGTTTGGGTGATGGCGAGGTGTCACATTTGGTTTGGTATCAGAGCTCTAGGTTCGCTGAGTCTACGGGGATCTAGGACTAGGTCTGCATCTGTTCTTGTGAGTTTTTCTAGATTTTCTTACAAAAACCTTCTGCCTCAGCCGAAGATAAAGCTTAAAGATGTCTGGAAACCATGAAGAAAATGTTGCCGAGTGCAGCGATGCTGCATCAGTTGATGGAGCAGGAGTGCAGGCACGTGAAGATCGAGTGCCTGAGGTCCCCCAACTTGACCCAGCCATTCTCAAAAATCATGCCTACCAACAGCTTCTGGGGCAGTTGATGGCTACTATGAATCACATGGTGGAAAGGTTGCCAGTGCCTCAGCTAAGGGCACATTCTACCCATGGTGAAACATCGGGTATTGGGAAGACCTTTGAGTGGATTTGCCGAGTCGAAGCTTCAGACTATGCTGGAACGGTTGATCCAGCGGATGCAGATCTGTGGCTAACAGGTCTCGAGAAGCCTTCTGGATCCTTGACATCCCCGAAGTGGACAAAGTCAAGCACGCTGTCTACCTTCTAAAGGGTAGTGCTGGCCATTGGTGGGCCATCGAGGAGGAAAAGCGACCCGATGAGGAGATCAGTTGGGAGGTTTTCCAGCGAGAGTTTGTGAGCGGATACTTTCTGAAGACGTATATGGATGAGAAGATCAACCAGTTTGTGCGTCTACGGCAACAATCGATGAGCATCACCAAGTATGAAGCCAAGTTTATGGACTTGCTGAGGTTTTGTCCTCACATGGCGGCAACAGATGATGAGCGGATCAGGTAGTTTGAGAAAGGTTTGAGTGCTGAGCTGTCGACACCTGCTGCTGCTTTGGAAAATAGGGAGCAGTTTGCCACGTTCATGGAGTCCGTCCGTAGGATTGAACGATCTGTCAGGGATGAACGGGAGTCCATGACCAGGAAAAGGCCTGCTCAGTCCCAGGGACCAAGATCTGGTGGCTTTAAGAAGCCAAGGTTTTCAGCACCTTCCATGATGCAGAGTTCTCGTGTACCATCACAATGGTCTCTGAGTAAGGGAAGAGGTTATATTTCTTCACCGTCGAAGGCACATAGTACAGCTTCTGTGGCAGTGACAGGGCCATCTAGGCCACAGACAAAAGGCAGGTCATGTTATCACTGTGGACAGACTGGGCACTTAAGGTCAAATTGCCCAAGGAAAGATGTTAAAGTAACACAACAGCTGAGACAGAGTCAATAAGGGTCAGACATACAACAACCCAGTGGCAGTAGAGGGCGAGGACGCAGTCAAGCATTGCAAGCAGGATCGTCTGCTCAAGGAAGAAGAGGGCATAGACAAAAAGCAACAGCTCGATTCTATGCTATGAGTCAGCCGGAGGCGATAGTCAACCCGCGAGTGGTGACATGTCAGATGGAGTTATTTCATTCTGATTTGTCTTCTTCTTGCTTTATATCTGTTCTGGTTGACTTGGGTGCTACACACTCTTTTATCGCACATGGTCTGCTTGATAGATGTCCTTTATCTGTTAGTTGTAAGAAAGATAGCATGTTGTTAGAAACCCCTCTCGATGGTTCCTCGATGCTTCGAGAGGAGTGTCTGTCTTGTGTTTTGTCTTTCTCAGGACACGATATACAAGTGGATCTTATACCACTTGATATGCACAGATTCGATGTGATCCTTGGGATGGATACCTTAGAGAAGTATAAGGTCGTGTTGGACTGTGGTTACAAGCAAGCATTGTTTGATGACGATGGAGAGAAGTGGATCTTCCAAGGAGATAGGAAGATTCTTCCGACATATCTAGTGTCAGTGTTGGTGGTAGAAAAGTTGTTGTAGCAAGGTTGTAAGGCATTCTTAGATCACATTGTAGATACCAAGGTGAATGGTCCTAGCCTTGAGGAGGTGACAGTTGTCCAAGAGTTTGCGGATGTGTTTCCTAATGAGTTCCCCGGTGTTCCCCCACCTCGAGAGATTGATTTTGAGATCAATATGGTGCCAGGAACACAACCAGTTGCATAGACGCCATATAGGATGGCTCCAGCAGAGATGGCAGAGCTCAAGAAGTAGTTACAGGAGTTGTTGGAGTAAGGTTTCATCCGACCAAGCACATCACCTTGGGCTGCTCCAGTACTATTTGTTAAGAAGAAGGACAGATCGATGCGGCTATCCATAGATTACCGATAGTTGAACAAAGTCACGATCAAGAATAAGTACCCGCTGTTGAGGATTGATGATATGTTTGATCAGTTGCGTGGAGCTACAGTGTTCTCAAAGATCGATCTACGGTCGGGATATCATCAGTTGAGGATTAAGGTGGATGACATACCAAATTCAACATTTAGGATGAGGTATGGTCACTTTGAGTTTTTGGTTATGCTGTTTGGGCTAACCAATGCACCTGCAGCTTTCATGGATCTGACGAACCGAGTGTTCTGTCCGTTTCTAGATCAGTTTGTTGTAGTCTTCATAGATGACATCTTGATCTACAGTCAGGACAGTCAAGAGCATGAACATCATCTTCGACAAGCTTTGACTCTTCTTTGCCAACATCAGTTGTATGCCAAGTTCAGTAAGTGTGAGTTTTGGTTGAAAGAAGTGACTTTCTTGGGTCATGTGATATCTACAGAAGGATTCAGAGTGGACCCCAAGAAGGTGGAATCAGTGACAGATTGGAAACAACCAAAGACACTGACCGAAGTTTGTAGTTTTCTGGGTTTGGCAGGATATTACCGGAGGTTTATTAAGGATTTCAGTGCGATCGCATTTCCGATGACAAAGTTGACCAGGAAGGATGTACCTTTTATCTGAGATGATCGTTGCCAGTAAGCTTTCCAAAGTCTAAAGGAGAAGCTGACTAGTGCTCCAGTGTTGGTGCTGCCAGAGCCTGGGAAGAGCTATGTTGTTTTCTGCGATGCTTCCAAGAAAGGCTTAGGTTGCGTGCTGATGTAAGAGGATCATGTGGTTTCTTTTGCTTCGCAATAGCTTAAGAAACATGAGGAGAACTATCCAACACATGATTTAGAGTTGGAAGCGGTGGTACATGCATTAAAGATTTGGAGACACTCTCTTTATGGAGAAGTGTGCCAGATCTTTACAGATCATAAGAACTTGAAGTACATCTTTTCACAGAGTGAGCTGAAAATGCGACAACGTCGTTGGATGGAGCTAATCAATGATTATGATTGCACCATTGAGTATCATCCTGGTAAGGCAAACATGGTAGCTGATGCGCTTATCATAAAGTCTTCTTCTCTTTCCATGAAGAAGGCACAGTTGAGTTCCTTGGTATGCAATAGGTGAAATATGTTTGTCTCCTTGTAGAAGATGAATGTGCATTTGGAAGTTTCCTTATTGGCAGGACTGTTGGAACAGATGCAAGTCAAGCCTACACTGAGACAGCAGATCAAAGATGCACAACATGCGGATGATACAGTGTAGTTGATCAGGTCAGAGCTTGGCAGCGAAAAGCGTGATGGGTTCCATGAGTCCGAGGATGGACTAGTTTGCTATCATGGTAGGATGGTGGTCCGCGATGGTGATAATCTAAGAAAGCTAGTGCTCGAGGAAGCACACACATCGATGTATGCTATGCATCCAGGAGTCACCAAGATGTATCGTAATCTGAAAGACCTGTACTGGTGGTCTGGCTTGAAGAAGGATGTAGCTGAGTTTGTGGCTAAGTGCGCAGTATGTCAGCAAGTTAAAGCTGAGCATCAGAAGCTGGCAGGTACGTTGCAACCCATGCCGATACCGAAATGGAAATGGGATCACATAACCATGGATTTTGTAGTTGGTCTACCTAAGACAACTAGAAATCATGATTCCATTTGGGTAGTAGTGGACAGGCTGACAAAATCTGCTCATTTCATACATATAAAGACAACGTATACAACAGAGAAGCTTGCTCAGGTGTATGTAGACGAGATAGTGCATTTACACAGTTTACCAGCAATGATAGTTTCCGACAGAGGCCCTCAGTTCATGAGTCGTTTCTGGGAACAGTTGCACACAACGTTGGGAACGTAGTTGAGGTTTAGCACTGCCTTCCATCCGCAGACGGATGGACAGTCTGAAAGGACTATTTAGACCTTGGAGGATCTTCTCTGAGCTTGTATCTTACAGTTCCTAGGTAGTTGGGACGTGCATCTCAGTCTGATAGAGTTTGCTTACAATAATAGTTACCAACAAAGCATTGACATGGCTCCTTATGATGCTCTATATGGAAGGAAGTGTAGATCTCCTTTATGCTGGTATGAGTCTGGTGAGTATCAACTTTTGGGTCCTGAATTAGTGCAGCAGACAACAGAAAAGATCAGAGTGATACAACAATAGTTGAAAACAGCACAGGACAGACAGAAGTCTTATGCAGACAATCGTCGACGACCTTTAGAGTTCTAAGTGGGAGACAAAGTGTATCTCAAGGTCTCACCTTGGAAAGGTGTGCTGAGGTTTGGTCAGAAAGGCAAACTGGAACCCAGGTATATGGGGCCATACCCAGTAATAGCATGTGTTGGCAGGGTAGCTTACAAGTTAGAGCTGCCGCCAGAGTTGCACATGTTACATCTGGTGTTCCATGTCAGCATGTTGAAGAAAAGTCATCCAGACACAGGAACAATGATACAGCCAGTTGAGGTTGAGCTTGATGAAGATGTAACCTATGAAGAAGGTCTCATGATGATCCTTGACAGGAGGGTAAAGAGGTTGAAAAGGAAAGACCTGGTTCTTGTGAAAGTTCTTTAGCATCATCGTGGTGTTGAGGAAGCCACATGGGAGCTTGAGGAAGAGATGAGGAGGAAGTATCCCTCGCTTTTCTCTTTGGATTTCGGGGACAAAATCCCTTTGTAGAGGTTTATGGCTTGTAAGGACCCTGACCTTCATTTTAGGCTTACCCTGTTTGTTTTGCCTAAACCTTATGTTTGGTTGCTTGCTAATCACCTTTAGTGGTGATTAGGGTTTGCCTGTGTTTTGTTGGGAGTTGGAGGTGCTAATTGCAAAATAACCTAAGATAGGGTTGAAGAGCAAGTTTGTCACCTTGAGAGATGTCTTTATCTCTCTTTGCTTCCTCTAGGGTTGAGGGGAAGGTTTGGGTTCCTGCCTTGTGTTGCCCTGGGCTTGGTTGAGCTCTTTTTGACCTTGTTTTCCCTTGTTTGGGCCTTTCCTTATTTGGTTGAGCCCTGTATCGGGCAAGCTAGCTTGTGTCAGCCTTAGTGTGTGTCGGCCATGCCTTGTATCGGCCTAGAGGAGTAGTGTGTCGGCCTTTGACCTTGTTTGACCTCCTTGCCTTGGTTGTGTCACCCTAGCTTGGACATGTGGTCGAACCTTGGTTGAGTGGTGGCATGGCATGTGCATGAGGTTTGCAAGGTGGTAAAACGTGTGGACAAGTGTCCCTTGGTAAGGTGACACCTTGCCTTGGTTTAATCTTGACCCTCATCTATATATGCCTTGCCTTTCTCTTCCTTGGGAACCCTTTAGCTCTTTTGTTGCTCTTCCCTCCTTGTGTACATGACACACCTTCCTTGGAGATCTTAGTGGACGATCCTTTCCCCTTAGTGGAGATCTCTTCTTCTTCCTCTAGCTTGGTGGTTGAACCCTAGGTGGGTCTTGTTCTTTAGTAAGCATCCTCCCTCTCTCTTTAGCATCTTCTTTTCCATCTTGCCTACCCTTCGGCCATAGTGGTTATGATCCTTGTTCCTTTTCTTGACGTGACCGAAAGTGGTGTTCTTGGATCTAGGAGCGTAAAGCTTGGAGCTTTAGAGCTTGAAGAGTTTGCTTAAGGCGGGTTACATAACTTCTAACCCTAGCTATACTACCTTCTTTATGTTGCATATTTCCTATATGTTGATGATCGGCCATTGCATGTTATGTTTCTTTCTCTAGTACATGTTGTTGATCTTATGGATATAGTGAGCATGATGTTGTTGATGGTTTACATACCTTTGTATCTAGTTGTCCGAACCATAGTTTAGGGTTTTCTTTGGTGGAAACACCCCTTTCTCTCCTTGGTCTAGAGAAGTGAGTTTGAGCTCTAGTGATGTAGGCAATACCCCTCTCTCATTTTAGGTGATAGGTGAGTCTACATTCTAGTTGCTTGGGCAACACCCTCCTCTCACCATGGATTTGAAAGGTGAGCTCTTGGATATGTGATGACTTATGTTGAGGTTGGTCCTTGTAAGTTGCCCGATTTGTGATTGAGGTTGTGCAAAACCCCTATCTCTTGGTTGTTGAGAGGTGAGCCGATCTTCTTGATCATTTAGGGTTTGGTTCCCTTGTGCTTGAGGTTGAAGATGACCATGTTGGGTTGTGCCTTGCACGATATGACCTTAGAGTAGTGCTGTCCAATAGCCTTGTCTTGGGTTGTACCTTTGATCGATATGCCTAGTTGGGTTTGACCGATACCCTTTGTGGAGTGGGAGCTTGGACGATACACCTTGATGTGTGCTCTGCACGACACACCTTGTGATAGTCCTTGGCCGATATGAGATGTTTTACCTAGTTGGACGATAGATCTTCTTGTGGGGTTGCTTGTTATAGGTGGGCAACACCCTGGCCCCTTCCTTGGGTGATATGAGTAAGATGGGTAACCTTGTGTCGAGCATGGGGTTTGTGTTTGCCCGTCATACCCTAAGTGAGTTGACCGATATGGTTCCTTAGTAGTTACCATGCTCTCAGACGATAGGATGCCTTGGACGATAGAGTACCTTGGCCTTCATGAGGGTCCTTTGGACGATATGGGTTGATGGTTGAATGATAGGGCATCTTGGGCGCCATGGTCTTGGTCGACAGCCCCTGATGATGATGCACGATTCATCCTTAGATCTGGTTTCTCGACACCTTGTGAGCTGGTTGCACGATAGGTTGAGGCGTGGTTGGTCGATATGATGGCACACGTGCTCTAGGGGTTGGAACCCTAGCCGATACACCCTTTGGTGAGGGTTGGCGCTGCTCGCCATACATATATTGAGGGTTGTAGGAGCTTTAGTGAGGGTTCTGATAGCCCAGAATGTATATAGTTGATAGTTCTCTATTAATAATGATAATACAAGTGATATGATGTAATCACCTTGAATCCTGTATATATGATAAAGGGTTAAGATGATAGGTTGTGAACCAGGAAGCTTGGAAGCATATGATGTTGCTTCACATGATGATGTGGCTCATGATTATGATCACATGTATGGAGCATGATAATACTTATGATTGATGATCAAACTATGCTTTCTATAGCTTATGTGTAATATACTCATGGATGTTGCTTTATACTTGATAGCATGATAATCTTGTTAATCCATGATGACTTTAGTTATCTCTATGGATGTGTATACTAACCATGCATGTATTTTATGTTGATTGATGGCTTGATAAGAGCTATGAGATGTATGTGCTTGAGTAGCACCATGTGATAATGAGATAACAAGTTGATAGGTCTGAGGACCTGATATAAGGCTGAGTGCCTAGTTGAGGTGTTATCCTCTGATGATGAGATAAGGGATGCGTTCCCAACATGCTGTTGCATGATGATGATGCCTTGAGAGGAAGTGGTTGATATCATGAGGGATTGAGGTCCCATGACAGTATGATGATGGCAATAATGATGTAATTCTATAAGACTATGGTATACTTTGGTTGCCTCAACAATTGGCTTAAAATATACTAATTAATTATAAATGAATATATCATGTAGTTTGACTTGGCCATAGATCCATCATCGTTAGTATTTGGTGATGGTGAAATAGGTTTATCCTGTGAGATTACCTGGAGCGCATATTGTTGAATATGAGAGGTTTCCCCTAGCCTAAAATAGGAGGGTTTGAGTGCAATTGTGGTGGCAGACTCATGATATATGGAGCATGGTGAACAAACCCATGGCTCAGGATATGTGATGAGGGGCATGATGCATTCATGACTCAGATGTATATACTAGCACATGTGTCAAGGTGAGCTAGAGATATGGGTAGCTTGCAGAGCTGAACTAGAGGCTGAGACCTTATAAGCATAAGATTGTGGTGTTGCTTGATGATTCGTGTACTGACCATGAGAAGGTGAGGTCATGGAGTTTATATCTCCTTAGACCTTATATGGCACCGGATCGGGCTTCGCAACCAATGGTTGGATTTGAGCAGGGAAGGTTCACTTCCTCAGGGCATAATAAAACGTAATCCAGCCGAATAGTATATCTCGCTTAGAGCAAAACACGGAACATTGATTGAGGCCTTGTACTTATATAGCTAATCTAGTTCTACCTTGCAGATATGTGTATGATCCTTATATTTTGTGATAAGTTCTTATAAACCTTATCTTGTCAATCATGTTTCATAAAGAAATGCTTGGTTATATGCCTCTTGGATATCTTGGTAAGATTGATGGTAATAATAGCCTTACTCAGTATGCTGCTCTTGTTATATGCTTTATCAGCTAACTGCTGTTGTTGCCTTAACCTTATGAGGTTTTATAGTTTCGGCGGGGAGTTATGTTTCTCACTGGGACTGTGTGTCTCACCCCACTGGTTTACACCATTTTTAGGTGATCGCTCTAGACGTGGTGGTGGTCATGAGGTTGCAGCCGAGCAGCAAGAAGAGCAGTAGAAGGCAAGAGATGGACATGCTACTGTTCTGGTGGTTTTGTAGTAGAGTCCTAGAGTCATCCTTGTACTCTCAGGTCCTCAGAGGTGTTCGATGACATTTCACGATGACTAGTTGTTGTAATTTTGGTTTATCCTACTGCTGGCCATATGTGGCCCGTTATGTATACATAAACAGGTGATGAACTCTGGTGCTGATGGTACAGCTGGCTCCGATAAGCGGTGAACATATATCAAAGGCTGTAAATATTTTTATAACATGCTTTCTATGCAGGATATGGATGCAAAAGTTCCCTTGAGTATGCTTTCCGCAATCAGTTTTAATTAACCCGTGTTTTCAGTAAGATGAGGTTTCGCACATTTTCACATGTCATCTCATTGTCTGGGTGATTTCGGGGTGTCACATAGTGTATTGGCCATAAGTCACCACACTTATCTAGTAGTGTATCAGCCATAGGTGACCACAATTTTCTAGTAGTATATCGGCCATAGGTCATCACACTTGTCTTGTAGTGTATCAGCCATAGGTCACCACACTTGTCTTGTAGTGTATCGGCCTAACATCAATTCTTGAGTTGCCCAACTATCACCAAGTGATATGGACTCATCTCGGATTAGGGCATTGTTGATATAGGGTTGACCATCATCAATCACTTTAGGTGTTTCACCTATCAAGGTATTAGCCACACCATTACTTGGCATTTTAGCCATCACTTCTAAGAGTGGGTTTCCCTCACCTTTACAAGGTGTGTCGAGTTGAGTCATGTATGTCAAGTTGAACACATGTATTGGGTTAGGGGTATATCGGGCTAGGCATCATCATATCCCTCATACCCTCGACCATCAAGGTATCAACCTTACCTATCTTATGGTGTATCACATTCACCATACTTGGGTGTAACAACTTCACCTCACTTGGGTCTACAATCCTTACCTCACTTGAGGATATTGACCACACCAAAATTTAATGTATTGGCCATCACATGTTCTAGGGTATCAACCACCTTACCACTTTTGTCCTCTAATGTATTGGGTTACAATCACCATATCATTCTAGAGGTTTGTGCTTACCTCCATATCGTTCATGAGGTGTATGATTGCTTCCATATCGGGAAACATGTGTGTGCTTGCTTCCATATTGGGCAAGAGGTGTGTACTTGCTTCCATATCATTCAAGAGGTGTGTACTTGCTTCCATATCGAGTAAGAGGTGTGTACTTGCTTCTATATCGGGCAAGATGTGTGTACTTGCTTCCATATCGGGAAAGAGGTGTGTACTTGCTTCCATATGGGGCAAGAGGTGTGTATGTGTGTGTGTCACACCATATCATCCAAGAGATGTGTGTGTGCTTCACACCATATTGTCCAAGAAGTGTATGTGTGTGTCACTTTTATCGGGTTACTCAAGTTTAGGGTTTTGCATATCGGGTTGGACCCTTATGATCATACCTCTTCAAATCTTCAAAGTATCAACCTACCATGTGTTGAGTGACAAGATAGACAACTGGTTAGTCCTTTTCAACCAACCCAAAGGAACAAAACGATAGGGGTGTGGGGTTTCAAGGTATATCGGGCTTCATATCACCATATTGGATTTCATCACCATATCAGGTTAAAGGTGCTTCAACCCGATATCGGTTTGTGCCATGATGATGTCATCATCATCAAGCTCTAGAATTTCATTCCTTACTATTCTAGTTCATGGACAACAGTCCTATGCAACTATTAGAACTCATGGATTCATCGGTTGTTCAAGAAAACTCGAAATTGAAAGTAGATCAAAAAGTATTTTAAGATTGAAGGTGAATAATAACATGATTGGGTTCAAGTTATATAACCTGCCTCAAGAACAACTTCAAAGATCCAAGCTCCAAAGCTTCACATTCCCAAGGTTGAAGAAGACTTATCAAGAGTCCAAGACTTGTTCACAACTCCTCCATATGCAAAGAATCACCATAGTTAAGAACTTGGTGAAGAAGAAAAGAAAGGAATAACTATAACCCGAGAATCATGCTTCAACCAAGGTTGAAGATGACCATGGATTCACCTTAAGCTTGAAGCTCGAGCTCCTACTTGCTCCTCAACTTATATGGGCGATATACAAGAGAAAGAGAGTTTTAGGATTTGAAAATTTTCACTAGTAGGTGAAAGGAGTTGTATATATAATTGAGGTTCATAAGAGAGAGTGTATAAGAGGTGTCATCACCCGATACTACTAGGTGACACATGTACATGCATGGTTGACACGTGTCCATGCACGTACACATGTTTATCTTGACATGAAAAACTCTTTAGGATAATCTAGGGATAATATTTTGGCCATTAGTTATCTTGTTGAGTAAGATATTTCAACTCAACATCACTTTATTCACAAACTGATACAACTTTTCCAAGGAAAGTTGTAAACTGATAGCCATCACCTTATTGAGGTGATTAACCCATCATGTCCTTTGCCAAGAGTTGAAAAAATTATATAGGACCTCCTCTATGGATCCTTGGCCGATAGGCACTCCCATATAAGCTCTACAACTCGGTACAACTCAATTACGATTTCAACTATACAACTCTTCTTGGTCTTTTCATCACCAAGAATACTATTACTCAAAAATGATTCAAACATGGTGCCTCCTTTCTCTGTCATGTAGGGGATACTAAGAGAGAGTAGGGACACTCTATAGGTGGTAATTTATACATCAACCCTACATTTTGGGTAAATTGCAAATTGCACAAAAACGAGTACACAAGGCACAAGCATTTTTCAAACAAGCTCCAACTTGGAACTTAGGCTTTCCACAAACCACCACTTAACATATTTCTCTCTATTATGATGCTAAAGAACTTAATGAACGTTCAACATGTGAAATATTGCAATATAACCCCTCATCTTGGGTAAATTGCACTTTGGTCCAAAACAAGGGAACATTGCTCAAACAACATTAAAACATGATCAAACTTGAAACATAAGTGTGTCACATGATAACAAAACACCTTAGAGGCAGGGTTAGCCCTAAACCCAGGTCAGGGTCCTTACAACATGCATCGTATAAGGAAGATCAAGCCATTGGTAAGAACATCAAATATATTATAGGTAAAGGGAACAAAATGATGATGGTTCACTTCACATGCGGTTGCGTTCTTACGAACTTTATGTGCAACCGCATCAGAAGCTGTCTGACCCGCCTTGAAGTTATTTACCTAGTCAATGGAGATAAAAAAGTAAGATCAACACAAGTGTGTTTTCTATCAGTCCTATTAAATAACAATATGGCAGTAGGTCTCTGGGCATGGCGACCATGATGATGTGTCCTTAGGAGGAAGACTAGAGCTTCATTTAAGACTTTTATCTCAGCATGAGAAATAATGTCAAAGAAGACATCTCAAATGACAATACAATGGAGCTTGAATCCTAATCGGATGTGACAATGCACTACCAAGTCACCCAAAGAGTGAAGACCCACAAAATGACAAAGGAGGCAACACTCATTGTCAGGATATAGAGGGATCATAATCGGTAATGTTTTAAGGAGTGGGAAAGGGGATCCACTCCCTATAGGAAACATCCCATATGCCAAACACACAACCAAACTTTTACAAAGGGATGAAAATATAGTTGATTCAAAATTATGTTTTAAGATACCAAAATATAGTGGTGGAAGACAAAAGATCTAACTATTACAATGATTGTTTCTATCATAATACTTTACCACATATGGTGATACAAAAAGGGAAACTAATCTACAATATAGGACTAGCAGAGGGTCATCTAACCACCTTGAATCTATCTCCCAAGAAGGATCAACTACATTGAATATGTCCAAGTCAACCTTGGTAGTCTCCTCTTTGCTCACTGCCTAAGGGGTTGGAAGCATACCCACAAGAGAAGACAAAATGGAAGTTATCGACATAAAATGTTGATATGAGCATATTAACAGGGATTAAACAACATTAGGAAAAAGGACCACAAAAAATAACAAGGCTTCCCATCTAAAAGATAAGTAACATCCAAGTGGATATCAAAAGTATATATATTACAATAAGATGATAATCAGTCACATTTTCCATTAAACAAAAGTAAGATGTGCCACAAAAGCATATATAAAGGTTTTAGGGAACATGACCCATCATCATCAATAATCAACATGCATGCAAGTGAGATAAACATAGCACTAGTAAAAATATATAACCAATGGTGGTTAGGGCACATACCCCAATAACCTAATAGAGTAAGGCACACAACCAAACTCCCTAATATATAAAGTGGGCATAAAACCCAGGTATGGGGCACATAACCTCCATCCCAAAATATAAAAGGAACATAACCCCATAAAACCAAATCACTTATACAACTCTAGGGCTATTGAATCACAAAGCATTCACAAATGTAGAGGCAAGTGAAAGTACAATCACAAAAATATTATTAATGAGATTTCCATCACATAAATGGATACTATGAAACATCCACCATAAAAGTGGGCAAAATTAGAGTTCCATCTCACAATAAGGAACAATTTGGTTCGATTTTTAGAATTAGATTCATCATGAGATCAATAAGAATGATTATCAAACGGAGTAGATCACAAGTACCACTCTCATGAATCAAATCATTAGAAGAGTGAGAAACTATATGTGGTAATATGTCCAAAAAATAAAGAGAGAGAAAAAATGGGTGTTTTGCTCCATATGATTAACATGAGATGCAACATACATCAAGAGAGAGAGAGAGAGAGGAAAATTAGATAAATTGCTCAATTTGAGCAAGGGGATGCAACATACCTCAGAACATGTGTGAACTTGTTAATGTCCAAAACCTATATCCAAGTCAAGATTTTTCTTCACCTAGTATTGAATTATATATACAAATCATTAATAAGTATTTGTATTATAAACCCTGGATTATGAGATCTTATTATTGTTGCCTATAGGCTATGAAACATATTTAGTTCACTAGATATCCTTTTCATTCCAAGAAGTATTTTTTTTGTAATGTTTTGACAATGGGAGAGTTAATTATGTATTTTACAAAGATCGACCAACCAAAAATTTAAACTATGCCATTTATGTAATATTATCTGGTATAAATGTCCTCTGACTTGGCCCTATTAGGAATTAATTAACAAATGACCCAACTAGGAGCACAACTGGGCGACATCAAAAGAGTAGCAAAAGACATTTTTACTGTTTGAGGCGATGATTAAATAAAAACCAGAGCAAGGGCAGTATAGTTAAAACACCAACACCTGTCTTCTTCGTTCCACCCGTACATAAACCACTCTAAAGCAGAGCTTGAGGGCAAGGAAGAAACTAGAAGATCATTGAGTCGAAGCACTCATATCCATAACAATCAGACCTTTTGAACTCCTCAAGCAAAGAAAAGACCTAGCAGTGATCAGAATCCCAACCCCTCCCTCTCCTTCATTACTGTCTATAGGAAGGTACACAAAAATAGTACAAATGACACACAAAGGCTCTTGCCTTTTCTCCCTTTTTCCCTTGTACATGTTTCTTTTCTTTCTTGTTTTTTTCTTTGAATAGCCATATTCTAGCTATTCTCTCATGTATATATTCTGGACTTCTTTTTGGCTCCAGGTGTGGTGTTTTGGGACCCACATGTACATGAGGTAATAAAAGGTAACATGCTTGCTTGACCCAAAAAAGGCACAGAAAGGCTCTTTAAAGTCAAGAATCCATACAAAACGATCCCTAGGTGACAATCGAGTGGCAAGAAATTGTGAACCATCAATGGAAGTCGACGCTTGCAATCATCAATAGACAACCCACATTCACAAAATGGCAGACCAACAATCAAAAGGGGGAAAACTTAGATTACCAATCAAAAGTAAAGTTTGACGAGTAGGAAACCACTATCTGATCACTATGAAGCATTTGAGAGATTCTCAACCATTTTCATGATAGGAAACCCCATGTGAAAACCAAAGTGGCCGCAACAGATTAATTGGGTTGGGAATATTTGTTTGGTAACAAAATCAAGAAAAGAAACGTGGTCAACAATCTAAGAAGGAGAGATGAATGTATTTATACTTTTATAAGGGGGTCTGTTGATGTTGGGTTGTGAGAATAAGGAAAGTAAGATAGGAACATGTGAGGAACATAGGATAAGGAAACTGAGGGCCTATTCATAGAAATAGGCAACAAATTTAGGGTAGGTCTACAAGCTACAGTTTTGGAAAGGAAACATGAAGGAATTGGAAAAGAAATCAGTGGAGAAAGAAGAAGGATAGGGAGAGAGAGGAGATTGACACAAGGAGGAAAGTGTTGGTTCAGACATAGCTACACTTCCATAAAAAGGAAATGTCTCAAGGTAGGAGATAGGTTCCCAACCCTTAGATCAAGATTTGTTAAAAGATAAAGGTCACACATCCACCCCAAATGGGAAACCAGAACCTTTGGCATGATGACATGACAAAATCCATCATTGATACTAGAAACTTTAGGAAATCTAATTCATTTATTCAAATATAAACCATTTTAATGTGTTTTTAATTCCTTTTCTTCTCTAATTTAGTTTAGGTATCTAGAAGCTTCCAATCCCAATGGAAATTGACACATAGGCTAAATTGTAAGATCTCCGACCTTGCATTTTGGTTGACTCTGTTTGTTTATCATAGATATATGTTTAAAACCTTAATCAAACCTTAGGATGCACTTTTATATCATGTGACAAGATTAAGTTTCAAGTTTGGTCTAGTTTGGACAGTGTTTGAGCAAGCTTCACAATTACATGCTTGTTTTGGGATTCTATGCAATTTACCCATAGCTAGGGTTTTTCTTGCAATTTTTCACATGCTTGTTGTGCATCACATGTTTTTATATCATGTTTGATGTAGTGGTGCTTTAGGTCTCCTTTATAGACCTTAGTTTGAGTGGTGACACCTTGTATTGAGATTAGGGTTTGCTCTCATGGATGTCCTAAAACATGGTTGCTTTGAGTGTTGGACCACTAGTGTTGGCGATCGCCAAGGATGGGATCTTTAGTGTTGGTACTCTCCAAGGTTTTTATGTGACTTATAGATTAGTGGTTTCCAAGATCTTTAGAGCCACCTAGGGTTGGCAATCGATGAGATCTGAATTCATCTTGGTCGCCATCATCACCTAGGGTTGGCGATCGTTTGGTTTTCTAGCCGCCTTGTTGCCAACAACCTTAAGTGGTCGATGAGCTTTCTTGTTGTGTCCATTAGATGTTGATCTATATGGCTAACCTAGTTGCATGTATAAGATGCTTGCATGGACACATGGCAAACATGGTTAGACACCTCTACCTTCTATCCTCTCTCACCCATAGCCTTATATACCTCCCTCTTCTCATGCAACCAAACCCTTTGAACCCTCTCTCTCTCTCTCTTAAAACTATTGGATCTTGTCCACTCTTTTTTGGTGGTTAAGGAGGATCTCAAGGTTGAAGAAGGAGGTTGATCTTACTTGCATGTGTACCTAGGGTTTGGATCTACCCTAGTTGAGGTTGTTTGGTGATTCCTTGCTTGGTTTCTTGACCTTGGTACATGAGATCTCCCTCTTTTCCTTCATTTTACTTTCCATCCTACCCCCTTATTCCCTCTTCTTGGTTAGATCCATGGTGAATCTTGATCTAGTGGTTGAAAACATCTTCTTTCTTGCCTTTTCAACCTAGGAATTGCTTCCTTTTTTGGAGAAGGAACTAGCTTGGCCGAGGAGACTGCTCAAGCTAGGGTTTGTAACTTCTTTTCCTTCAAGCTACATTGCTTTTTGGAGTTTCTACATCAACTCTAAGGCAAGTTATACAACTTTATCCATGACTATTTCTTACTCATACCTTGCATGTACATGATCTTGCCCTCAAATGTTGTTCCAAGTAGAAAGATAGTATCACCTAAACATCTTTTACCTAGGATTTGTGTTTATATGGTAATTCTTGAATAGTATATCTTCTTGGATGAGCCCTAACCCTTGTGCACGAATCTTACTTGGGAATGGAAGTGTTTTTCCTTACATGTTGTAGAAAACAATGGTTTTTTGATCTCTCAATTGATGGCTGCTAATTAGGGTTTTGAACTGATCTTTCTCCTTGTGATGCAACTTGATGACCTTTCAAATTCTTTGTGGCAAACAACCTACTTTGGAATCCTACTAGTCGATGAGATTTTGGTCTCTTCGTGGTCACCAATATTTTGAATGCATGATGGTTGCCAAGGTTTTGTACTTCATGTGGTCGCCAAAAATTTTGACGTAGCAGTCGTCAAGATTTGGTTCTATGTTACCGATGAGACCTTGATGTCATGTGGTCGCCAATGTTTTGATTTCCTTGATTGGTGCTAAGAATGTTTACACATGAGTGATCGCCAAGTTCTTGACTTTATGTGGTCGACAAGTTTTAAACCTTTAGTGGGCAATGAAGGATTGAACTCTTAGTGGTCGCCAAGAGGTGTGTCTCAATTGGTCGCCAAGAGGTGTGTCTCAATTGGTCGCCAATGTGACCTAACCCTTGCGGTCACCAATGTGACCTAACCCTAGTGGTCGCCAATGTTGCTAACCCTAGTGGTCTTTGATGTCTCTAACCCTAGCAGTCGCTAATGGACCCTGATGCTAATGGTCTCCAAGAGGTTCCTAACCAAAGTGGTTGATGAGAATTTTTGGTTCTATGATCATTATGTTTCCAAATCTATGATCAATGGGTTTTCTTATGAAATCAAATGGTGATGCTTAACCCTATTCAACCATAATCCTATGGAGGAATTAGAGTTAGCGCTCATGCTTGAACCTAAGTAAGTATATGAACCAATGGTTAGTTGAGGGTTGATTTGTAATACCAACTTAATCTGCAACCTAAAACTTATACAACTAAATGATGGTGGTTAATCATACTTAGTTTTTTAAGGCCAGTATGGTGAAAGAATAGTTTTTTTATGGCCAATATGGTGAAAGAATACTCTATCAATGTTGTTGTCACCCTAATATGTTGTCATGTGAAAATCATAGTTATCTAATACAATGTTATGTTAAACTTGTATATCACATGTGTGGTGATGGTTTGTTGAGCCTTTGGGAAACACATGGAAAGATAATGATGTTCTTATAGGGAATGATGTGATTGTATTAATAAAATTTGGTCATGGTTGAGCCTTATGGAGGTGTGACCCTCTTCATGATGAAATAAGGATTGGTATCAGGTGATGATGTGATAAGAATTATATGTCATACATTTTATATCTTCTGAAGTTGCAACCTACCATGATTTTGTATAACACTTTAGCGCTTGTTCGTAAATTGATTAATGCAGCCTTAAGTAACCTAATTCACATTAACTAATCACGTGAAACCCTAATCATGTAGTGCCCTGTGTCGTAGATGTTGACTCAAGGTCAATTAGGTCAATGTTGACTCACGTCTAAATTGACTAAACCCGTGTTTTGATGATGACTAACCATTCCACGTATTGGTGTCTAATGTCTCTACTTGAGTGATTTCATATTAGGTATAGACACACTCTAAATGCCCTAACTTGCGCATCTCAAATTGGAGAAAAGACAAGTCAAAGTCAATACAAGTGCATGTTTTTGTAATATGATGTAAATCCATTAGAATCATGTTGTAAATAATGATTGTATGACTTGTAATTAAGCTTAGAAAAAATTAGGAGCACTTAGATTGAATGTTTAAGCATTTAAAAGCCATTTTCCAAAATTCACATTAGGCTTTCATCGGTCGAGTTGTCAATACACAGAACTTGACTTTTGATCGGTCGAGTTTACACTTCACAGAACTCGACCGACGGAGTACCTAACCAATTTGATTTTTATTGGTCGGTCAAGTTTCCCCAGGACAAACTCGACTGATGGTATGAATATTGACTTTGTCTTTTACTCTATCAGTCGAGTTACCTTTATAGAAACTCGATCGATTGCACTGTATAGAAAAGTGCATGAAAGTGCTTCTAGCCATTGTGGAGTTGCAACAAGTGAAAATATATCTGTTGCAAGCCACAAAACGACTAGTTTTCATTCTCAAGTGTTCCCAAAGTCTAAGAGGTATCCCCAGCTATAAATAGGACCCCTTGGGCTTCATTCCAAGGTTGAGCATTCAATGCAAAACTCTATGTGAGGTTCCTATTCTATAGTTGAGTGCTTCCTATGGCCTCCTCTCTCTCTCTAAGATTAATCACTTGCTACATTCATTAGAGTGAGTAGGAAATCTGTAAGAGAGCTTGTCCTACATGTATATCTTGTGAGGCTCTCACTTCCACCACCTCCCTATCTCTCATTTCAACCATGAAGATGAAGGTTCTCTCTCTTAGCTAAGAGAGGTGAAGAAGAACAAGGGAAGGCATACCTTGGTGAAGATCAAGGCTGAAGACTTGGAGCAAGAGTGGGTAAGACCTTAGTGAAGGCAGAAGACTCCTTACTCAAGTGGGTAAGTCCTTAGTGGAAGCTTCTCTGAGTGAAGGTGAAGTCAAAGGTGGAAGATCTAAGAAGAGTGGGTAATTCCTTGAAGGCTGAAGACTTGTGTAAGAGTAGGTAAGTCCTTGGAAGAAGGCAGAAGACTCTTGCAAAGTAGGTAAGTCCTTGGTAAGGTTGAAGACTCTTTGTATTGGATAGGTAAGTCCTTTGGTGGTCATGTATTGTATCTCTTATAATGAATATAATGAAGATGCAAGGTTAAGAAATCCTAGAGGTTGACCTCTCTAGGTAGTGGACTAAATCACTTCTAGTTTGAAGTGTGGAACCACTCTAAATAGCTTGTTAATTGGTGTATGTTCAATCTCTCTCTCCCTTGCTATGCATGTTTTAGTTGCACACAAATTTCCTATTTAGCAACCTTATCTTGTGATATATCTTGAAGGTCTAATGATTTTTGTTTAAGTGCATTCAACTCTATTCACCCCCCCTCTAGAGCATCTAATCACCCATCTAGGATTTAAAAATTGGTATCAGAGTGGGCTTCTCTAAGCATACTTCAACAAGTAGGATAAGATGGGTGACTACCAAGGAGGGAAATACTTGATCAGCCTTCCAATCTTTGATGGGAGCAATTTCCTTTATTGGAGAAGAAGGCTTCAATTCTACATCTAAGGATAAAGTCTAGAGATGTGGCAAATAGTGAACAACCCATACAAACTACCAACGAAAAAGATTGAAGAATGGGATGATGCTACCTTGAAGAGAGCAACCTTGAATGCTAGAGCCATGCATATCCTCTATGCCTCCATGACCTCCACCGAGTTCAATCAGATTTCTTATTGTGAGACGGCCTATGAGGTATGGAGAAAGCTATGCATCACTTATGAGGGGACATATCAAGTGAAGGAAAGCAAAGTCTACATGCTAAAAGGGCTACTTGAGAACTTCAAGATGGGAAAGGAGGAGAGGATATCCAACATGTACTCAAGGATCAGCACCATTGTGAATTGACTTGCAGATCTAGGTCATCCTATGTCTAGAGGAGAGATCAACTCAAAGATTCTTAGAAATCTTTCCAAGAGGTGGAAACCCAAAGTGACTTCCATTAAAGAAGTAAGGTCTCTTAAGGATGTCCCTATTGAAGATATCAATGGAAATCACAAGCACATGAAGTCACACTTGACAAAAGAGAAGAAGTTGAAAGATAAGAGAAGAAAGAGCTAAAGAGAATGAAGAAGGCTGAAATGAAGGCTCAAATTGAAGCTATCATGGGACAAGCTTCTCCATCCTCTCAAGTTAAAGGAGATGCCATGTACTCCAAGGGTAAACTCTACAAAGGCAAGTCCTCCTCCATCCGATGCTTCAAATGTGGAAAGAAGGGTCACTACAAGGAAGATTGCTCACAAGGCAAAAAGACCCATCTTCACAAGAGAAGAGAAGAGAAGAGAAGTACAAGAAGAAGGAGAAATGCCACTCAAGCTCAACTGACTCCTCAAACTCAAGCTCAAGTGGCTCCTCCAACTCAAGCTCAAGTGAAGAATCAAGTGAAGAATCGAGTGGAGTGTGGCGACTCGACTTATAAATCACGAGGTAAACTCAGCGGAAGCGATTAACTAGCAACGGAATTATAAAAATCATTAAAAATTTAAAACTTTTTTTGGAAAGAGATCTTTAAACTGTAAAACTCTTTTATAAGAAAGCAAGATAATTGTTTACAACATGGTTTGTCATTACATCTCTGTGAAATCACATCTCGAGTGATTACATACATCCATTGCCCTGTTATCTGTACAAGGAAAGATATAAAAATATTGAGGCATTAAGCCAAAAACCTCAGATCTACTGACTCCTAGGACCTGAAAGTACAGAGATGACACATAGGACATACTATCTATAAGACTTGACAGTCAGTATCTCCACCTGAGATTCACTGCTGCCCCTAGTGTTGTTGTTGCTGCTACTGCTGCTCACCCTCAGATGGGTTCCTTCGTCTTCGGCGACCACCTAAAAAGTCGAATCCCACGGGGGTGAGACAATTGAATAATTGTCCCAGCGAGAGTTATAACTCTCCGCCAGAAGCTTTGTTATTGCAATAAGGAATAACAACAAGTAATATAATTATAAACATTTAACATCAGGTTTAATATCAAGTAAAGCAACATTTCAATTATAACTTAATTGGATATCAAAACACATCTCAATAAAGAATATGAAGGATATGTATACTAGTTATTTAACTAGAATATTATAAATAATGTAACATCAATCATTGTTTCTCAAAGTTCAACCTAAGCAGTTATGCTACGCGGATGATTATGTTTTTCAAACATTATTATGCCCTGAGGAGATGAGGTATACCACTCATACTCCAACCGACCATTATGAAATCACATCAGTACCATACATAGGTCATCAAAAGAGACGGATTCTTATGACCTCATCTTCCTCAGTCAGTGTGAGGATCAACATGCAGGACATCTCGTGTCTCTGCTAAAATAGCTTTCCAGGGTATTCTGGCAACTTCGCTATTAGAGTCACAGTGGCGTTCTGTACTCTCTTCGTCATCGAGGGATCTCTTGTTTATCTCTCATCGATGCGGCATTAAAGGTTCCCTTGGGAGATTAATGAAACATCATCCCGGCATAAACATATAATGAAGGATTGATGGATTAAAGGTACATCTCACATCAATTTCTACATCAGGACGTAAGGATATTCGCGTCCATAACCCCAACATACTCAAAAGTATGTTTTCCAAGAGTTCCCTTAAGAAAACCTGTTTCACCATCATTTAGCTTCTGACTGTGGCAACACATCCCATTATCATATAGATAACGAGGTGTTACGTGAAAACGTGCGGAAATCACCATAACCACAGACTATCAAAAACACGGGTTAATTAAAACCGATTGCGGAAAACCAATAAAGTGTGAAACTATTACTTTCCAGTCCTCATCCTGCACGGAAACATGTCATATACATATATATATATATACACATACACAAGGTCTAATACGTGTCCACAGCTCAGGAACAGTTGTTCATCCATCACATGAGTTCACCACCTATTCATATATATACATAAAGGCCCACATCCGGCCAACAGCAGGATATATATACAAATATCATCGAACGATCTTCGTGAAACATCGTCAAAACACTGCCAAGGACCTGAGAGTACAGGGATGACTCTAGACTCTACTACAAAACATCCAAAACAGCAGCATGTCCAACGCTTGCCTTCTACTGCTCCTCAAGCTGCTCGTCCGCAACACCACAACCACGACCACGTCTACCTCGACCACCTAAAAAGGGTGTAAACCAGCGGAGTGAGACAATTGAACAATTGTCCCAGCGGGAAACACAGCTCCCCACCACAACTATAGAACCTCAGCAAGATAAACATATTACAACAATTATAACATGAGCAGGTATATCAGAAGCAGTTATATATATATATAGCAAGATCATTCTTACTGGCGAACATACCAGCTGTAATAAAGCATAAAACCAGATGTTCTTTCAAAGGAACATGACTATCAAGATGAGATATATCAACATGTAACCAGATTATTAGAACAGGGTATAATGCCATATAACCTGATTATCAAGATAAGGTAGATTACCACATGACCTGCAAGGTATAACGGAATATTACACAAACAAGGCCTCAACCAATGTTTCGTGTTTGATCTGATCAGTAAATACTAAACGGATGTATTACATTTTATTATGCCCTGAGGATTTGAACCGTACCATTCAAATCCAACCTTTGGTTACGAAACCCAAACCGGTGCCATACAAGGTCAATGGAAGAGCCGGACTCCACGACCTCCCACCTCATGGTCAGTACATGAGTACAACACGAGCAGGACCGCAATCACATGCTGAAGTGGTCTAAGCCACAGGGTTAGCTCCATAGGCTACCCATCTCTCTAGCCCACCTTGGTACAGGTCTCGGCGCTAGTAAAACTGAGCCACGGGCCTGATCACCGTGCTCTGAGCCATGAACGCATTCATGCTCCATACATCACATGTTCACCATGCTCTTATACACATGTCTGAGTCTGCAACCGAAGTTACACTCTTACCTCCTCATTTTCAGGCTAGGAGCAACCTACACATATTCAACAATATGCGCTTCCAGGTTAACCCGTAGGAAAACCTGTTTCACCATCACCCAGTCCTGACGATGATGGATCTATGGCCAGGGCAAACTACATGATATGTTTCACTGTGATTAGTTAGTATCTTTTAGATAGATTGCAGGATTCAACCAAGTTGTATAACATGCAAGATATAGCAGAAAGTAAAGAACATTATATTATGATCTATTCATATCAACCTGATCCATCTTAAGGATCCAACATCACATGTTACCACTTGGCCTCTTGCCAACCATCCAGATCCATCTCAAGGATCATCACTTCACATACACAATCTTATGGGGCAATTATCAAAGTAATGTTACTCATTACATATGTCACATAGCCCTTTCATGGCTAAGTCATTACCTGCATGGTTAGGATACACAACAATCATAGATTCAACATAAGGAATATGCTCACTATCATGAAATATCATTCAAGGTAATCTACTTATCAATATGACACTTATTTGGTAACCAAGTATGTTAAGTACATCATTAACAAACCATACTGATGCTTACCCTCAATCTCAGGATCATACAAGCAATCAAGGTATATAGGAAACAGATTGAGTATACAGAATCAACACTATTATTAACAAGGTCATTACTATGCCATCAACTGTTGTCATCTGTATCATGAAGTAACCTTTAACATAACTGTCACTTAGCATCATTATTACCAACATTATGGTCATTAAACAAACTACTAGAGTAGTTATCATCATTCTCATTATCATTAACAATTAAGCATAACAGGTCACATCATGCATCTATTACATGAGGGCTATCATTAGATACATTACTATCATTAGCATCCTTATTATTTGCAAGGCAACATATTACATATTGATGGATCACAAATACCACCATCGTTTTTTTAGTTAATGGATAAACATCCACTTCTATCACATAAGGGACCGTCACCAAAGAAACTCATACCCTCACTATAGCCTCACAACCCTCATCTATAGCCTATCACCCAACATGGGTATCGGCCACCACACTAACCCTATCGGCCATCATGGCCCAAGGCATGTCGCCCAATATGGTATCGGCCACCATGGTATCGGCCATCATGGTATCGGCCATTAGGGCACAAAGCCTATCGTCTAACATGCCATCAACCATATCGGCCAACATGGGCACAAGGCATGACGCCCACCAAGCTTATCGGCCAACACACTAAGCTCACTCTATCGCCCATCATGGGCAAGGGTATCGTCCAACATGCTACTAACCCTATCGGCCTACATGGATATCGGCCAACACAAGGGAGAGGTATCGTCCACCAAGGTACTAACCCTATCGGCCATAAGGCACATCAGCCTATCGTCCAACAAAGAACCCTACTATGTCGTGCAACATGAGAGCAAGGGTGTTGCCCAACACCAAGAGCATTAACCAAAACACAAGGGACATCACTATGTCTCCCATCATATCGGCCAACCAGACCTTAGCTCACTCCATCGCCCATCAAGGTGCCATGTCGACCACCAAAGAGAGCACCATGTCGCCCAACATGGTCACCATGTCGGCCAACACTCAAGCTAGGTCAACCTATCAACCTCCAACTCAAGGAACTCAACCCTAAATCATCATATCGTTCAACTTAAGGGCAAGTGTGTCGCCCAACACACCCACAAGGAAGGGATATCGCCCAACCCTAGGTCACCTTCAACCTCCAACTCAAGGAAGCCCCAAACCCTAGAAAGCAAGGTACACAAAGGGACCCTACAACCCCAAGGGGGATATCGGCCACTAAGGTACACTTAGTAAAGTACAAAAGTAAGGAGCTAAGCTAAACTACTACATACATAAGATCAAGCAAGAAGTAAAGGAGTTAGGGTTAGAAGCTATGCAACCCGCCTTAAGCTTCAAGGAAGAAGATGCACTTTGAGCTCCAAGGTTGTCGGCCACCAAAGCTCCAAAGC
The DNA here is from genome assembly GCA_963693085.1 of Alisma plantago-aquatica. Lineage (NCBI taxonomy): Eukaryota > Viridiplantae > Streptophyta > Magnoliopsida > Alismatales > Alismataceae > Alisma > Alisma plantago-aquatica. The sequence goes on along the minus strand of OY856411.1, from coordinate 829,878,222 downwards.
ACTCTAAGGTCCAAAGCTATCGTCCACCAGGCTGCTCCAGGAAGGTGTATCGGCCAACATAAGCAAGATGGAGAGGGATATCGTGCACCAAGGGTGGAGGGGAGACCAAAGGACCAAAGGAGACTAAGGCAAGGAGAAGAGCTACCTATATAGGAAGAAGGGGAGGAGAAACCAAGGTACGACCATGCTATGTGTCGTCCACCCAAGGGACACATGTCTACCAACTCAAGCCACCTCTCATGCAAGCCATAAGGCACTTGTCCAAGATGTGCACCACGTGTCCACCAACCAAGCCAAGCCATCTGGGCGACACAACAAGAGCTACTGGGCGACACACCAAGCAACTGGGCGACACAAGGCTCAAGCAAGCCCAAACAAGGAACTCCAAGGCCCAAACAAGCTCAACTCAGGCCCCAAGGACTCAAACAACAAGCCCAAGCCTTCCTCTCAACCCTAGAGGAAGCAAAGAGGGGAAAACATCTCAAAAGATGGCAAACTTGCACACAAAACCCTAAACTTGGGTTATTTGCAAGTAGCCCCTCGAACTCTCAACAAAGCTCAACAAAACCCTAATCACCACTAAAGGTGATTAGAAAGCACCAAAGCACCAAGATCAAGCAAAACAAATAGGGTAAACCCTAAACACAGGTCAGGGTCCTTACAACCATAAACCTCTACAAAAGGATTTCGTCCCCGAAATCCGAAGAGAAAAGCGAGGGATACTTCCTCCTCATCTCTTCCTCAAGCTCCCACGTGGCTTCCTCAATGCCACGGTGATGCCAACGGACCTTCACAAGAACCAGATCCTTTCTCTTCAGCTTCTTGACTCTTCTGTCAAGGATCATCATAGGACCCTCTTCATAAGTCACATCTTTGTCAAGCTCAACTTCAACTGGTTGTATCACTGTTCCGGTATCCGGATGACTTTTCTTCAGCATACTGACATGGAACACTGGATGTAACCTGTGCAACTCTGGAGGCAATTCTAACTCATAAGCCACCTTGCCAACACGTGCTATGACTGAGTAAGGCCCCATATATCTGGGAGCTAACTTACCTTTCCGTCCAAACCTCAACACACCTTTCCACGGAGAGACTTTAAGGTACACCTTGTCTCCCACCTGGAACTCCAAAGGTCGTCGGCGATTGTCTGCATAAGACTTCTACCTGTCTTGTGCCGCTTTCAACTGTTGTTGTATCACCTTGATCTTTTCTGTCGTTTGCTGTACTAACTCAGGACCCAAAAGCTGATATTCACCTGATTCATACCAACACAAAGGAGATCTGCACTTCCTCCCATACAAAGCCTCATAGGGAGCCATGTCAATGCTCCGCTGATAGCTATTGTTGTAGGCAAACTCTATCAAACTGAGATGTACATCCCAACTGCCTAGGAACTGCAAAACACAAGCACGAAGAAGATCCTCCAAAGTCTGAATAGTCCTCTCAAACTGTCCATCTGTCTGCGGGTGGAAAGCGGTACTGAACTTCAACTGCGTTCCCATCGCCCTGTGCAACTGTTCCCAAAAACGACTTGTAAACTGAGGACCTCTATCAGAAACTATCGTTGCTGGCACACCATGCAAACGAACTATCTCATCCACATATACTCGAGCGAGCTTTTCAGCTGTATACGTGGTCTTCACAGGTATGAAATGGGCAGACTTCGTCAATCTGTCCACTATCACCCAAATGGAATCATGATTCCTAGTTGTCCTGGGTAGACCAACTACAAAATCCATGGTTATATGATCCCATTTCCACTGCGGTATAGGCAAAGGTTGCAACGTACCTGCCGGCTTTTGATGCTCAACCTTGACTTGCTGACACACCGCACACCTAGACACAAACTCAGCTACATCTTTCTTCAAGCCGGGCCACCAGTACAAGTCTTTCAGACTATGATACATCTTGGTGACACCTGGATGCATAGCATACATCGACCTGGTGATCATATTTTGGTAATGATGCATATTTGTTAGTGAGTTATATCCTTCCATGCTTCTAAAATTGCATATTTCTTTGTTTGGATATATCTCTACATCTACTCATAGCTTGCTTTATCTTGTGTACCTTTTGGTATTTCATGCTATGACCTAGATCCTACTAGTAGTCCTAACTTGTGAAAACATATACTAGTAGTTCACAACATGTAGTTCTAACCTTGTTTATATTTGGTAACATTGCTCATCTAGTGGTATTTCACTATATGCTATGCATGTATCTTGTCTCATACATGCTCAAGCTTGTTCCTTGAATTGCATATCTACTATTTTAAGTTGCTTGCATAACATTGTGATTTAGGGTACATAGATCTATATTGTATGTAAAAATTGGAGTATTTTTTGGATCTTATGCAAATTTTTCTCCAGTTTCAGTTTTTGCTGTAAGAGTAGTTTTTTTTTTTGCAGAAATGAACTTTTGAGAAAGACTCATCGCTTCGCCATGAGCCCTGATATTTTTTGGGCAAATTATGTCATCTTGAGGGTCAAAATTGTGTTTTATTATTTTTCTGCAACACTTCATCTTGCATTTTGGGTTGTTCAAGTATATGCTTTAACTTAATTTCTTTTCTTTCTATGCTTGGACAAGCCCCTATCTGTGCTCTTCTACTCTGCTTATATAACTTATTGTTTTCTCCTTTCTTTTAACAAGTGATGTTTCTTATTTCTTCATACCCCCACTTTTTGAAATGATAAAGGAGGGGAAAGGTATGCCTTCTTTTGATAAAATAGGGAGAAGGCATGTCTTACATGAAGAGGAGAAGTATGTTCATGTAAGGGGGAGAAGGTAAAGTGGAGAAGACGTATATTACACTAGTATCAATTGAGGGGGATCATATGATCTCAATCCTATTGAAATCCCTAGGTTTCTCTGAAGGTATAATTTTACTTAAAAGCTTTCAATACATTTATGGAATGGTTTGTCATCTTCAAAAAGGGGGAGAATGTTGACTTAAGGTCAATTAGGTCAATGTAGACTCACGTCTAAATTGACTAAACCCGTGTTTTGATGATGACTAACCATTCCACATATTGGTGTCTAATGTCTCTACTTGAGTGATTTCAGATTAGGTATAGACACACTCCAAATGCCCTAACTTGTGCATATCAAATTGGAGAAAAGACAAGTCAAAGTTAATACAAGTGCATATTTTTGTAATATGATGTAAATCATTTAGAATCATGTTGTAAATCACTTGTAATGATTGTATGACTTGTAATTAAGCTTAGAAAAAATCAGGAGCACTTAGATCGAATGTTTAAGCACTCAAAAGCCATTTTCCAAAATTCACATCAGGCTGTTCATCGGTCGAGTTGTCAATACACATAACTCGATCGATCCTGATTGGATCTTGACAATGACTTTTGATCGGTCGAGTTTACACTTCACAGAACTCAACTGATGAAGTACCTAACCAATTCGATTTTCATTGGTCGGTCAAGTTTCCCCAGGAAAAACTCGACCGATGGTCTGAATATCGGCTTTGTCTTTTACTCTATCAGTCGAGTTACCTTTATAGAAACTCGACCGATTGCACTGTATGGAAAAGTGCAGAAAAGTACTTCTAGCCATTGTGGAGTTGCAACAAGTGAAAATATATATGTTGTAAGTCACAAAGTGGCTATTTTTCATTCTCAAGCATTCCCAAAGGTTAAGAGGCATCCCCAATTATAAATAGGACCCCTTGGGCTTCACTCCAAGGTTGAGCATTCAATGCAAAACTCTATGTGAGGTTCCTATTCTATAGTTGAGTGCTTCCTACAGCCTCCTCTCTCTCTCTAAGCTTAATCACTTGCTACATTCATTAGAGTGAGTAGGAAATATGTAAGAGAGATTATCCTACATGTATATCTTGTGAGGCTCTCACTTCTACCACCTCCCTATCTCTCATTTCAACCATGAAGATGAATGTTCTCTCTCTTGGCTAAAAGAGGTGAAGAAGAACAAGGGAAGGCATCCCTTGGTGAAGATCAAGGTTGAAGACTTAGATCAAGAGTGGGTAAGACCTTGGTGAAGGCAGAAGACTCCTTGCTCAAGTGGGTAAGTCCTTGGTGGAAGCTTCTCCGAGTGAAGGTGAAGTCAAAGGCGGAAGGTCCAAGAAGAGTGGGTAATTCCTTGAAGGCTGAAGACTTGTGTAAGAGTAGGTAAGTCCTTGGAAGATGGAGGAAGACTCTTTCAAAGTGGGTAAGTCTTTGGTAAGGTTGAAGACTCTTTGTATTGGATAGGTAAGTCCTTTGGTGGTCATGTATTGTATCTCTTATAATGAACATAATGAAGATGCAAGGTTAAGAAATCCTAGAGGTTGACCTCTCTAGGTAGTGGTCTGACTCACTTCTAGTTTGAAGTGTGGAACCACTCTAAATAGCTTGTCAATTGGTGTATGTTCAATCTCTCTCTCTCCCTTTCTATGCATGTTTTAGTTGCACATAAATTTCCTATTTAGCAACCTTATCTTATGATATATCTTGAAGGTCTAATGAATTTTGTTTAAGTGCATTCAGCTCTATTCACCCCCCTCTAGAGCATCTAATCACCCATCTAGGATCCAATAGTAGAACCATTCAATGTCAGATTTTGCTGGATGGGGAAACGGGTATTCGTAAGGGAAGCTTGGAGCGCACATTGTTGAGTATGCGGGGTGTAGGTGACTGTGTGTCCTTGACATCATGATCCTATGGTTTTGGAGGATGGTTGCTGTCATGTCTTAGTTCAAGAATAGTTGATACCCGTACATATGTGATGTGATTGAGGATATCTGTGGTTGTATCTTAGATGATAGAGTTCTTGTATGCCCTGGTTACTAGTGTCGTGACCTATATACTAAGGGTGGACTAGGCTGTTGGAAGTCTGACTTATATGTCACTGTGGGAAGTTTGAATGGTATATCACTACAGTCGACTCATATTGGGGTGGACGCCGGTGACCGGGATGGCCGTCGATGTGGGCGCCATGCACCTAGGGCGTCGATCGCCTGGATCGCCCCAGCTGTAACCCTAGGGGATGGAGCGCACATGTGTTATGTATATGTATATATACATGCATGTATGTATGTATGAGTAAAAATAGAGGGTGGGTGTGGCATGACCCCTTCCCTCCAGTAAATACTCAACACATGGGTTGTGTTGTGGATATGTATGTCTATTTATTTTTATTTGTGGTGTATGCATGTTTCTATATTTACACATTGTTGTACGGATGCGTGTATGACACTGTATATCAGTATATCATGTTTATGAATGAAAATCACATGTCGTACTAACGACATGGATGCCATCTTGGAGCAAAGATACTTACCCACCATAGAATTGGATGGGCCGACTACGAGTGGCTTCCACACACCTACAATGTGTTTGGTTGACTTAAAATCATCATGATGAATATCCATATTGACATTCTTTCGATATGAGTATGTTTTATACGACACATGTAGAAGGTAGGATAAATAATAGCAAAACTCAAACCTATCACATGGGTTATCTTCTAGTCACCAATAAAAAAGACAATTGCATGAAGGATGTTATTGCAGAAAAAATGTCCCAATGAAAAATGAATCGTATGACCAAGACATAACTAGTATATGTTATCCGAAGAAGTGATACGATTTGTACCTCAAATATAATATATACTCTTATATCAAAGAAGAAACTTTCTAAAATTCAATTTATTGATATAGAAATGAAAACAGTGAATAGATGTATGTACACTTCTATTTTACGTTCTGAGAAGATTCCAAAACTTTTTTAAAAATAAAGCATTGGGGCTACATCATAAATATACTAAAAGTCGAATGATGTGCCACGGTATAATATAGAGTACGCATGTGTGTCTTCTTCAACACAAACCACAATGTCGATCGAAGTCTGTTATGGTTCACCATAATATATTTTAGTATTTAAGGCGGTATTGGCGGTATTGGGGGGCTTGTGACATAATTAAATTGATGGTGCCACAGACCAAATATTTTCTTAAGGTGCCACAGGTTCAATTTGTGTTAAAAGAATAGGATCCAGTGACACGATGGTTAGACCACGATTTACATGTAGTATAAAGAAAATTTACCTACGTGAAACATTTTAATGATGTTAAATATAAAGATAAGAAATATGTCCTATTTAGATATAAATTAATTTGTAACTACCTACAAACTCTTGCCATGTTTTACGCTTTCAGATTGGCCTGATACTAAATAAAATATCTATTAGTAAGGCACATAAAATATTTTGGGTAAAAGTGAATTGACCCTATACCCCAACTAATGAATTACACGTCATAAACCACGCCAACAAAATTGAAATTCAAAATCGTCCAAACTTACAATAACTTTCAGGTGCATGCAAAACAATATCAAGAAGAGGGGCTTTATTATCACCCTAAGAATTCTTCAACATGGCTGGTTAAAGACGTATCACTGTGGAAAAACATTTAGAGATCACACCAACTGATTTCGACTCCTTATTTTCATGCATTAAAAAGAACATCTACCTACGAGAAACAATTGTAAAAATGTTGAATATTAAGATAAGAAACATGTCCAATTTAGAAATAAACTCTTAACGACCTACAAACTCTTGACTTTTTTTTAATATATTTGTCAGATTCGCATGATAGTCAATAAAATTTCTATTAATAAGCTACTGAAAATTCTGGGTAAAAGTGAACCCACGTAATCACGTAATACCCTACCTAATAAATTGCACGTCGTAGACCACGTTATATAAATTGCAATTTAAAATCGTACAAACTTACTTTCACCTTCTGGTGCATGCAAAACAATATAAAAAGGACTATATTATTATCATAAGAATTCTTTCACTATGGCTGGTTAAAAACCTATCACTATGTGGAAAAAAACATTTGGAAATCACACCACCTGATTTTGATTCCTTATTTTCGCCTTTTCACTAATGCTGATTGGGCCGGTGGTGTGGTGTTTCATCATTCGGACAATGTATTGATTTCACCATGAAAACCATATATGATTATATTTCTCGAGTTTTCATCCACTTGTTTTAAGGCAAATGCTCAAACATGGTAGCTATTCATAAGAACAGAGTATGAGTGGAATTTCCATCATCTTCCTTCTTTGGAATATGAGGGGGTAAAGTCGAAAGGATTGCTTTAGTTCTAATTTTTAGTCGATGGCACTGGTAAGCTGATCATTAGATGATGATAAAGTCAATGCGATATAAAGCTTACGGCGGGTTACACCAATCAGTAACACAATGAACAATTACAAACACATTTTGGAGACGAAAGAAATACCATAACATGTCTGATTTAATAATACATAGCACACGTGAGCAATTCGAAAACTCGAGATAGCAGCCCAAACATCATAGACCTACGAAACACACATAAGACTCCATTCTAAAACAAATCCCACAGACAATGATTATAACTATTTTGCAAGCACCAGACACTCACGACACACATCGAAACACAAGGTGACGAAGTCTGCGACAATGCGATCCATAAACTGCTCACGGCTCACTGACATTGGGTTGAGGGGCGAGGGCACTGGAGTTTGCAGCTCGCGCCGCATTTCGTTCGGTCTCTGCCAGCTGCACGCAGACACCAAGGGCGCACACCTGCCCGAGAGGGCACCTGTTGAAGCACTGGCCGCAGTTGAAGATGCTGATGTTGGTGTTGAAACAGACGCCGTTGCAGCAGCTGGAGAACGCGGGGCACTGGATGCCACAAACACCGCAGTTGTTGATGTCGACGCTCGCGTTCACACATTGATCCCGGCAGCAGAGCATCGGGCTAAGCGGGAACGGCCTGTTGCGGCAGACCCAGGGCCGAAAGAAGCAGCCCGTGATCTGTGTCGGTTCCCAGGTGCTACTGTCGCCGTTGCCAGCGACCATGGCGGTGCTGTCTGAGGCACCACCGTCCTCTGCGACATTGACTCTGGAAGTCACCAGCGGAGATGTCCTGGTGGCCGCCGCAGTCGCCAACAGCGGCGATAGTATGACTAGGAGGAGGAGATATGCAGATGGTGTTGTCATGGTATGAGTTAAGAATGGAGTGCCGTGCTAAAGTGCGTAGCGGCAGCGGTATGAATACCGTAGGTGGTGATGGTGTGGCTAGCGGGTTGTATACGCTTGGAGTAAGATCTCTGATCAAGGCAGGTTGTTTATAGGGTGGCGGAGGAGCGGAGAAATGGGGCCGTTACACAGAAATCATATTGTTCACGCTGGTGGAAAGCAAATTCATGTGAGGTGCGTTACAGTAATTGCTTCTAGAGGCCGTTTAGCTCGTTAAAGTACTCTAACAATCTAACATTTGCCAGAGTTGGTATACAGGATAGTTGAAAATCATGCCAAGTTTCAAGTTTGGTGGAACAGGAAACTGCTGTCATGCAATCCTTCTCTAAACTTCTTTGTATGCTTCGCGGCCAACTTGACATCTGATCCCCTAACAACACGTTTAATGCTAAACTGAAACACAATCGTTGTGCAACACTTCAAGGACTTTATAAGACACCAGCCAAAAACCTTCTGTTCAGAATATCCGGTAAGTCATGTGTTGTAATATGTCCATAACGCTGGGAGGTAGGGAAACCTAGCCAGCTGTCATGACTTGCAATGGCGTCCAGTAAAGTTGAGACGGGAGAAACATGTGATACTAGTATTACTTAATCAAAAATATACTTGACTGATAAGGATCACATTTTATGTATAGACTACTTGGTGTGAAATAGTTTTTTTCGACTTTTCATTTCATTGTTATTTACTAGACATAAACCCGTGCTATGCACGAGCTTTAAATATTAAAATAACTTGACACATTATTTTCTATTTCTAGAATTATTGTTGAAATATCCATTGAATAGCTCTACAGTTTCAACAATGCCTACAAAATTTGGACAAGGTGGGTGATAATTCACTCTTACCGACATACAAAATAACAACTAAGCTAACAATTTATGATAGTATAAACCAAACAACTTAAAGGAAAAAGACACTTCAATAAATATTCACCATAAAGGGTGGAGAGCAAAGCCCAACACCTTCACACACACAAAGCACATTTGTTCAACTAAAATCCAAGATGAAACTCCATGACAAAACCAAAAACATATGGAGGACGTAACAATAAATTAAAATTTTGTCATTTATGTGGTCTCAAACAGTTGGATAATCATCCATTAATCAAAAATTAATATGTAATGCATTTGTTATTATATGATATTTCAGTTCCATATGTAGGAACATGACACATGATTCAAGTTGAGGCTCTACTCCAAATGCACAAAATATTAGAAATGTCAATGGATGATTGAGAGGTTCTCGACTTATTCAATAGCAATCTTACTAATATGCTAATGATCATTTTTGTTTAGTGGATACACCGTGAACTACATTAAGAGAGATCAAAAAATCAACTTGATAGGTAAACTTCTGGGGATAGTATCCGATTTATTAATAAACTATTGTTCCAACCGTAACGTGGCTTAGTTTAGACCTGATTATTGTTTGTCTCATCACATTACTTAGTTTGAAATATATTTTCATATATGAGTCAAGGTTACAATTATGAAGTTATTAAAATTAGCTTGCTGTTTACTGCAATTTTACTTCCCGTACGCACCCCACCCACATTGGACAGGAGAACATGATCATACAAAGGGTCTCATTCATACAAAAATGTGAAACAAACAAAATGATTGTATGAGTCCCAATGAAAAGCACTATTGGGAAAGAGAATATGATCCGATCAAAATTGAACTCAAGGTTGTCTTCGAAATGCTTAGGTATTGGGCATTAGAGTAGCAAAAGTGCATACGATGAATCTCACTGACATAATAACGTCTCAAAATCTTCTTTGATTCAGATTCAAATGGTGCCTCAATAAAAATATGTTTGATAAAAAATACAAAGATTTGATATCTGAACAGAATCTACCCGCCTAATATTTGGCAAACAAAATATTTAAAATCAATGCAGTCATCCTTGTTTACAAAATCACATATCGTGATCAGTATAAAGTTACTAATATATCAACATGCAACAACATATTTGGTTCTAAACACAACAACTACAGGTGGTACACCACCGACCTATGGCCCTATTTGTTTTTTTATTCTGTTTCAATTTTTGACTTCCTTGCTCTTCACTGCAGAGTCATCTAGGTGCTGATGAGCCCTTTGGGTAGGCTCAACGCACTTGGTTTGTTGATGGGAGAGGGCTGTGTCTCATTCATTTAACAATCATCGTTTAGTAAATGGAGGTCAGCGCGAGGTGCATGTGTGTCCCTAGACTCCCCACTAATCCCCAAACCCACATAATTGTGATGGGCTTAGCTAAGAAAAAAATATCAATAGCCTACTCCAAGTATGTTGTCCAAGTATCTCACTCTATGGACTTTCATTATATAAGATTGCACTCTGACTTATATAAAAGGTGTAGAGTGGGAGTTGACTTCCACGAATATTAATGGCAATGTGGTAGTTAGGACCGTATGAACTATAAATACATTGTTGAGGACTTGTTTACTTCTCACAAATATATTTTTGAGGGACTTGATGGTCCTGACAAATATTTTTTGAAGGGGCTAATTTCTTTATTAATATTATTTTTGAGGGGCTATACGGTCCTCATCAATACAATTTTGATGATCAATTTGGTCTTGACCACTACATTTTCAGGGACTAAAATTCTTGATCAACAAGAACTCCAAATCATTTTTTCAAAATTAGTGTACAAATAAATACAAAGAGTAGATGAATAAATACAATAGATACAAATCAGTTGATGAATAAAGTTAATTCAGTTCATAAATAAAGTTAAATCAGTACATGATTAAATAATTTCAAAATCAATACATAAACAAACACCATTCAATAGATAACTAAATAAAAATATTAGATGAATCAATATAAATCAGTATATGATTGATTAAGTAATACTTAAATCCGTACGTAAATAAATACATATAGTAGATGAAGAAATACAATACATACAACTAAATTCATAAAGAAAGAAAATAATATAAATCAGTTGATTATTAAATAATTCCTAAATCAGTACACAAATATATACAAATAGTTAATTCAGTTCATAAATAAAGTTAAATCGGTACATGGTTGAATAATATGAAAATTAGTACATAAACAAACACCAATAAGTAGATAACTAAATAAAAATAATAGATAATTAAATACAAAAAGGTAGATCAGCTGATGAAATAAAAATCAGTAAACGAATACATTTCGTAGACGAATCAATTTATAAATAAATACAAATAGTAGATAAAGAGATACAATAAATACAAATCAACGAATGTTAAAACAACTGATAAGTAAAAAGCAATCAATAGAGCAGTAATTAATATCAAAATCACTACATAAATAAACGTAAATCAGTTTATAACTGAATAAAAAATAGAACATAAATATATACATATAGTCCATGAAGAGATATAATAAATACAAATAAATTCATAAAGAAAGTTAAATCAGTTCATAAGTAAAAATAAATCAGTAGAAAGTTAAATAATATCAAAATCACTACATAGATAAACGTAAATCAGTTGAAAACTAAATAAAAAATAGTACATAAATACAATTAATTAGATAAATAAATACGAATCTGTTGACAAATGAATTATATACTTTTAGAAGCAGTACATAAACAAATTCAAATGAGTAGATAAGCAAATAAAAAACAATAAAAATATAAATTTAATAGATGAATATATACATAAATGAGTAAATGACTAAATAATATCAAGATCAGTACATACATAAAATTCTCCTTTAGTGTAGGAATGACTGCTTCATGAAATGAGACCCTCTACTGCGTTTTTCACAGCAACTAAGGAAGAAAAATAGGAAATCTTTAAACAAATGGCAAGATGGTATGTAAGAAAATCTATCATGCTGTCTGGAAAAGTGATAATGGGGATGGAGAAGCGGTGATGACATGCACAACATTAATGGTTGTGGGAATGGATTTATGCAATTTGACATTTTTTGTTCTTATGTCCTCATAATAATTTTTGTGGTTCTAATGCAATGTGTGCGATCTTGGATATGTGGCCATTCAAATATGATGCAAGGGTGCTAGATTTTTGAGTAAGAAGTGGAATGACAAACCAAGAGTAGACACTATCTTATTTTTTATTGAGAAATTGGTAGTAGATGACAGGAATAAGTTGGACAACCTTTGAAAAAGTGCCAGAAGATGTTTAAGTAGAATGTGACAATGATGATCATATTGGTGTGTAAATTTCTGCTGACAGGTGGAGGATGTAGATGATGCTATCATGTTTAGGACAACAACCTGCCCAGAGCATTTCATAGAAAATAAATGCAAAGGTAAAAGGTGGAGGGTGGAATTGCAGCAAATTTTAGCACTTTCTTATGAGAACAGAAAGAGCTGGATTGGGAAGAGGGGATGTAATCATCTGGTCTCTGTTGGGTATGTTACTCTTTCTTCAAATTGACTAAAGAGAAAGTAAAAAAGGCAAAAAAGGCTTTGACAAAAGTTTAGGAATTTTTGGAGCGTGCAGACCTTCCAAGTAATACTAAAATAGTAACTGATGAGTAGCGGTTTTTGTTAATGAAAGCCTTTTTATCTCATGCTAAGTGCCATCACATCACATGTCGAACAATGTCACCATAGTAACAATTCTAATCTAATTTTATTGATTAGGACGTTGCTGATTTATAATAAGTGGATGTTTATTCAGGTCTCCCGGAAGTATATGATGGTAATGTAGAAAATATGCACTTGCACTGGAAGCACCGTGCACTTGTCAATATTGTTGTAAAAGGAAAGAGTTTTACTCAGGTGAAAAACATATCAGTATCAGTTGAAGTTGAGAATTGGGGTGTGCTAATTTCTCTTGATAAGACTACCAAGGGCTACGAAGTATAATATATTCTGCTATGAGTAGAGACCAAGGCAGGAATCGAGACAGTGCTAATTCCTCCACACACTCGTCTAGCTTCTCTAGCTCATTGAGGTATAGGGAAATGCTGTTGGGACCTGATCCGTCGTTGACGTTGTGGGAGAAAGATCTGTTGTGGCTTCCCGGCTAAAAGAATAGGGGAAGCAACCAGGCTGGGACAAAACAGAGGTAAGTCGTATATGATAGGCAGCATCACAATGACCACAGAGGGAAGTCGCAGGTGTGAACTGCGGAAACGGGAGGGCTTATGCATGGTTCTCCTAGTTGATTTTTTCAGAAGCTTACAATTTTTCTATATTCAGTAATAAAATTCAACGAATGGTTCTTGTAAGCAGACTAAGAAAGAAAATATTAAGGAACGATAGTAATCACTTTGAAATTTATGAAGGAAAGGATCTAACAAAAAAAGCATACGAATCACCAACTACTACCAACAGAACATGTTTGCATAAGAAAAACACAAAAACAAAGATTGAGGACAGAACAAAATGGCAGACACACACAATCCACATAGAACAAACAAGAAGATAGAAGACGTTGAACTATATCACGCTCTTTACAAAAAAATCGTACCTAGTCGTGGCCACCAAACCTGAAACCAATTTCCACCGTCACTATGAAACGTGTCCTCTTACGAACGATTCACATCCTCTAATTTCATCTCTTCATAAAGCCACAAACAGACTGTGGACCTGAGGAGAGAGTTGTTCTTGGCACATGATGGAGAAAGACTTTAGGCAGCTGGAGTTGAGGCCTACGGTGATTGGTGTTGAGGTGTCGTGTGAGTTGTGAGGTGTCCGGGTTAAAGGGGGAGATAGGGTGGAGATAACACAAACTGCCCATTAGCACTTTTTTACAGAACAAAGGATTCGTCTGTAATTCACAAAAATGCTGGCGAAAATTGCAGAACTAATCCAAAACAGATCTTTATATATAGTATAGATGCCAAGTCTTTAGATAAATATAAAGTGTAGATATTATATTGGTTTGAATGACTGAAGGACAATGTAATTCATCTTAATGTGTATGATGGCAGCATCATTCAGTTATGTCAAAGAAAATCTTAAGCTATTTGAATTATAAATAAATTACGTTGAACTAAGCACTAAAGTTAGACACATGCTACCAAATTGTGTAGTGGAATCACTAAAAGGATACATGCTACCAAATCGTGTAGTGGGATCACTAAAAGGACCAGTTTCATCCATTCCAACTGAGGAAGAGGTAGTTCATGCACCCAACCATCCCATAGCATAGAGCAAGTGAGTCTGTACCCTAGCCCCTAGAGCTCCCACCTTTCTTTTCTTTTATATAGAATGAGTCTATTAAGTGTTATTTTCCATGAGAATGATAAAACCTTACCATCTGATGCGACAAGTCTCCCTGTGATTTCTTTTTTTATCTGCCAGGGTGTCATAGTGGCTAATACTAATCCTTCATGGGATAAGGGGGCCCTTAGGTATTTTGTAGCTTCAATACTACATTCACATTCACAAGCACTAGAAAGGAACCTTTGTAAATCCTAGAATGATGGCTGATTGTCCTCTATTAACATTCTTCCTCAACGATCTCTCATACTCCCAAATCAACTGTTGCACACATTGTATGCTCCCCTCATATTTATGAAAATGATGAAATCATATGCAAACATTAGATATGTGGTTCTAGTCTGACCCCCTGGTGATAAACCTCTATAATATGCCTAGATTCATATCTCATTTAATGTCTCACTAAGACCTCCTGGCCTCAAAAGAATGAAGTAGATGAGAGTGGGTCCCCTTGTCTCAAGCCTGTTGATGTTGAAAAAAACCTCCTACGCATCTAGTTATGGAGATAGATAACCATGCACCTCAAACAAGGCTAACGAGGCACTCAATGATGCCACTAGAGAAACCACATCATCCTAAAACCTTTTATAAGAAGGGAAATTCCACTCAATCAAAGGCCTTAGACATATCCACTTTGTAGATTGTATTATATTTTGAAAAGGTTCCTTATTAAGGGCATGCATGAGCTCCTGGGAAGTCTGATATTGTCTCCTATGTATTTGTGTTTGAAGAATGGTGTTTTTTCTCTAGATATAAATCAATGTACAATGAGGGTCAGTCTAGAAAGGATGATGCTAGATCCAAGGCTGACTTTTCCAGTGCTAATTGGTATAAAATCATTTACTCTTATGGACTCCTCAAATGTAATAATAAGTGTAAGACCCCTGACCTAGCTTTATGCTTAATTGTAATTACTTTGTATAATGGGATGCTCACACCTTAATCTAATCTATTGAGATGTCCTAATAACATGTGAGATGCTTGTATTTTAAATTTGGTCCAATTCGATTGATGTTTGAGCCATCTTCTTTATATATGAGTTTATTTTGAGCCAGATTGCAATTTACCCATAAGTGAGGGTCATCTTACAAATTTCCACATGTTGAAAATGCTTGTTGTGCTTTAGCATCATGAAAGAGAAGCTTATGATATGGGGTGCCTTGTTTGAATCATGGTTGGTGATGAGACATCTCATAATGATTTTAGGGTTTCTAGGGTTTGCATTGTTGATATGGTGACCTTGCTAGGGTTAGAGTGTTGCGACCACTACACCACTTTTGAGTGAGTGTAGTGATCACAACACATATCCTATATGATGTTGTTTCAACCGTGATGACCTAGAGGTGGGTTGGTCGAAACTCTTTGTCCTCTAGAGAATTGTCTCAACCATGTGCATATGGTGACGTAGGGTTTCAGCCGATACAAGTATATGGAATGTGTCTCGACTGAAACAAGTGGTAGCCGACCTTGATGGTCACAACAAATTTCTGGGGAAACAATACTCTTTTGAAAATTGCATGTGACTGGAGGAAAATCTATTTTCTTTGTAGGACATGTGTCCCTCGATAATGTCTTGTGTTGACACCTCACAAACCTCTAGTCCCCCCCCACTTTGGGTATATAACCCCTTCTCTACACTTGCAAGAAATCTTTTTTTCCCTACTCTCTTTCTTCTCTCTTGAGACCGACCTTGGAGCTTCAGGAGCAAAAGAGGTCAGATCCTGAAGCTTGGGTGGCCGATCAACCTTGCTTTTGGAGGATCTTGTGCTTATTCAACTCTTTTGGTGGCGATTCTTGGTGATTTCTTCTCTTGGTAAGTGATCTTAACTCTTGATCACGTTTCTGCTTTTTGAAACCACCATCTTCTTCTTTCACGTTAGCTATAGACTGTGGATCATCCATGGTGGTCGTTTGGGAGAAACTCCTCATTACAATGGCCTTAGACTATGCTTGGCATGGTGGCATCCGAGTGAGAGGGAGTTTTAATATCTTTCTCCTTTCTTCCTTGGTTCATCCTAGGGCTGTTTTCCCTCTTTCTTGAACTCTACTATGACCAAGGTTTTCTTCTCTTTTGAGGTGATCCTTTGGATGAAGTGTTGAAGGTTGGTTGGAGTTCTTGTATCTTGTGATCTTGAGATATTAGTTCTCTCCACATAAGTTGGGTTATATAATTTTTCCCTCACCTATTATTCACATCTTAACCCTGATTATATGATGTTGTTCTATATCTTAAAAATGTGCTATTTATCATAGAGGAAGTGATAATGATTTAGGGCTTAAATTTTTTAGTAATGCCAAGAAGACTACTCTTTCTTATAAACCCTAAATCTTTATACCCAGTTTTGTGGTGATTGAAATAGTGATGTGTTTCTTTAGATCATCATCTATGAAATAGTAATACGTGATACATGGCCCATTTACCATGAATAATAGGAGGTTTTAAATATGTTAACATGCATAAGAGTCTCAGTTTTCTCTCTCTATACATAGTTCTTTTGATAACCTTCTATGATCTATAATCTAGGGTTTGATGAACACCTTGTATGAAGAGTTCTTTCTGTTGACATTTGATCTTCCTGGTTTAATCATCTATTTTGACCATGTTGAACTTGTTTTGCTGTTGGGCATATAGCTTACCTATGGTCGAGACAACCTTTGAACTTCTCTTTTGGTAGACACCCTAGAGGGTGGGTGTTGTGACTGAAACAACCCTAACTCTAAGGGAGGGTCACTACACTTTTGAAGGTCACAACACAACTTTGCTACTTGGTCTCTTAACTCTATTGGTTGACGTTATGCTTGAGATGGTTAAGTGTTTTGGTCATAACACTTGATTAGGATCTGGTAGTGATCATGACAAGGTTTCTTAAGAGGACATAGTTGATATACATGGGTTGGTTTTGGCCGTAGCACATCTTGGTGATGTAGCGAGCACAACGCCATGTTAGGTGTCACCTAGTGTTTCGACCGCAACACAATGTTGCATGCATCTCAGTTGCAACATAGTGTCACCTTGAGTGACAGTCGTTACACCTTGGAGGTGTTTCAGTCATAACACCTTGTTGAGAGTCAAGGTCGATACATCTTAGTATGGTAATGGTCACAACACCCTGTATGGTGAGTAGGGTCGACACACACATGGGTCTACATGATCATTGCATAGCATAATAGTCTATATATTATGAGGTGGTTATGAATGGTTAGTCATTATCAATAGAGCTTAACCTTAGTACTCTCCAAAAATGTGGGAGGTGATGTAATTAGGGTTTAGTGGTTGAGGGATGATATGAAACCCTAATATTGAGATGTAAACTACATTTGCTCATATTTTTTTAATATCATTATCATATGGTAGAATTTTCTCTCTCCTACTTGTGTAACTCTAACTTGTAGGTGAAATGAATGTCATAGCTATGTGAATGTTATGATAATCCTTGTATAATATAGGGTGGTGATTTTGGGTATTGTTGAGAAATATTGAGATATTGACTGTGCAAGAATTATGTGATTGGGTCTAATGGTCAGACAAATGTCTTGAGAACAGTTTGAGGTAAAATCCTCTAGTGATGTGATTGAGGGATTGATATTCTATAGTGATGTGATATTGGTGATGACCTTGTAATGGAAATGATACAAGTGTCATGTGATGATGACACAAGTTCTCACCTTGTACGTTTTATATCTTATGGAGTTGTATCCTACCCTTAAATTTGTAGGATTTGTTTAGGGTTTATACATTGTAACTTTATTGATGCATTGGAAGATACCCAATTGGAATATCTAATCAAATGATACCCTAATAATGTAGTTTCCCTATGCCATAGACCCGTCTTCAACGTCAGTAACTAGCTGGATGGTGAAACGAGTAACTCCTATGGAAAACTCAAAGCACACATTATTGAATTTGTGGGGTGCTAGTTGAATTACCTCCTTGTATCCTTAAATTATTGTTGTAGTGGTTTGATGCTTTGTTAAGAACGGACATGCGTGAACCTATTCTCTAGTGATGCACCATGTACCAAGGCAGACTAGTTGTTTTACAAGACCATAGCTTTGACTATGAGTTGTTGTCTACATGACTATAGCTTTGTCTATAAGTTGCTATTAGTAGTTTGACTATTATGTCACTACATTGCAGATTCAAACTAACCGGGTAGTGGTGGTGATGATCATGGAGTCTGACTATTCCATATATCTTGCATGATACTTATTTTGACTTGATAGTGGTCAGTTGGATTTGAGTGGTACACCTTAAATCCTTAGGGCATAATAATGAAAATTGTTAAACAAGCTGTGTAGTATATTTCTTAGGGTCAAACATGAATCACATTGAATGACTCCATGACTTATTTATTATACTGTTTAGTTTATAATAGATATACATGTTCTTCATATTCCTTATAAACATACAATATGTTTTACTGGTCAGTTGTAAATGCTTAAACTGCATAACTAGTATACACTGCTTTATATACCTACTCTATTATATTACTATTCTTATAATAGATGTTGGCGGAGAGTTATATCTCTTGCTTGGACGTTTGGTCTCACTCTATGGGTTTCCACATCTTTTTATGGGATTGTGGTCTAGGAGGTACAGGTCGTACAACAGGTGCAGAGCAACAAGGAGAGAAGTAATTGTTCAAGGTTGGATATGCTGCTAGAGTTGTAGTAGAGTCGTATGTGTCATCCCTGTACTCTCAAGTATGCTGCTAGAGTTGTAGTAGAGTCCTATGTGTCATCCTTGTACTCTCAAGTCTTTGGGGAGATTTTGTTGTTTTGTATATTGACACGTAGATTTTGACTTTATGCCATGTGTGTATAGAAATGGCACATATGTATCTAATCAGGTTGTAATATGTAACAAGTGATGGCTTGAGAGCCTTGAACATGATATGTAATATCTTTTGGCATATATGAAATACGAATGGCCTAAGTTTGGGACTTGTTCACAATGTGTAACAATTGGAGCAATTGCTTTACAAATGGTTTTAATTTACCCTAATTTGTGGTAATATGATTGTTAGTGATAAATCCACACTTTGTGTTGAGTAATCACTTAGTGTGGCAAAGGGCATCCCAATAAGTATTAGGTGAATGCATTGTATCCCTATGTGAGATAATCAAACATTAATGCAATGGTTAACCAACTCAATGATGTCTTCTTTCACAGTGTCCCATGTAAATTGATACAATGTAGGGGTAAAGGCCATCTGGGCCCAAGGAACTATCACTATCCATGGTCATGAGTACCCTTTTATTTTCCTCTTCATTGACATCTCAAAGAATATTAGCATTTTCCTCTTCCTTTATAACTCTCTCTATGATGCTACTGTACTCGTCTAGTCCCTCTAGTTTTCTTGATTCTAAACTTTTATCTAGTAGTTAATTACCTCACTCATAACCTCTTCCTCTCCCTACACTCACTCACCGTCTTCCCTCATAATTTTCATTATGTTAGATGTTCTCCTCCTACTTTAACTTGGGCATCGAGGAATTTCATATTTTATCCCCTTTTTGAGCTATTTGATTCATGGTCTTTTTCTACAATAGCATTTTCCCACCTAAGAAGGTCCTTTAATTTACTCTCCTCTAGATGAAGTTGCACTGTGATTGTTTTAAGGTCATCAGATCTTGCATTGTTCTAAATTTAACCTCATGAATCACAACCTTTTCAAATTAATCTCCTACCACTTATTTGTTCCATGTTTTAATTCTTGTTTGAGGTTATTTTGTTTCTCAAATATCCAATAGGAGCCCCCTTACAACATTACAAAGTCCAATTCTTTCTAATGAGATACCTAATTCCTTCATGTTTAATCCACAATTTCATAGCTTTGAAGCATGTGGGCACCCCCAGTCTCTATCCTTTATGGGAATAAAGAAACATAAAAGTTTTGCTGCATAGATCTAAATCAAGTTCTCCTCATCAATGTTGATATTATATGGCTAGTCATGGTTGGTGAAACCCCTATCCAGATGTCCCCATATGTTTTGGTCCCTTCTTTGTTATATACCTGAGTGAATTCTTGTACTTTGTATGTAATCTCTTTAACTCTCATCATGGAAAATCATTCATTGAAATTCATCTTGGATCTCAGATAGGGGATTTCCACTCCTAATGTCTCTCTATACGCCGTATGTGTATTAAAATCCCTACATAGAATCCCAAACTAGGAGGTCTCTCCTTTCTTGAAGGAAAATCAATTGCTTCTATAGATTCTTATGTTCTGACATTTGACATGAGGCATAGACTACTAAAATCCTAAAAGTTTGTTCTCCTAGTGCTAAGTCAAATGCGATGTGTTTGTTAAATGGTTCTACGACTACCTATGCCAAAATAGATAGATTTAATACCCAAAATTTACCTCCTAAGTCACCATTCATAGATAACCATGTCATTCCTTATTTTTAGCCACTCTTGTGCTCTTTGTAGACCTAATCTTGGTTCTAAAATCCCAACAACAAATAACCCTATTTCCTTAGATCGTTTAATGAGACTCTCTTCCATTCATTCATTATCTACTGCTCTCACATTCTAAATGATAAAACTATACATTATGTAACTACTCTTAGAGTCTCAAGAGTAAATAATCAACTAGTCACACCACCCCTAGGGCCTCAACTCTCTTCTATACATCATACTCATCCTCTCGTGACCTCTAGTCAAAGACCATTCTCTCATCTTTTAGTGCAACATTCCCATATCTCCCTGACTCTGACCAAAAAATATCATCCTCATCTCTTGAAGGTGAAGAAGAGACTAGATATAGATCATCCCATGACCAAGGTACACTACCTATCCTCCCAAAATTTGTAATGTTAGGTGGAAAAGTATAACTAACCCTCTTTGGTGTCCCCTCTTTTCTACCAGACAATACAACCCTACTACTAGTTGAACCCTTAGTTTGACCCGATCGACCCTGTCCCTACCTCTGGAGATCTTACTAATGTTGTTAGCACTATCAGAGTGGTTGTTTGACCGTGAGATGATGCCATAAAATAAGGCTAGGGGTGCCAACACAAGCAAATGAATGCCCCCATATAAAGCATGCTTGGTACAACTAACCCTACAAATCAAACCCAAAGGAGAAGGAAGAAAACTATTGTGCAAATCATGCTTTAATTTCCTCAGGAAAGTACATCCACACATGAGGAATGACATTTGGATTCATTATTGTGCATGCAAGTGTAGCTAAGTCGGTTGCTGCAGGGTAGGCTAAGATTGTTGGTTTCCATAATCATGGGATTAGAACATGATGTAAGTGCATCATCATCGACTATTGCTAATCTCTTCAGAGGTTATTAGAAAGGGTGCATACCTAACATGTTCTTTTATAGAGGGTCAGGAAGCATTGATGTCCTATATAGGGAACTTGTATAAGGACCATGATGCCCCATTGGAGTTGGAGTGACCTCTCTAACAACAACATCACTGGTCCACATGATTACACCTACTCCTATTATAGTGTTTCCTAGGATAACTGATTGGGGATCTAGTTTCACACCCATACCTCAACCATCACTTACTATAAGAGGTTCTTGCAAGGGACCTTCATGAGAGTCATGATTTACTGTCTATCTTCTAAGTTGTGTAATATGGGACTTGTTGTAGGTGTTATCTACAACCCAACCAACACTCAACATTTCCCCTCCGATCCTAGAGCGCAACATGCCTTGCATGAAGATTGTCTTGTAGGTACAACTCACTACGACCATATAATCATGGATGATATCTCTCTCCAAGGACTAAAAAATAGTGATACAGGTTCCCCATAGCTTATGTATCATGGGAGTATGATAGAATATGTTATGTCATCCTGGGTTTAGGAAGTACACATGAACCTCATTGAGAACACCACCTCCTCAGTTGTAGAACAAGTCAAGTGTCACATGCCTCTATGTTATTTTCTCTTCATTCAAAATATTCTAAAGGGGATAAGATCTTGAGACCTAAGATGGGAGACATCATTCTTTGTGAAGGGGGACCATTTGATCTCTTTGTTATTGTTGATTCTGGCAATATGGATCATGTTTAGCCTATATTCCTCCTCATCCACTTTGACCAGTATCTCCCTCAATTGTAGATCATCTCTAGATCGGCTTAGGACCAAGAATTTGGAGAGGTCATAAGGATCGCAAACCCATCTTGAGGTCCCTCTGTAGTGACCAATGGGTTTCATGATCTTAGTGAGGATGCTTTCTATTTTTAGATGAAAGGGCATGCCTTAAATCATCCTATAAAAACATGAAGCCTTCACCACATACATTGCTTTGGCCCAAGGTGCTAAATGAAAATAGATCTCTTTAGATATGAAGTTCATGATCCCATGTCCAATCCCACCGCCTCAAGTATCAAGGCACTCTTTGTCTCTATGTGAAGGATTGCAACAATCATGTTGTGTGTATCCCACATACCCATATCATCTATTTACTAGTCTATTCTAGGTGGCCACAAAACCACCTCCACATATTTGAGAAGTTCCATGGTGTCAACCTCCATGTTACAGTTGACATGGAATAAGATCAGATCCATTGAAGTCAGAGGTGCAGACCTCCATGAAGAAACCGACCAAATAAAGAGGGGTGGGAAGTGACATTGATCATAAAAGCAAGGTAGTAGAAGGGGTGGTGGCTTCCAATTGGGTAGGGTAGGTGGCAAATGTTGAGGAGTCAGGTGTTGACAGAATGTAGTCTCACACATGCTCTCATAGTGCCCCTGGCCTCTATGTATAAAGTAGTTGATTCCTATCCAACATTTTCTATTCCAATGCCCTCAGTTGAAGCATTGGTGATAGTTCCTTGTCTAGGCCCAACCTCACCTCCAGTCTTATGAAGTGCCTTGTTTTCTAACAGTTACTGGGAACTTGTTGAGGTGTGCATTCTTCCACCTGTCTCCCATGGAACTCCATCCTTTAGTTTCTTTTCCTTACTATGGTTGTTGTCTTGTCATGGTTAGATATCCTCTTTGTTAAGAAGGTCATTCAACTCCAGCTGATTTCTCTTTCTTCATGTTCTCTCTGTGCTCTAGTGCTAATCTTTACCTCTATTGGCACTCGATTGCTAGTCTATCTTAGATTCACACCCTCATGACCACATGTGTTGAGGATGTGACCTCAAATAGAACCTCCTCTTCTAAGCATGCCACCCTAAAATGGATAAGAGAGGATCAAGAGGGAAAAGTATGAGGTGGGAAAGGTGTGATTGAGAAGCAACAAGGGATTCAGGCAACAAGGGATTCAGGTGGGTTGTCGGCAGTGGCTTCCACTACTAGGGTTAGGGAAACCCATAACTCTTTCTAGGGAGAAGGAAAAATCTCTATGTTGTAGAGAGAGAGATAGCAAGATGAAATATGTTGAATACTATCATATATAGAGATGACCATAGATCCAATAGCCAAAGATGGATGTATTAATGCCTTGAAAATTTATGATGCTTATGAAATTTATAGCATGATGTATTAGGTTCATGGGCTTGAGAGAAACAATTCAACTTCTATGTAAACCATAGGAAAATCCACATGTATGACTTAAACCACAACCACTATGATTTGCAAGTCTCGTGCAAAGTGGACCATAAAAACTCTCTTACTAGAGGTCCATGGAAACTATTTGACACTTTTTTGATGGTATGAAAATGTCACCCTAGGGACATGGACACTTTTCAACACCTATCTGATGGTATGACATGTTTTCAACCAACCCCAAACCTCACAAAAATTATAGTCACATGAATTTGTGTCTTGAAATTCAATCACACATTTATGTCCCCACCATCTTTGTTAAAATTTTGTCATCTATGAGAAAGATTATCAAAATGGGCAACCACATGATAAATATAACTTGGAGCAAGATTTCTAGATCAATACCACGTTAGATCCAATACAAGCATTTAAACCATTGATAATTTTTGTTGGTGTGGAGTAAATGTTGAATATGAAGTGTTTCAAAACCATGCCAATCATGTGGCAATATAGGACACCTTTCCAAGGACTATAAAATATCAGAGAAGGAGAAAGAAGATGCTATCAAGAAGGAATTTAATCTTGAAGAAGGTATGAAGTTGTGTAATATTGACGTAGAAATGGCATACCTTTTGTGGAAAAAAATTCACATGAGGAGAAAGTAGCAGGGAGGAAAGTTGACAAAAATTAATCAAAAGGTCTACTCTACTAGCCAAAACAATAATAATTTCTCATCTCTTAATGAAGAGGATGATAATCATGGTCTAGAAAAGTACAACCATGTGAAGGAAGAATTACAAAGATATAACACAGAATCCCAAAACCAAGGAGGAAAAAAGAAGTTAATTGAAAATGCCAAAAAGATATAAGTTCCAATGGACGTAAAAATTATGTCTCTAATTAAATATACTTGTTAAACTCAACCAAAGATACAATAACAAGAATTTGAGCCCATACATTTGTGTTTGAACTAGAAAGTGCCATGATTATACAATGTAGATTACATGAATAAGGAAGACAATCCATTGAAACAAGTGATAACACAGTCAACAAGATCATCCCACCAAAAGAAAACTACAAACTTAGAATGGGCATGACAAGCATATGTCATAGAGTCATTGTCTAGTTTTTCCAATAGAAGGCTCAATGATGTAAGTGAGGTATCGTGATCACCTAAGTCTCAATCTTAACCATGTTGAGGTCAACTACATGGAACATAATTTCCCATTTAGATTTGTAATAGATCATATTTTTATCAAGATGTAAAGTTTCTAAATATCCTCTCTAAGGGTCCCCAAGTCAATTTAGGCCCATATCTTCTCCTTTTGACTATGAATGTCTTAATATAATTGCTTCAAATTCATTTTGTTATCTTCCTACACTATATGTAACCTTACTATCTCAAGTGACCCTCAAATAACTTCTTCATAATACACGCCACCTTTACTTTATTACTTATATATTTTTTCAAGCCATTTTTTTGTCTTCCCGCACAACAATTTTATGATATACCTATAATCCACCTCTATCCTAATAATGTTTACTTTTTTCACCACCCAATTTTATTACCATACAACCATGCTATGCTACAAATAAACTATTTCATAAAGCATACTTTTTCAAAATGTATATTATTCTAGTCACACATCTCCACTTCAACCATCTTGTTCACATATTGTATAAAGACTACAATCTTGGAATTCATCATCCATGTGAATAATAAAGCCCAAATAAGGTATATCATCACATTTTGGTTTATGAACTTCATCCAACTAGACACTGCATTTACAACCTCAAACTTACTTAAATTAGGATGCATATACTCTATTTATTTTATATAAACCTTAAATTATTTAGATTCAACACAACACACAAAAGTTCCATTTTTATAATCTTCTTTGTAGAATTATTAACAACAAATATCATCAACAAATGGCATATACCAAGGAATGTCATCTTAAACGTGACTTGTAAACTCATCCAAAATATAAAATAGGTATTGACTCCAAGTTGATGCTTGATATACCCCAACAATAGTAGGAGATTTTCATGTTTCTAAAATATGATTCATGAAACTTGCTATTCGATGTCATGCATGCATTTATGTAATTAGATATATTGAAGTGGTGCACCCGTGTCTTCAAAATAGACCAAAATACTTCCCTTGGTACTAGATCATAAGTGTAATAACCAAGATTGTTCTGGATATTTATTTTTGAGACCTAGATTCCTACATATCATTGATGAGGGATTAAATTGCTGATGATGCTTCACATCACAATTTTTTGTAACGATCTTCTTTCCATTTTAGTTTATATTTGTAAGACTAAGATAAACTAGACCCCATTATCCTATGTTATTTTAAAGGCTCCAAAGGAGTAAAAACCTTAAGTTTATCTTTTGGTCTCACATTAAACTCACCCAATTTATGTTTTATATTATACACCCTAGTACACCTCCATAACCATCATTTTTAGTTAACATTTTCATGACCACCTAACATATCCCCACAAAATTCATGACTCCTATATATGTATTTACATTTCTTGGGGACCAAGAAATACTAGCTTCTCACATGAGGATCTCTCATTTAGATTAATGTGGAGTCATCTTGGCCTAAATAACATTGAACCATGCCCATTATATTTTCCTAGGATACAAACTGCCTTTGGTGGTAGTAGTAGCTACATGAAGGTCACAGTACTATGAGAAAACCACTAATGGAGGAAAAATTGGATGAAGGGAGAGGAATATTCCAGGGTTGTATAAAAGATCTTTGATTTTGATGCAATAGATTGATACATTGTGATATTTAGACACAACCACATTCTCTACCATCCAAATGATGACCACTTCATCATTGACATCGACATCATGGCTCTAATCAAATTTCACCATATGGAGGATATGATCCATTCAACAAGCCTTTCTTGGTTAGTCATGTCCATAGAGGAGTTCTAGTGTGAGTTTGGATGGAAATAAAAAGATACTCTTTACCACGTAAACCACACTTATAGCTGGTAAGGTAATCACTTATGGGTAGGAATACCTACTCACTATTATAGTGATTGATCCTGATTCATGTGCTCAATGTATTGACATTTCTATATTCAATTCTCTTGCATGCTTCTCTAGCTACCAAAATAACACCATTTCAAGTTCTACCATTAGAGAATATATCATGTTCTAGGTCAAACTCCTCCTGAAACTAGGGTCACTCTCATGAGAATATCTCTTTCCCCTTTGTTTACCTAATCAATTTGATTGTGTCTTACAACATTCTTCCTAGAAATAAAAAAGCTGAAGTGTCAACAAGTATTTTTCTAATAATTTGGAGAAATATGGTGTGACATGTCATTGTCTTTGTCCTCCTCCTCACTTCATAGGGATAACATGTTTATTGTGTAAGACATCCCCAACTTATCTTTGTCCTCCTCCCTCCCATTTCCTCTCCATCTAGTATTCTAACCATCTTACTCTTTATTAAGTTGCTTTCAGTAAGTCGAATAACAATACTAGGTCTCCTTTATAAGGATCTAGGGTGTACATGGGCTAAATAGAAACAAGGGAAAATAAAATATGCCTAAGCATAAGGACCAAGTATGACCTCATAAACCATCCCTTTCTATTACATAGTTATTGATGTAGTCATCGCTAAAGGGGAATATGGCAGATGTTTTTTTTTCTACTGCCTTTCTGATGCTATATTTCCCAATAGGTAGCCCATTTTAGCAATGAGGCAAAATATCAGACTATGGCTCGTGCATGATGTTATCTACAATGGATCAATTCCATCTTGAATGAGTTTGGAATTCATTTTCAAACTCCAACTACTTTATACTATGACAAACATGTGGCTACACACATAGATAATAATCCAATCTTCCACGAGTGCACAAAACACATTGAAGTTGACTAACATTTTGTGCAAGACCTGGTCAAAGCCAACCATATCATCTCTCTCACATTATGAGAGGTGATAAACATGCATACATCCTTGCCAAACCTCTTCCTCCTGCTATGTTCATGTATATGAGCATCAAGTTGGAACTTTACAATGTTTTGTCTCCAACTTGAGGGGGTGTGTTGGTATATTTGATTAAGAGAAAGTACAAAAACTATCCCACGTTGCAATATACAACTTTCCTCAAGTCTCACTCAGACGATGCCAACAATAGCTCCTCATAGACAACATGTTGATGTTGTCCTCCTAGCAAGAAACTCTCCAAGCCTCTATGATAGCCCACACAGAAAATAAGGAAATCCTATCGTTCCAGTAGAACAATCAGGAAGGAGTCGTCCCTCTCCTTTGTCGCACTAACACCAACATGCTATCCCACAATTGTTCTCCCTTGCTATCCCTCCCTTTATCTTGTAGGACTTGCTAGGATTCTATCAGTCACCACAACTAGAGAAGACAAACAATTCTCAGAGGCAACTGAGTTGTGTCTGAAATGCCCTCAATACCCCTCTATTTATAGGAGGGTTAAGGTTAGGGCTCCCAGTCTGAGTGGGACCAGAAGGGGTGGAAATTGAATGAATTTTCACATCCTACAAGCAACGAAACCATCAATTCTCAAGTGAACTGACCAGTCGGCATGTGAGCCGATTAGTTAACCCTTGAACCAGTTGTTTCATCATGTTTCTCAATCACAATAAATTGACAATTATAATCCAATTTATGCACAATGTGACGTCATCACAAATCCTTGAATCAATCAGATGGATTCACCAACCACTCAGTTCACAACCTAAGATGATCGATTCATGTACCTGAGCTAATCTGTTCACTTCATGAACCGGCCAGTTCATGGTCTAGAACTTCCAAAGTTAGTTCAATCGACCTAACACACTAAAACAATCAGTTCACTTCTTGAGATGGTCAGTTCATAGTTCAGTTAGCCAATATTTTACCAATGTTGTTTAGATTTAATACCTAACTCTTTAGTAATTAAGTTTAAACCAAATACATGAATGAACTCCTATTCCAAGTGTATCCTATGTGTGTGACCCTATAGGTTCCAAGTTACATTGACAATGGATGTTCATAACCAACTTATGACATCACAAGCAAAGAGCGATGTCTAGAAACACATCATTACTACCCAAGTAAATGGAAAGTCGGAGAACAATTTCAACCTACAATTTGTGACTGGTGTTACAGTGATTGTCTAATTCTTTTGCCTTTTATATTCGAATTGACTTGAGGCATGGAATCATCATCTTCTCAATGTTCAATCCATGTTTCTTGACCCAGAGCAGACTGTCTGAGATCCATGTGACCTCAATATCATATATTGATTCACATGTGCACATGCCTTTCTCAGTCTCACTTATTAAGTGGCATGCATATCAAACTCTAGTAGGAGGGAAAAATGCCATTTACATCACTCATAGTCATCCCCATATGTCACAGTTCATCCAATTATCACCTTAATGGCAACCTTTATTCAAGGTTACAGTGGATGATGTCAAAGTACAGTGAATTACATGTGATGAGTGTAGCGATTTTAGGTCTAAGAACCACAATCATGACCTTCACTATGCGAGATGATTATCAACACCAATTATGGTTTCCATGTGTCGCTGTCAAGGTGGATCTTTTCGATACACTGTTCTCCAACAAGTATATATGTGTTTGGTTTGATATCACATATATCATTAATGACAAGGTTCTACCATCAACCAACCCACACTCTAGTCTTAAGTGTCATTGTTGTCTATCAGCCTTCCACAATGACATCCGACTAGGGATATTAAAAGAATGTACATACTCTTAGCATCCATATGATCTCATTCTTCAAGTCATCAACCCAAAGACATACCTCATTGACTAATGTCATTCTTTAGACATATATTGTGTTTTATCATTATCTCATAACTGATTCAAACAGAATAAATTGGAACCTTTCCTTTATAATTAATCAAATCATTTATATGATATGCCATTTCAATCATCATATGATTGGCTCTCTGGGCATACATACCAATAGACTCCCACCCACACTTAGATCCAATCACCCAGGAATCTCATTCTTAGTGATCTAAACATGTCCATCATGTTTCTACTATGCTAGCGCTAATCTATCAGGTTAGAAACATGTTTCTCTTAGTCGATATATTGCATGTTTCTTATATCTTCTATGCACGACATTACATATGAGATGTAACTTCCATAGTATGCTATCATATGTTTATTGCCTAACAACTTGCTCCATTGCTGTAACAATATACTACTGTGTCATCAATGGTTGGAACATTTACAAGTTCATCCATATGAACTTCTAGATCCATATTATATCCTCTCCTATATTCACAATACCATGATACTCATCTTCTATTGTAGAATTTAAATAATGGTCACCAATTTGGAATCTTTCCAACTTTCAACTCTTCTTATAATATTATACACACCTTTTATACGACGATCACTTTCTATCATTTTAGAAGCTTGCATTGGTGTAACCCCTTACACCTAACTCTTCCTTGTTTCCATAATCTAGAAACTTATCCTTTAGTGCTTCTCAAGTAGTAATGGACGTTCTTACTAGTATTCCAATGATCTTTGTTTGAATTTGAATAAAATGTCTTGTCATGTCCAATACATACAAGATAAAGGGATGGGTATTTAGCATACATGATAGATCCTACTACTAGTGGACATGGCATCTTACTCATGTATTTCCATTCTTCATAAGAATCAAAACATAGGGTTCTTGAGAGACTAATCCCATATTCCAAGGACAAATTCTCTCTCATTGAATCCTTCATGCCGAACCCTTTCATCTCGCTAATATTTATACTCATATTTAGGTTATGAAACTTTCCAAAATTGTATCAATAGATATCAATTCCTATCACACAAGATGTTTCATCTAATCCTTTTTGAAGAAGGTAATTTCCATGTGAGGTTCTAATACTAATAATATTGGGATGTTATTCCCCATCAATATGTGGAATATACATATATACTCCCACTAAGTATTTTATAATCAAAAATTTCATCTTTTAGCTTGACCAAAGTCAAACTCTTTGACAATCTTCTCAAAATAAGGATTCCAACTCTGAGATGCATGTTTCTATATCAAGATTTGAACGTTGTAGCTTATAGACTTTATTTGCACTAACAAAGTTATAAACCTTTAGGATGTGTCATGTACACATACTATCAATTATTCCTATTAAGGAATGTGGTTTTATTCTTCATATGCCAAATCTCATAGTCTTTGTAAGCTGTAATAGCAAGCATGACAATTGGTGAAGGGATTTCATCGTGTTCAACACTTTGAACTAGTTTCAAAACCTTTGACCCTAATCTATCCTTTTAGGTTATCCATGTTGGTTTTCCTTTAAAAACCCAAGTGCACCCTATGGGTTTTATCCTTTTAGTTTGTACCATCAAGGTCATACCTTATTAATGTACATGGAATCCATAATGGCCTTAATCCATTTCTTAGATTCTGGACCCTCAAAAGTTTCTAGTTAATTGTTGGCTCATCATCCTATTACCAACACACAACCTATCTGAGTTATATGATTCACAATCTTTTAATCTCAGACGTGTTCTACTAGAACTACAAGTCTTGTGTTACATAAGGAACATGAGATTTCAATTTTCATATCAGAAGAGAGGAAGCTAATTGTTTTTCAACTAGGAGTGTTTCTAACATGATATACATTACAATAATGATCTAAAAGAACCATTACAGACTGTGTAAAAGCATTCTCATAAATTCTCAGGAAAAGAAACATGGTGACATCAAATTGTATAAAAACCTATGTACATGAAGATAAAACATGTACTGTTTAATGTCACTGATCGTGTAGATGGTGCCCCACCAAGCAAGCTTTCTATAGTTTTCTCTGCACCATTTTTGTAACGACCGCCATCAAACCAAAAAACAAATTGTTACTAATTAAGCGGAATAAAAAAATCACTAAAATTTAAAACCATTTTTTTAGTAGATCCTTGTCCAAAAAACTTTTATTGAAAGATCCAAAACTCATACATATCACGATTCACATTGTACAACATTGCTTCATCTCATCTCGAGGACAATATATAATAGTTGCTCTATCAAAACACATACTGGAGCAACATAAAACCTCGAGGCATTCAAGCCAAAATCTCATATCATTCATGAAACCAGTACAAACCAACTCCAAGGACTTGAGAGTACAGAGACGACAAATAGGACTTCTATCTACAAGACTCGACAGACAGTACACTCAACCTGAGCTGTCACTTCTATCCCTTCTACTGTTGTTCTTTCTCTACAGTACAGTCTCAATCCCCCTCATGCACGTCCACCTAAAAAAATGTGGATCCCACGGGGTGAGACAATTGTCCCAGCGAGAGATATAACTCTCCGCCAATAATGTTATTATCACAGTTAAATAGTATTAACCTAACTAGAGGATACGCGGTTTAGAACATTCTCATATTTTAAAGCATTGAAACTATCTATGATAGAACAATAAATCATCTATTCTCTTTATAAGGAATAGGAAGAACATGCATATCATTTACCCATGATACTATATCAACATATCAAGCTTATCCTGTGATGCTCATTATCATGGTATGTCATCCATGAATCATTCTCATTTCTATCTGTCGGCCTCATCCAATATGCTAGCCAGGTGTTGGATTGTACCAGTCATGTGAATATTCATCATCATATTCTATCTAGGTATTGGACTATGCCAATCCTGTGCAACTATTCCAGGTATTAGACTATGCCAATCCTGTGCAACTATTCTAGGTATTGGACTATGCCAATCCTGTGAGTGTTACATCCAAGCATCGGGTTATCTCAATCCTGTAGTTTTATTCCAAGTATTGGACTATGCCAATCCTGTGACAATATTCCAGGTATTGGGTTATGCCAATCCTGTGAGTGTTTCATCCAGGCATCGAGTTATCCCAATCCTATAGTTTTATTCCAGGTATTGGATTATGCCAATCCTATGAGTGTTGCATCCATGCATCGGGTTATCCCAATCCTATAGTTTTATTCCAGGTATTGGATTATGCCAATCCTGTGAGTGTTGCATCCAGGCATCGAGTTATCCCAATCCTGTAGTTTTATTCCAGGTATTGGATTATGCCAATCCTATGATTGTTGCATCCAGGCATCGGGTTATCCCAATCCTGTAGTTTTATTCCAGGTATTGGATTATGCCAATCATGTGAGTGTTGCATCCAAGCATCGGGTTATCCCAATCCTGTAGTTTTATTCCAGGTATTGGATTATGCCAATCCTATGAGTGTTGAATCCAGGCATCGATTTATCCCAGTCCTGTAGTTTTATTCCAGGTATTATATTATGCCAATCCTGTGAGTGTTTCATCCAGGCATCAGGTTATCCCAATCCTATAGTTTTATTCTAGGTATTGGATTATGCCAATCCTGTGAGTGTTGCATCCAGGCATTGGTTTATCCCAATCCTGTAGTTTTTTTCCAGGTATTGGATTATGCCAATCCTATGAGTGTTGCATCCAGACATCGTTTTATCCCAATCCTGTAGTTTTATTCCAGGTATTGGATTATACCAATCATGTGAGTGTTGCATCCAGGCATCGAGTTATCCCAATCCTGTAGTTTTATTCCAGGTATTGGATTATGCCAATCATGTGAGTGTTGCATCCAAGCATCGGGTTATCCCGATCCTATATTTTTATTCCAGGTATTGGACTATGCCAATCCTGTGAGTGTTGCATCCAGGCATCAGGTTGTCCCAATCTTGTAGTTTTATTCCAGGTATTGGACTATGCCAATCCTGTGTAACTATTCCAGTTATTGGGCTATGCCAATCCTGTGCATCTCATCACTGAATACCACATCACCTTTACTAGGCATTACCTTGGCCAAGCCATCATACTTATTCACATCCTTTATATAATACAAGTCTTCCCCTTATCTCCTTTAAGCATATTCAAAATACTATAGTCCTTACTTGGCTATAAGCATAAAGCATGTATGATCAATATTTCATTATTATTATTGTATCCGTTTATTATTATTATTATGTTACTAAGTTTCCATTTACTAGTTTATTTTGAACATTATCATTTATTCCTGAAACTCTTATAAACATCTTGTTACCTCTCTCTAGGAAACAACTATTCTCATGACTCACAAGGCCCATTAAACATCTTATCACCTCTCACTAGGCAACAACTAACCACATGGCTCACAAGGCCCGTAAAACATCTTGTCACATCTCACTAGGAAAAAACTAATCACATGGCTCACAAGGCCCATTAAACATCTTGTCACCTCTCACTAGGCAACAACTAATCACATGGATCACAAGACCCATTACACATCTTGTCACCTCTCACTAGGCAACAACTATTAGGGTTAGGGTTTCCTTTTATAGTCAAATAGGGTTTCAAGTTCATATTATCAATCCAACCCCAAATTCATTGCTCCACACATCTAGGAGCATACATTAATATCATAAATATTCAATCATACTTATTTATTCTCATCATTTATCATTAAATGATTATCAGCACAAAGTATGAGTTTCTCTCTTATCCTTACTAGGATATTGATTACTTCATACTTTATTAAGTTGGCTCAACCTTTCCTTCAAGGTACATTGGCTTGCTTAATCAATATTCATTAAACTACATACCTCTTAATGTATGACAATATAAGACACTTCATGTGTTACTTCATCAAGTACATTGCATCTAAGGTGCTTTCCTTCATATGGGTTTTGAGGTGCTTCCACCATATCGGGTATGAAGTGTGTGCTTTCTACCCATATCACTTAAGAGGTGTATGTATGCTTACCATATCGGGTATGAGGTGTATGTGTGCTTACCATATCACCCTTGAGGTGTATGTGTACTTACCATCTTGAGTTTGATGTGTATGCTTGCTTCCATATCACTTTAGAGGTGTATGCGTGCTTCACACCATATCGGGAAGAGAGGTGTGTGTATGCTTCACACCATATCGGGCAAAGAGGTGTATGTGTGCTTCACACCATATCAGGCAAAGAGGTGTGTGCTTGCTCACCATATCACTTTAGAGGTGTATGTGTGCTTCACACCATATCGGGCAGAGAGGTGTGTGCTTAACCACATATAATTTTTGAGGTGTTTGCTTGACCTCATATCGTGCAAGAGTTGTATACTACACCATCATATCATGCAAGAAAGTATAAAATCATATCCATATCGTTTTAGTGAAGTAGGTGCTTCACCATATCAAGTTAGAGGTGCATGCTTGTGTGCTTGAACCTGATATCACTTTATATGGTGATACCATCTTCTTCAAGCTCTAGAACTTCTTTCTAACTATTAAATTTCATGGAAACAGGTCTAAAAAACTAATAGAACTCATAATGTCATCAACTATTTTTAGAAAATTTCAGAATTAAAAGTAGATCATTAAGTATAGCAATTTAGGTGATGAATAATAACATGGTTGAGTTCAAGTTATATAACTCACCTTAAGAACAACTTCAAAGCTACAAGATCCAAAGATTCACGTTCCTAAGGTTGAAAATGGCTTATCAAAAGTCCAAGGCTCGTTCACAACTCCTTCATATACAAGGAATCACCAAGGATAAGCAATTGGTGAAGAAGAAAAGAAAGGCAGATCATAACCCTAAAATCATGCTTCAATCCAAGGTTGAAGATGATCATGGCCTCACCTTAGGGTTAAGTATTGAGCTCCCTCTTGATCCTTAGCACTTTGCACGATACCTGACTACCCTTGCACGATATTCCATCACTTGTGGCCAATATCCCCCTAACTTGTGGCCAAAAACACTCCACTTGGCCGATCTCGACTTGCTATGGCCGATAACCATGACCTATGCACGATACCACATTACTCCTTCATGATAAAAGGACCCTATGCACGATATATAAGAGCAAGGAGGTGGTAGGTTTCTAAAAAGTTCATTAAAGAGGTGAAAGAAGGGGTATATATACTTGTTGTTCACGAAGAAGTGTGAAAATGAGGTGTCATCAATTTGAGCTACTAGGTGCCACGTGTCCATGCATGGTTGACACATGTACATCCATGAATTAACATTTATCTTGACATGCAAAACTCTTGAGGATAATCTAGGGATGAATTTTCATCCATTACATATCCCTTTGAATAAATTTATCAACAAAATCACCACTTTATTCACAACCCAATACAACTTTTCTAAGGGAATTGTAAACCAATACACTTCACATCCTTGAGGTGATATGCACGTCATGGGCTTTTACAAGAGTCCAAAAAACGATATGGGACTCCTCCTATGGCTCCTTGGCCGATAGGCACTCATATATAAGCTTTTCAACTTGATACAACTCAAGTTAGGGTTTCATATTCAACCCCTTTCTTGGTCATTTCATAACCAAGAGTACCATCACTCATAATTGATTCAAACATGGTGCCTCATTATTTCTCTCTCCTATAAATGATACTAGGAAGGAGTAGGGACACTCTAGAGGTGGTAATTTGCATATCAACCCTACATTTTGGGTAAATTACAATTTGTACCAAAATTGGTACACAAGTCACCAGCATTATTCAAACAAGTTCAAACTTGGATTTTAGGCTTTCCACAAGCCACCACCTTGCATCATTCTTTCTATAATGATGCTAAAACACTTAGGGAACATTCAACATGTGAAAAATTGCAATATAACCCCTCATCTTGGGTAAATTGCATTTTGGTCCAAAACATGAGAACATTGCTCAAACATTATTCAAACAGGACCAAATTGGAAACATAAGTTTGTTACCTGATAGAAAAATACTTTAGAGGATTATATTCAAGTTCTAAGAAACTTACTTAGCCAAAAAAAATACGGTTACCTCATAACCCAGGTCAGGCTCATTACAAGTTATAAACCCCTAACAAGGATTTCGTCTTTGAAATCCTAGGTAAAGGGAGACAAATATTATTCATTAATCATATCATCAAGTCTCCACATAACATATTAATGTCATGGAGATGCCATAGAACTTTGACCAACACAAATTCCTTTCACATAGGGTTATCATAGAATCTGTCATACAGGACACATACTCCACTGTCCTTTTCATTATTGACTGTAGAGTCTACTCTGTGTCGGGTGACATTTTTTTTCTTAGTCGGAGAATCATTATACATACCTTATTTAACTTAGGTGTCAAACCTTACTAATTCGTCACCCACTTGGAACTACAAGTCTTATCATACATTTTTAGCTTTGATAAGCTTTTTCTCAAATGATTCTACCTTTATTCCTTCAATTAATATATCTTTATCAAAGTTATGTTTATGCATAGCATAAACCCCTAACATATAATTTTCCTACTAGAATTGTCACAAGGTTTCCCCATCTAGGTAACCAAACATTACTCCTTGTCAGGAATCATGTTCTCATTTTTCTCATATCATTGAAAGTTCTTTGATACTAGGATTCTTTACCTTGGTATCCATTATTTGTGCCAAAAACACATCACATCATCATCATTTCCATCCTCTATTGTTATTTACTAAGACCAAACATATTACTTATCACATATGCTTGTCTTGGAACTAAAATCCAAGACTAGCTGATACTTTTCTAAGTATCCATCCATAGAACACTTATAACTCATGCACATCAAGTGTCATCAGACTTACTTGATTGTCATGTTTCAGAAGAGAAAGAGTACAAGGAAACATAGTCCTTTTTATCACCCCACCGTTATTCAGGGTTGTTTATTAAAGAAAAGAGATTATCACCTTCTTCGAGTATTACATGAACTTTCAATTGTTCATGTGTCATTCAATCTTATTTCCTATTATGTTCCTTGCCTTCATCATAGGAATTATAGTGATGATTACATGTCACCACCTCTCAGTATTATCATCATCATGATTACTAGATATGGGTATTCCAACCCTTAGTTCATCACTGAACATTGTTACCTCTCATTGGGTAACTGTTACCTCTAGGTCCTCAGACCAAGGTATACATTATACTAAACATCTTCTTTTGTTTATAAGTTGATCTATGATTAACTCAGATTTCTCCATATATCAACTAGGATGTGGTAGAAATATCCATGCCACATCTTTTACTTCATTATGCTCCTTAGATTGTCTCAAAATGACTACTTGATCAGAATAATCAGAAAGATAGCAGTCTAAGAGTTCCATACTTATCGTGCCTTCAATAGATGAATACCTAGATAGGGTATTCAAGGACTGAAATTAGGTAGTATGCATTTGTTTTATATTATGTTTCATCTCTTTAAATTTTTACTACTTAGTATCTCAAATTTTCTATGGGTGTTTCTATTACATCTCTTCCTTTCATCATGAAGAGATAAAACTCAAAACATACAAGAGAATATTGGATTGAATATAAGTTCTCATCCTTCTTATCTCTTCCTCATGTCCTCATAAGATTAATTAAAGGAAGCTCAACAAAAACTACCTACTTATGATTATCAGATAAAATCAAGAGAAGACATATCCAAATGAAAAAGCTCTATCTGACTGTCACCCCTTGTGGTGATTGACCACTTTAAGTTGAATCAAACATAGAGTCAAGTTGTTTCATGTTGTTACTTTTACCTTTTTACACTATTGGGCTGTAACTTTTGTAAGCCCTGCCGAGTCTGCCTCAGTTTTTGGGTCATTTACTCCCTTCTTTTTGAATAAAAGGGTTTAATATGCTTAACATGTCAATGTCTTGTCCTCATACCATAGCCTTATTGGTCTTATTACCAATGTAGAAGCTAAGTCAGGAGTTCTTATTGGTGGAAAATTAGGACTTTTGCCTTTATTTAGTGACTACTGCCCTGGTGTACTAGGCATTCATTGCACTGGTGGTAACAAAACATTGGCTTTTTGGAACAACTAGGCAAATGTCTCTAGAATTATAGAGACCTTTCCTTAATTCTCATCTTATTGCCCCTCCTTGGGCATTGCCATCACAAATATACTATCTGTCTATACTTATGGCAGAGTCTATTTTCTTGCCATATGCTAATCCTTCTCACATTTTCCATTGTTCCAACATGACTATGTCATTCAAGAACCCTTTCAGAACCCAAAAGTTCTACATTGAGGACTGGTAACCTATTTTTTTGGAAAATTGGGTAAGTATATTCTAAAAACCCTAGGAAGGGGACAAAGTTACAAGCCACACCCACACATGTGACTACACACTTCTAAGAATTGGTTACAACATATCCCAATTCCTAGCAATAATAGGAGGAATATCAAGAAATGATTTAAAAGTAAAATACATTCTCTTGATCTCCAGAGCTAGATGATTAAAGATGACAACAAAGTCTGAAGCGCCACCATTATGCATCCATTTATTGCGCTCCTCTCAAATAAAGTGGACAACACCAGTAATGGCCCAAAGTTCAATGATTTTGGACTGTTGAGACCTCTTACCAAGGACAGTAAGGCAATCAATAGAGAATAAGAGGACCTGATGTTGAGTTTAAGCTGAGCTCGAACCCAAATATATTTCCAGTACTTACAACCCTCAAACAAATGGGCTATCGAGTCATTGTGTTGGCCACACAATAAGCATGCTGGGACAGGAGCCCCCGACCAGGAGCTAATCTTTTCCAATGTAGGAAGTACATTAGTGAGAGCTTGAAAGGTAGTGAGACTCCACCTAGGATAGTGCTTAGAGAGCCAAAGATTTCCATAAGCCTTATCAGATGGACGCTTTTGCCTAGTGTTATCCCAAAGATCCTTATTCTCCCACATAGAGAAAGAAGGCCAAAGAGCTACCATACGTCTATGACAAGTAGAGCCACTCCTGGTTGAAGTAACCAAGGAATCACCATACCTACAAGAAAGCCATGAGCTCCATATGCTTTGAAATTGAGTGAACCTCTTAATACGATGCAAAGTATGGTAATATGCAAGTTCATCAAGTCTCTTTAGACTAAGACCGCCTTCACAAAGTGGATAGGCCAGCCTTGCCCAACAAGAGGGATGCATATAACTGCCCCACAAGTAATTAGAAAGTAGCAACTCCATCCTATGTAGAACAGTTGGAGGAATGTCACCCATACATAACTAGTAGCTAATCAAACCCATGACACAGTGCTTAATAAGAACAAGATGACCAACCATAGAGATTTTAGAACTCGACCATATTTGTATCATGTCTCTTAGCTTATCCAAGCATTCATGAAAGTGGCGCCTCATGAGGTTTCCACCAGCCATAGGAAAACCAAGATACTTCATGGGCGATGTGCCTTGCTGAATACCCAAGCAATTGATCAAGGCATCCTTATTGCAGCAATAAGAAGACAAATATATATGGGTTTTATTAGGATCACACTTCATACCAGAGACAGAACCAAACTCGAGTAAAATATGTTTGAGATTTGCAAGACTATGCAAGTGCCCCTCAGAGAAAATAAGAACATCATCCGCAAAGAGAAGATGGCTAAGAGCCTTGGTCCTATTGATCGGGTTGCTTCTACTGAGTTTTCTATCATACACTGCCTCAGGACATATGTTGAAACCTTCCATAGCTAGGACAAATAATATGGGTGATAGAGGATCACCTTGCCTAAGTCCATTGGAACTTTTGAAGAAGCCAACCGAATAGCCATTCAGTAGAAGAGAAAAGGATGGGGTCTCCACACATTGCTTTAGGATGGAGATAAA
This sequence comes from Alisma plantago-aquatica, assembly GCA_963693085.1. Lineage (NCBI taxonomy): Eukaryota > Viridiplantae > Streptophyta > Magnoliopsida > Alismatales > Alismataceae > Alisma > Alisma plantago-aquatica. Next base: position 829,837,867 of record OY856411.1, on the reverse strand, counting down.
CTTCACATTGAACCCAAGGCTAGTAAGACAATCCCATAAGTATGACCAACGAACGGAATCAAAGGCCTTAGTGATATCCAGCTTGATGCATGCAGTAGGAGGACTGGACTTCTGATTGAATTTAAGAGTAAACTCGGCCGCAAGTAGAGAACAATCCTCAATACTCCTACCTTTAACAAAAGCACCTTGGTAAGGAGAAATAATATCAGGAAAAAGATTGGCTAACCTCCTGGAGATAACTTTGGCAATAATTTTATAGAGCATCAAGCAGCAAGAGATAGGCCTAAAATCAGCTGGAGACGAGACAATGTCCTTCTTGGGAATAAGAGTAAGGAAAACATGATTGACTTGTATAACCATGCTACCCCCTTCAAATATCCACTGGACAACCTTAAGTAGATCATCACAAATGACGTTCCAGTTTTCCCTATAGAAATAACCATTGAAGCCATCCAGACCCAGGCTTTTGTGAGGCCCTATGCTCCACACAGCATCACAAACCTCATTCAAACACGGTGTAGAACACAACATGACATTATCAATCTCAGAGACTATGGGGGTCCAATCTGGGATACAAGAGCTGGATGCAACGTGAGGTTGATTATAAAGCTGCTCAAAAAATTGCAAAGTGTCATCCACAATGGCATCATTATCCTACAAAAGATCACCGTATGAGTCAAATAGCTCAGTTATAGAGTTAATAGCATCCCTTCTCTTAAAAATGGTATGATAGACTTTAGTGTTCCTATCTCCATTGGAAAGCCACTCCATCCTACTGTGCTGCCAGAAATAAACCTCCTCCGCCTTAAGGAGCACATCCAATCTCTCAAGGGTTTGTTTTTCAACATGGATGAGATCCGGATCTAGAGGGCATTTACGAACTGCGACTGAGATGTCATCAAGCTCCATTCTATCTCTTGCAATAAGGTTCTTGAGATTGACATAGTGTTTGGACCAAGTCTTCAGCTTATCCTTGACCAAATTGAGTTTATTTCAGAATTGAAAGAGCGGGTTGCCTTTAGCTTCAGTAGCCCAGGCATCTTTAATAATGTCTCGACAACCTTCCCATTCCAGCCAGAAATTGTAAAATCTGAAGGGTTTCTTCTTAAAACAAATACGTATCATATTGATGTTTAAAGCACAGTGATCCAAAAAATTGCAAGTAATGAACTTTGTTTTGGAACCTGGAAATTTAGATAGCCAAGCATCATTGATAAAGGCTCTATCAAGTTTGCAAGCAACCCTTTTAGCAACACCTTGTTTGTTATGCCAAGTGTAAACCTCTTTACCAATGACAAGTAGTTCAGTAAGTCCAACATTATCCAGGGCAGCATTGAAAGAGCTAAGGATGGTAGAGGGAACTTCACAACCCCCCTCCTTGTCCTCTTGCTTCTTGATATTGTTGAAATCACCAGAGATAATCCAAGCATCAACTATGTTAATAACAATCCTCTCCAAGGTATTCCAAAAAATAGAACGATCAGCCACTGAGTTCCTAGCGTAGATAACCATAATATAGATAGTGAGGCCACCTTTGTTAATACATTTCATAGTGACCTATTGATCATCCATCTCAATCATAGTAGTAGTACTCGGAACTAGATGTGGTCACCTTTCTGATCTAACACCAGAATCCATGTTGTATATTTGAAATAGGTTGACCTCCTTGCTTCTCTCATGGTATAACCCTCTTCTCACTGAGCCCCCTTTCTCTTAGGTCCACAGAGAAAAAATGTAGGTCGGGGTGGCTGGTGGTTTCGGGATCCCGTAGAAAATGCTTCTTTTATGCCTCGGGTCTCCGCCACAACTCGTATTCATTCCGTAATTCTACCCCTTCTTCATTCTTGGACCTTGCTTCTCCATATTGTAACTCTTCCATGCTGTGTCTTAGGAACCTCTTCAATATGGTCTGGATTGCTAGCTCCCGTTCATATTTCTGCTACAGATGATACACGAGGCAGATTTTCCTTGTGGTTTTTCCTTCTAATTACCGGCATCTCTATGATTCTTTCCCCCCAGATGAAGTAGCAGGCATCGGTCCGTAGAATCCATAAAAAAGAGATGGTTGTGGCGTGAAGTACTCTTGTGCACCTACGTTACTCGTTCCCCTCCCCGCTCTTATAGCTGACTTATTCCGAGTCAGCAATGCCGGATTTTGTCTCGTGTAGCACGTCCAGTAGTTAGGATTCCACCCAATATAGATACGACCATTAGGATCATGCAGATGATTAGAAACCCATAGCCAACCTACATATGATCATATGGGTGAATCCTATGAGACTTGATTTTGGATTCAACAAGAATAGCCATGGTAGTTTTGTTATAAAAATGATTCTCCTAACTTCTTTCTTTTTACGTGGCTTCCCCGAGCCACGAACATTGGTCATAAGAAAGGTCATTAATGACCTCTAGAGGTAGATTGTGTCTTACAAGACCCATCACCCTTGGACAACTTTGGAGTCTTGGACAATGAAGAAGAAGTTGCACCAGAGGAGCGTGATTTAGCAAGCACAACTAGAGACAAAGCATCTGAATCGGAAACATTAGAACCCTCCACCATCCCACCAGAAGCCCCACCACCGGATGCCCCACCAAGAGCCCAAACACCACCACTAGACGCCCCACCCGAAGTGCTAGCATCTGTTGTACGAGCGCCATCACCAGCAACACCTGATGCATGAACGCCGACACCACCTACTGAACCAGTCAAAACACCGACACCACCATCTGAAGCATGAACACCATCATCGTCTTCGACACCACCATCTGATGTATGAATGCCATCACAATGATCTACCCTGGATGCGTCACTGCCGCCCAAGGAGGAAGCACCGACGTTCATGCCAGGAACAACAACAACATAAGCACCTCCACCAGGAACGTCACCACAGCCGTCTGAGACACCGTTACTAGCAGAAGCATCACCACTGCATGAGGAGGATGCACCACAATCAGCAAGCATAACAAATCTATTACTTGAGTGCACAGTCTCAGTGTGATTTTTATTCGACCTGCTTATCACCAACAACATCTTTTCCCTTTCATCCCACAACCTACCATACCTGAGAAGGTTTAGGAGCAGGAGCGTCATCGACAACCTTAGGGTTTAATGGGAAGTCACTTGTGTCATGCCCAAAGACCTTGCACGCCGAACATCTCTTAGGGATATATTCGTATTGGATTTTGATTGAAGCAGGGTCTCTTTGTGGAAAGTTAACCCAGATCTCCTTCGGAGGATCCTCGTCGTCTTCCACCTCCACCAGCACCTGTGCCTCGCCAAGGGACTCAAGGCCAATGGACTTGTAATCAATTTGCAGTAGTTTACCCACTCCGCTAGCCACGATTCCAACTGCCCTAGGCGACCAATTCCTTCCCAAGATGGGCATTCTAATCCATAGAGGGATGGAGCTAAAGAAGTCTTTGTGGAGATCGTCGTCGGTCTTGTAGTCCTTGACGACGATGAGACTATTGTCAAACCAACGTGGTTCACAATTGATGATGCTTTGTTTGTCGTCGACAGAGTTAAACCTTAGGAGAAAGAACCTATCAGGCTTGGAGAAGAGATCAAACCCACCCTTAGGTTTCCAGACCCGACGGATCCAAGCTAGAAGATGATAGTAGTATGGGCATTTCCCCATAACGTATAGGATTGATGTGTGCTCCCAGCATTTCTCCATGGCCTCGTATGTAGGATCGTTAATGGTGACGAACCACTTACCATCAATCTTCACCGGTGGATCATATCTTTGCTCCATGAAGGTACCAGAGCTGCCAAGGACTTGGTTCCAGGTCTTCTTGATGATGGTCTGAGATAGGGAGGCGTCAGGCATCTCCATCTCTGCCATGGCCATAGTTGTCGTAGAGAGGAGAGGGACTCCCCTCTCCGACGAGGTCGGCGTCCGTCATCCCCACGATCTCCAGAGAAATGACGCAAACCCTAGATCACCAGTCTGCCAGGGAATCTGACTATCTATACCTGGACTGGTAACCTAGGTTGTAATGCTAGTATCTAGTTTGCTATATGCATCACTGTTGTCCTAACCTGCCCAACAAGAGCATAAAAAATAGGATTCTTTATCCTGATTAGGTCAAGATGGAAATTCTCAGGCACTCATTCTTTTCTTGCCTGATCCCTTGCACCGTCTCATGGTGCAACAACATTGCTCTTATCAACATGTTCCTCGTGTTCTCCAGTCATTTTTAAACTTCACCCTTTCTTCTGCATAAGCAGAGGTCACTATAGGATATACTGGAGGATACTTGAACATACTCAATACCTTAGCCCTATGTCTCTGTAGACTCCATGAAACTTAAGCTCCAATACCAAACTTGTAACGACTGCCATCAAATTGACAAACAAATCATTACTAATTAAGCATAATAAACAAAAATCACTAAAATTTAAAACCGTTTTTTTAGGAGATCCTTGTCCAGAAAACTTTTACTGAAAGATCCGAAACTCATACATATCATGATTCACATTGTACAACATTGCTTCATTTCATCTCGAGGACAAAATATAACAGTTGCTCTGTCAAAACACATACTGGAGCAACATAAAACCTCGATGCCTTCAAGCCAAAATATCATATCATTCATGAAACCAGTACGAAATAACTCCAAGGACCTAAGAGTACAGAGACAACACATAGGACTTGTATCTACAAGACACGACAGACAATACATTCAACCTGAGCTGTCACTGTTGTCCCTGTTACTGTTGTTCTTTCTTTGCAGTACGGTCTCAATCTTCCTTGTGCACGTCCACCTAAAAAAATGTGGATCCCACAGGGTGAGACAATTGTCCCAACGAGAGATATAACTCTCCGCCAACAATGTTATTATCACAGTTGAATAGTATTAAACTGAGCAGAGGATAAGCAGTTTAGAACATTCTCATATTTTAAAGCATTGAAACTATCTATGATAGAGCAGTAAATCATCTATTCTCTTTATAAGGAATAGGAAGAACATGTATATCATTTACCCATCATACTATATCAAAATCTCAAGCTTATCCTGTGATGCTCATTATCATGGTATGTCATCCATGAATCATTCTCATTTCTATCTTTCGGCCTCATCCAATCTTCTAGCCAGGTGTTGGATTGTACCAATCATGTGAATATACATCATCATATTCTATCTAGGTATTGGACTATGCCAATCCTGTGCAACTATTCCAGGTATTATATGATGCCAATCCTGTGCATCTATTCTAGGTATTGGAGTATCCCAATCCTGTGAGTGTTAAATCCAGGGATCAAGTTATCCCAATCCTATAGTTTTATTCCACGTATTAGACTATGCCAATCCTTTGACATTATTCTAGGTATTGGGTTATGCCAATCTTGTGAGTGTTGCATCCAGGCATCGGGTTTTCCCAATACTGTAGTTTTATTCTAGGTATTGGATTATGCCAATCATGTGATTGTTGCATCCAGGCATCGGGTTATCCCAATCCTGTAGTTTTATTCCAGGTATTGGATTATGCCAATCCTATGAGTGTTACATCCAGGAATCAGGTTATCCCAATCTTGTAGTTTTATTCTAGGTATTGGATTATGCCAATCTTGTGAGTGTTGCATCTAGGCATCGGGTTATCCCAGTCCTGTAGTTTTATTCCAGGTATTGGATTATGCCAATCCTATGAGTGTTGTATCCAGGCATCGGGTTATCCCAATCTTGTGAGTGTTGCATCCAGGCATCGGGTTATCCCAATCCTGTAGTTTTATTTCAGGTATTGGATTATGCCAATCCTGTGAGTGTTGCATCCAGGCATCAGGTTATCCCAATCCTGTAGTTTTATTCCAGGTATTGGTGATTCCAATCCTGTGAATGTTGCATCTAGGCATCGGGTTATACCAATCATGTAGTTTTATTCCAGGTATTGGATTATGCCAATCCTGTGAGTGTTGCATCCTGGCATCAGGTTATCTCAATCCTGTAGTTTTATTCCAGGTATTGGATTATGCCAATCCTGTGAGTGTTGCATCCAGACATCAGGTTATCCCAATCCTGTAGTTTTATTCCAGGTATTGGATTATGCCAATCCTGTGAGTGATCATCCAGGTATTGGGCTATCCCAATCCTGTAGTTTTATTCTAGGTATTGGATTATGCCAATCCTGTGAGTGTTGCATCTAGGCATCAGGTTATCCCAATCCTATAGTTTTATTCCAGGTATTAGACTATGCCAATCCTGTGTAACTATTCCAGGTTTTGGACTATGCCAATCCTGTGCATCTCATCACTGAATACCACATCACCTTTACTAGGCATTACCTTGGCCAAGCCATCATACTTATTCACATCCTTTATATAATACAAGTCTTCCCCTTATCTCCTTTAAGCATATTCAAAACACTATAGCCCTTATTTGGCTATAATCATAAAGCATGTATGATCAATATTTCATTATTATTATTATATCCATTTAGTATTATTATTATGTTACTAAGTTTCCATTTACTAGTTTATTTTGAACATTATCATTTATTCCTGCAACTCTTATAAACATCTTGTTACCTCTCTCTAGGCAACAACTATTCTCATGACTCACAAGGCCCATTAAACATCTTGTCACCTCTCACTAGGAAACAACTAACCACATGGCTCACAAGGCCCATAAAACATGTTGTCACCTCTCACTAGGCAAAAACTAATCACATGGCTCACAAGGCCCATTAAACATCTTGTCACCTCTCACTAGGAAACAACTAATCACATGGTTCACAAGGCCCATTAAACATCTTGTCACCTCTCACTAGGCAACAACTATTAGGGTTAGGGTTTCCTTTTATAGCCGAATAGGGTTTCAAGTTCATATTATCAATCCAAACACTAATTCATTGCTCCACACATCTAGGAGCATACATTAATATCATTAATACACTTATTTATTCTCATCATTTATAATTAAATGGTTATCAACACAAAGTATGAGTTTCTCTGTTATCCTTACTAGGATATTGATTACTTCATACTTTATTAAGTTTGCTCAACCTTTCCTTCAAGGTACATTAGCCTACTTAATCAATATTCATTAAACTCCATACCTCTTAATGTATGACTTGATATAAGACATTACATGTGTTACTTCATCAAGTACATTGGATCTAAGGTTCTTTCCTTCATATGGGTTTTGAGGTGCTTCCGCCATATCAGGTATGAGGTGTGTGCTTGCTACCCATGTCACTTTAGAGGTGTATATGTGATTACCATATCGGGTATGAGGTGTATGTGTGCTTACCATATCACCCTTTAGGTGTATGTGTGCTTACCATCTCGGGTTTGAGGTGTATGCTTGCTTCCATATCACTTTAGAGGTGTGTGTGTGCTTCACACCATATCGGGCAGAGAGGTGTGTGTATGCTTCACACCATATCGGGCAAAGAGGTGTATGTTTGCTTCACACCATATTGGGCAAAGAGGTGTGTGCTTACTCACCATATCACTTTAGAGGTGTATGTGTGCTTCACACCATATCGGGCAGAGAGGTGTGTGCTTAACCCAATATCGTTTTTGAGGTGTTTGCTTGACCTCATATCGTGCAATAGGTGTATACTACACCACCATATCATGCAAGAAAGTATAAAATCATATCCATATCATTTTAGTGAAGTAGGTGCTTCACTATATCAGGTTAGAGGTGCTTGCTTGTGTGCTTGAACCCGATATCACTTTATAAGGTGATACCATCTTCTTCAAGCTCTAGACCTTCTTTATATCTGTTAAAGTTCATGGAAACAGCTCTAAGCAACTACTAGAACTCATAATGTCATCAACTATTTCAGAAAATTTCGGAATTAAAAGTAGATCATTAAGTATAGCAATTTAGGTGATGAATAATAACATGGTTGAGTTCAAGTTATATAACCCGCCTTAAGAACAGCTTAAAAGCTCCAAGCTCCAAAGATTTACATTCCTAAGGTTGAATATGACTTATTAAAAGTCTGAGGATCGTTCACAACTCCTTCATATACAAGGAATCACCAAGATAAGCAATTGGTGAAGATGAAAAGAAAGGAAGATCATAACCCTAAAATCATGCTTCAATCCAAGGTTGAAGATGATCATGGCCTCACCTTAGGGTTAAGTATTGAGCTACCTCTTACTCCTTAGCACCTTGCACGATACCTGACTACCCTTGCACGATATTCCATCACTTGTGGCCGATATCCCCCTCACTTGTGGCCAAAAACACTCCACTTGGCCGATATCGACTTGCTATGGCCGATATCAACATGCTATGTCCGATATTACTTGCTATGACCGATACCCAAGGCCTATGCACGTTACCAGATCACTCCTCCATGATACAAGGACCCTATGCACGATATCTAAGATCAAGGAGGTGGTAGGTTTCGAATAAGTTCACTAAATGGGTGAAAGAAGGGGTATATATACTTGTTGTTCACGATGAAGTGAGAAAATGAGGTGTCATCAATTTGAGCTACTAGGTGCCACGTGTCCATGCATGGTTGACACGTGTACATGCATGCATTAAAATTTATCTTGACATGCAAAACTCTTGAGGATAATCTAGGGATGAATTTTCGTCCATTACTTATCCCTTTGAATAAATTATATCCACAAAATCACCACTTTATTCACAACCCGATACAACTTTTTTAAGGAAGTTGTAAACCGATATACTTCACCTCCTTGAGGTGATTTGCACGTCATGGTATTTTCCAAGAGTCCAAAAAATGATATGGGAATCGTCCTATGGATCCTTGGCCTATAGGCACTCATATCTAAGCTTTTGAACTTGATACAACTCAAGTTAGGGTTTCATATTCAACCCCTTTCTTGGTCATTTCATCACCAAGAGTACCATCACTCATAATTGATTCAAACATGGCACCTCATCATTTCTCTCTCCTATAAATGATACTAGGAGGTATTAGGGACACTTTATATGTGGTAATTTGCATATAAACCCTACATTTTGGGTAAATTATAATTTGTACCAAAATTGGTACACAAGTCACCAACATTATTCAAACAAGTTCAAACTTGGATTTTAGGCTTTCCACAAGAAAACACCTTGCATCATGCTTTCTATAATGATGCTAAAACACTTAGGGAACATTCAACATGTGACAAATAGCAATATAACCCTTCATCTTGGGTAAATTGCATTTTGGTCCAAAACATGAGAACATTGCTCTAACATTATTCAAACAGGACCAAATTTGAAATATAAGTTTGTTACCTGATAGAAAAACACTTTATAGGATTATATTCAAGTTTTAAGAAACTTACATAGACAAAACAAATAGGGTTACCTCATAACCCAGGTCAGGGTCATTACAATTTTGTCATGACTATCTCCTAATATTCCATACCTACAGACATCTCCTCCCCATACATGAACAAAAAGGAAACCTACGTTAGAGTAAGCGGCATTGATTTTCTAATAAGTAAATATGAATATACTACTATTGAAAGCTGAACCAAAATCTGAAATTTGTAAACTTATAATGAATCGATTTGTATATTATTTATGTCTTTTATCTTTTTGGGGCCACCATTATACGATAAGTCCTCCTAAAATGGGTGCATCTGCGCCCTAAATTGGTACTGAAGTACCTCTAAATGACACTATGTTGTCTCTTATTTGACATGACTACACCTTAAATTGGTACTGAAGTACCTCTGGATTGGAGTAAACACTCCTATGAACTGGTAACAGATGCCTATGAATCATTCCAAGACTAACTAAAAGAGGATTGATCATATAATGTCTTATATATAGGTTTCAACTTAATTATCTTAAATCTGAACTTACCCAATTTTGAATCTGAACTTATTTTATATTGAAAGTGAATACTAATAACTGTACATGTAGTGAATTTTGAATCTGAATATGAATGTAGTTTGAATATCTCAAAAAATTTGTCTCATTAAACTGATGCATTAAAATTATTCTATTTGAAAATTAAATCTTAGTAAACTAAATTCTTAATCTAAATCTCTTCTCTTAAGTTTGAATTAAATCTAAATCTAAACTAGGAATCTAAATCTGAGTATGCATCTTGATTACTAAGTAGTTGAGATTAGATCTGACACTCTTATTAGGTATGTGGATCTAATTTACAACTACTCACCACGGATAATCTAAACCTAAAATCTGAAATCTAGATTCTTATTATCTGAATAAATCTTATTCTTAAACTTTTATTTAGTATAACACTTAGTTAAATTCTGATATCAGATATATGACATATGTGTATGAAGGCTGGAGAAATAAAATGAAATGAATAAATAAATACTAAGTAACTAAAAGTATCTTGAATATCTAAAATTTATAATCTGATATCCTCAATCCATAACTTTGGTTGAACAATGTCTGATTAATAAAAGCATTATTGGATATGAGATGTAGATTAATAACCAAATGTCTGAAAGTAACTTAATCTCCAAAATTACTTTGCATATGGGTAGGACGAATCATAGTAATAATGAAATTCAATAGACATGGCCCACTTACCTCTTATAATGAAGATTTCCTTAAGGTAGTCTTGTTCCTTGTTCCATAATTGAATTGCCTGGACATGATTGAATTTCTATGAGTCATGTGTATACCTTTCTTTTGATTTCTAAATCCCAAGACCCATCGCGTTGGCCTCCTAAACTAAATTTGGGTTCTTATTTAAGCTAAACATAACTCTGATCTAAAATCACCATAAAATCTTGGCATTGAAATTATATCAACACTCGTATTATACATTATTATACTCTTTATACTCAATTAGTCAAAAATCATTATACACACTAGTGTGAGAATATACATCATATAATCAGAATATATCTCAAACATAATCACATACACTAATCTTACTGACTCAATTACTACATATGAAGGAAATCATTAAAAATCAACTTCTAGACAAAATATGCATACTTGTCTCATAAAAATAACAATAAACATCAATTATATTACCTTAGTGTCCACTTAAAACTAAAACACATAAAACTTGAATAAAAATTTAGAAAGAATAATTATACAATGTATTAAGGTCCATACAAATATGTCATGCTGTTTCAAGGTCAAATCATGGGTCAAATACCCAAAATACACTTATTAGGGTTTACATCAAAATCTTAGATAAAACTATGAATTAGGACAATCGGGCTTTGAAATCATGTTTATCATAACAAAATATACTTACTATAAAATATTCATTAATTTCCAAAGTCATTTACTACTTTTAGTTCCCAAAACCTTGAAATCACATATACTTTAAGATCAACTAGTTATAATTATCAAACGTTCAAAACACTACCTTGATAATTTTTTATAAGATAGTAGACATCATAAGCTTTTTGTACATATCTTGTTTGATAAAATCTGAGTTCCCAATCCCATGATATGAATTTTAAAAATTTACCTCATTTTGGCCAATATCAGCTGTCAAGATCTGATTCGGTGGTCATCATCACATGCACACCTCAAGCCTAGGGCTGGTGCTTCCTCTCTCCCCTTCACGTTCTCGGGTGTGTATGCACCCAAAATAGAGCATCACCATGCTAGTGAAGTTTGGCAATGCCCTGCACCTCAACATATTTTCGTGCCGCCAACGAAGGTTCCCATGGGATTCACCTTCCCTTCGTCTTCCTATGTGGCATACTCTCCAGATCTTGGGTGGCTGGAAAAGAGAATCCCTAAATGATATACTCTTTGTGCCACCACATCTCATTTCTTATTAGTTCTCTATATTTCTCTTCTGCTTTCAACCCAATCCCTCACATCAGATTCTGCTAAGAATGTATTTCTTGAGACTAGGGGTTTTATAGCCGCCCATACTTGAGATCAAGGGTGGGGTCCTCCTTCTATGGGGACTCTGTTCAACCCCTGTTTGCTATGCATGGTGCTCTAGTCCCACACTGTCTGGAGTCGCCCACTTTTTTATTTTATTTTTCTTATTCATTTTGATAAAAGTCCAATTTAAAGAAATATATGTACACCTCACATCATGACTCCGTTTGATCTTAAATTTTGGGATTAGTGATATATTGTCATTTCTTTTTGTTGACAATATATTAAGTCAAAACTACTCGTATAACCACTCCAAAATCACTTTTCAAGTAAGAGCTTGGTAATTACTATTGTAATTACCTAGACCATTAGATACTTCAGATTGATATGAAATTTCTCCAATAATCCTATATTTTAGTTACCCATATACTAAAATTATGTGGAGTATGTACCATGAGTACAAAATACCAAATCCTCAAATTTGACCTTCAAGAACCTATATCTAAACTATAATTAGACCAAATGGACTTGAAATGGTAACTAGGGCACCTGGTCCATTCCTTGATCTTCCAAAGGGTCCATAAGGTTTATCATACTCTCAATCACAAAATCAAAGTGAGAACTAACATAACTTATAAATTGAAGCTTCCTATGATACATTTGATCAACATTACATTACTTTCTTAATGTGAAGATCTAACTAGGTCTAATGTTGAAATCCATTGACCAAAGTCATCATATTATCTTTGTTTTTCTACTTTTATCTTCAGCTTATATCATCCAGAGCCATATGAAACACCAAACCTCACAAGGATATTATAAAACTATCAAAATTGCATAAAAGACCCTCTCCACACTCTTTTTCCTTAAGTCCAAATATCATGAAAATTGGATGGAACCTTATTCTAACATAAATCAATCTTATATTTGTTTTATCAATAACTTAATCATGTATTTTCTAGGTCCCAAAAATCAAGGTGTGACAATAATACCCATCGTTTTAGGAACTTTATCCTCAAAATTTGGTTGAACTATAGATAGCTACTCACTTTAGGGTTTCACATACCTTACATACATTAACTTTTGATGATGGTCATAAAGTCTCACATGCACCTCAAAGTATGACCTTATTGTGGATACTAACTATGTATAACAATTTGATCAAACTAGAATGTGCAACCAATATGAAGATATATAGGAAAACTTAAGCAAAAACAACTACTCTTTCTTTACTCTTAATTCTTTCTTTTTACTCAAGATACATGTACTCTGGTCCTTGGGTCTCAGGACCTGCACTAAGGTCTGACTCATGTATCTTAATCATTCTACACTAAATCCATAATATCACTTCGTCTAATTAGACCTGGTCTTATAATAATCTTAATGCATTCTAACCTCATGGTCATACTATGATCTTAAATCCTAACATATGGATTTTATCTTGGAAACATAATTGTGACTTAGTGCATTCAACACTTAAAGTCTTATCGTGTATTTAATTCTTAGGTCTAATTATCCTAAGATAACTTATTAACATGTCTCTACTTGAGGTCTTAGGCACAATAAAGATATAGCCATGAAAGTACAAAAATCTTACTTACAAGTCTTTTCTTAATATCTTAGAACATTGGATAAAATAAATCATGAAACTCTCTCTTTTCTTATAAGCAAAATGTACACATATTGACCTTTATAGATATCAAAATTTCATGGGCATGAACCACTCACTTTGGTTTGTGCAACCTCACACTAAACCATTCAGACTCCTTTTGTCCTCTAACCGTATCCTTGTTAGGTCAACATGACCTTTCTAAGGAGTACAAATCTCTAAGTGCTTGTTATTCTCTTGGATGATGAGATCCATTAACTATTGTGATATGGGTTAACAACCCCCACTCATACTTCCAATTAGTAGTAATCTATGGTGATTTCATTACAATTCCTTACATTGTAGTGCTTATTACATCAATGTGCTCATTTTACCACAATGTTCACTTAGCTTGGGTGACCAATAATTTACGCCAATCTCTTAATATTATTCTTAATGGATTTCTTCACCTTATCATGGTTCTCTAAGTTGTTTGGACCCAAGGTATTAATAATCACTACTCTCTCATCAAACTGTTCATTTCTTCAACAACACCAAATAAAACCTTTGTCGATCAACTTCTGTAGGGTCCATCCCATGTTAAAAATATAAAACCCAACATTATAGTGATCCTAGATCATTGATACAAAATATCACATATCTTACATCACCGTATACTTAAATCATACTCATGTATACCCTTAAAGACTCTTAGTCACTTCTAGAAATCATAAAATCTTCATCTTGAACCCTGTTCACAACATCAAGTCTACTATCCTCAAGTATTTTCTTTAATAACCATCATGATTAGACTTGCGAATGAAATCCCTTGTTGGAATGAAGGTCCCAAGGACATCAAGAGTTCTCTAATTACCATCAAGTTAGTAGGAAAAAGACCTCATCTACCTCCACTCATTATTACACTACAAAGCATAGTCACTCGTCTATTTAAAGATATCAACCCTTAGTATGCATCCTAAGGTTTTAATAAGTATGCAATTAGGTTTAGGTGAGTAGCTACCTTAAAATTTTTGTGTCAATTTTTTTTGTCACCTCCCAATGCCACCTGGCTGGTCATTCATCAAAAAATGTAATGTCCTATCATACTTATCTCATGTGACAGTGCACACGTCCCATAACATGTGCACTAGAAAGAAGGAAACAAACATAAGTTTAGATTTATGCACATAACATCCTCCTACAAAGCCCCATAAGGTTGTGTCCCATACCACATGTTGGAAAAAGAGAAAGCATGACATACACAAATCTAAAGTTAATATAAAACGTCCAAGGTAGCTAGACACCAACTCAAATACATATCTCAACTTCTATTGTCTAACTAAACCTCTAACATGAATTCTACCATCTTTTGTACACTTATTTTATAACAATGGTTACTAACGGTCTTTCTAAATCTATCTTGTTTCACTTGGTTTCTAATGGGCAATCTTAACTAAGAATATGATAATTTACCTGATAGCCATCTACATTATTGCTCTGATATGATATTACAACACCCCAATTTTATTATCACATGAGCAGAAGCTAATTTGTTTTCAACCGAGGAGTGTTACTAACATGATTTACATTAAAATAATGATATAAAATGACCAATACAGACTGTGTAAAAAGCATTCTAATGAATTCTCAGGAAAAGAAACATGGTTATATCAAACTATATAAAAACCTGTATACATGAAGCTAAAATATGTACTCTTTCTTAATGTCTCGAATCGTGTAGATGGTGCCCCACCAAGAAAACTTTCTATAGTTGTCGTTGCATCATTTGTCATGAATATCTCCTAAAATTCCATACCTGCAGACTTCTCGGCCCCAACCATGCACAAAAAGGAAACCTATGTTATAGTAAGTGGCATTGAAATTCTATTAAGATAAATATGAACATACTATAGATGAAAGCTCAACTAATATCTAAAAGATATTTACTTATAATGAATCGACGTGTCTTTTATTTATGTCTTTTATCTTCTTTTCACCACTATTATATGATAAGTTCTCCTGAGTTGGCATATCTACGTCCTGAATTGGTACTGAAGTACCTCTGAATTGGCAGTACATGCCTCTGAATGACACTGAGGTGTCTCTGAATTGGTGTGACTATGCCCTAAATTGGTACTGAAGTACCTCTGAATTGGAGTATACACTAATTGGCAAAAAATTCCACTGAATCGTCCCACAAAATGAATGAGGACTTTTCATATAATGTCTTATATGAAGGTTTTAACTTAATTATTTTAAATATGAACTTACTCAATTCTGAATTTGAACTTATCTTATACTAAAATTGAATACTGATAACTGAACATGTACTGAATTTTGATTCAGAATATGAATCTAGTCTGAATATCTCAGAAAGTTTGTCTTACTTAACTGATGAATTAAAATTGTTCTATTTGAAACTTAAATCTTAGTAAAGCAAATTCCTGATCTAAATCTCTTTTCTTAAATTTGATATAAATCTAAATCTAAACTATGAATCTAAATCTGAATACACATCTCAATTACTAAGTAGATGAGATTGGATATTATACTCTTATTAGGTAAGTGGGTCTAATTTATGACTACCCACCTGAGTAATCTAAATCTAAATCTTAAAATGTATATTCTTATAATCTAAATAATTCTTAATATAAAACTCTTATTTAATAGATCACTTAGTTAAATTCTGATATCAGACATATGACATATGTTTCTAAAGGCTGGAGAAATAAACTAAACTGAATAAATAAATACTAAGTATCTGAAAGTATCTTAAATATATAGAATCTATAGTCTAATATCCTCACAACATAACTTCAGCTGAACAATGTATGATTAATAATAATATTATTGGATATGAGATGCACATTAATAACTAAATGTATGAAAGTAACTTAATCTCTAAATTACTTTGCATATGGGTAGGATGAATCATAATTATAATAATGAAATTTGATGGACATGGCCCACTTACCTCTTATAATGAAGATTTCTTTAAGGAAATCATGATTCCTTATTCCATAATTGAATCACCTGGACATCATTAAAGTTTTATATGTCATGTGTATACCATTCTTTCAATTTCTAAATCATGTGACCCATTACCTTGATCTCTTGGACTAAATTTGTGTTCTTATTTAAGCTAAACATAACTCTGGTCTAAAATCACCATAAAATCTTGGTGTTGAAATTATATCAACACTCTTATTATCCAGTACTATACTCTTTATACTCAAATAAGTAAAAAATAATTATAAACACTAATATGAGCATATACATTATATAATGAAAATAAATCTTGAACATAATCACAACACTAATCTTACTGACTCAATTACTACATATGAAGGAAATCATTACAAATCATATTCTAGACAAAATATGCATACATATCTCATAAAAATTACAATAAATATCAATTATATCGCCTTAATGGACACTTAAGACTCAATACTAAATATTAATATAATAAAACCTAAAACTCCAATAAAACTTTAGAAACAATAATCATACAATGTATTAAGATCCACACAAAAATGTCATGTCGTTTCAAGGTCAAATCATGGGTGAAATACCCAAAATACACTTATTAGGGTTTACATCAAAACCCTAGATAAAACTTTGAGTCAGGATGATTATCATTTGGAATCATATATATCATATCAAAATATACTTGTTGTAGTATTCATTGATTCCCAAAGTTGTTTACTATTTTTAATTCCCAAAACCATAAAATCACATATACTTTAGAAATCAACTAGTAATACTTATCAAACATTAAAAACACTATCTCGATATAATTTTATAAGATATTAGACATCATAAGATTTTTGTAAGTATCTTATTTGATAAAATATGAGTTCCCAATCCAAAGATATGAAATTTAGAAATTTACCTATCCTTGGCCAATCTTGGTCGTCAATATCTGATCCGGTGGGCATCATCACATGTGCACCTCAGGCCTAGGGCTTGTGCTTCCTCTTTCCCATTCATGTTCTTGGGTGTGTATGCACCCAAAATAGAGCGCTACCACACTGGTGAAGTCTGGTGAAGCAACACACCCTCAACAGCTGCTCATGCTACAAACAAAGGGTCCCGTCAGCTTTGCCTTCCCTTTATCTTCCTGGGTGGCATACTCTCCATATCCTGAGTTTCCAAAGAAGAGAAACCCTGAACGAGTGCTCTTTGTGTCGCCACTTCTCATTTCTTCTTAGTTTTCTATATTATTCTCCCGCTTTCAACCAAAACCCTCACATTGGATTCACCTAAGCTAGTATTTTTTGAGATCATGGCTTTTATAGCAGCCCATACCTGAGATCAAGGGCATGGTCCTTCTTCTGTGGGGACTTTCTTTAGTCCATGGTTACTGGGTGTGACTCTATGGTCCGACAAAGATTGGATTCACCCCCTTTTTTATTTTATTTTTCTTCTTTTTTTGATAAAAGTTTGATTTAAAGAAAAAATGTATATAATGCACATCATGACTCCATTTGATCTCAAATTTTAGGATTAGTGATATGCGTCATTATCTTTTTTTGAAAAGATATTAAGTCAAAATTACTCGTACAACCACTACAAATTTACTTTTCAAGTAAAAGCTTGGTAGTTACTATTTTAATTACCTAGATCATTAGATACTTCAAAATAAGCTAAAATATCTTCAACAATCCTATATTTCAATTACCCATCTACTAAAATATGCGGAGTATTTATGATGAGTAAAATGCCAAGTCCTCAAATTTGTCCTTCGAGGACCTATATGTGAACTACGATTTGCCCAAATGGACTTGAAATGGTTTCTAGGGCACTTGGTCCATTCCTTGATCTTCCAAAGAGTCCATAAGGTTGATCCTACTCTTGATTACAAAATAAAAGTGATAAGTAACATAATTTATCAATTAAAGCTTCCTATGATACATTTGATCAATATTACACTAATTTCTTAATGTGAAGATCTAAACTAGGTCTAAGGTTGAAATCCATTGACCAAAGTCATCATATTGTCTTCATTGTTCTACTTTTATTGTCAGATCATATCATTGAGTTACATATGAAACACCAAACCTCACAATGATATTATAAAAATATCAAAATTGCACAAAAGTCCCTCTCTAAACTCTTTTTCCTTAAGTCCAAATATCATGAAATTGGATGGAAACTTATTGTAACATAAATCAATCTTATATTTATTTTATCAGTAAATTAATCACATATTTTCTAGGTCCCTGTGATGACTCATATTTTTAGAGTTTGATATTGGACATATAATTTGAAGAAATGTATACAGTAAATTGATCTGTAGAGGGACCTTGAGGTGTGATTGTGTCAAATATGCAAGTTGAACTTATTTGATTAAGAGTTGATGAATAATATGACTTCTAACCAAGGTTTATGGAATTATTCATGAGGTGATTTGAGGAATTAAGTTAGATGATCAAATGTGGGAGTTTGGTTTCAAACTTTGTGATTAGAGGCCTTGGGTGATGGTGAACCCATGATTCACATTTCATTTAGTTTTGAGGTATCTATAAGATTAGGAAGTTATTTATTCTAATTTATGCCAAATCTTGGTCAAATGATATTAAAAATCATAGGGGTTGTGGCAATTATATGTCACCCAATCCATATCATAGGTGGGATGCCTGTCTTTTTCCCCGTCCTTGGGATTCTCTAAATCAATTGGGTGAGGAGTTATCTCCTACCTACAGATAAACTGGAGTGGTGAATACCATGTACCACACCACACATCATCCCTTATCGTGTAGATCATGGGAGAAACAACGTTCTGAAGCTATTTATGTAGATCCACAGTACCAGGAGGAGCTTTTAGAGGAACTATCAAACATGCCTTTTAACTATGAGAGTAGAAATAACTCCCCTCACCCCTTACATCTTCTCTATACTTAGAAGAGAACCACACGACCTCTGAGAAAACCCAATTCCAACATCTATAGAAACCTAAATCAAGTGAGGGCATGTAATGGGAAGCTTCAACCTTTACCAATGAAGGATATATATGGGAGTGGTGGAGGCCTTGTCAAAATATATTGGACCATATACTAGGTGAAAAGGGGATCCCTAGTGGACTTCAATCCTTAGAGTTGAGAATGGAATTGTAGAGATCATTCCTCACCCCTTCTCATCATTTGCAGTAGCATACTTGCTGGGTCTTTCTTTGCCCAGGGATCCAGGGAGCTTCATGGCCAGAAAGCTTGCTTCCTTCACTACAAAGGGGATTCCACAACAATTTTACAACTTTAGAGTCTGGTTCCCCCATACGAGCCCAACAGAGCTTCCCCTTGTGGCACCTATGTGAGAGATGTGGATAATAAAGTTCTTATGTTGTAGACAAGCCACCGACGTCCATTGGAGTTTCCCTAAATCTTTGCCCTATTTGCCATGCGAGAAGACATCTTTGATGACCTTTATTAAATCAATCTTAGTGGAGGTGGTGGTCACCTTGGCGAGTGACCGAGTTCTCTTTCCTATCCTTCATCTTCTACAACAGCCATCGACAACCCTTGGGTGTTCATTGAGACCATCGAGAAGCACCAGAGTTCTAGAGCTTCAAGGAGAATAGGTTTCTCACGTAGTAGGAGGCAACTAGTGGAGCACAAGAGGGAGGAGAGACTGAGTGGTCCAGTACTCAATGAAACCAACATATCATTCGGTCCAAGTTCAACTGAACCAAGTGACACAAGGAAAATTGACCAGCTCAGACTAGACCAAGCTGCCGAGCCACATCCCACCGGATAGCCAGCATGAACCATTCACAGACTTCCATCTCAAGAAGTGGGACCTGCCACTCAAGGTAATTCCTGTTAAATTCTAAAAAAATATATCAGATTTTAGAAAATGTACTAAACATAGCTTCCTTGGCCTCTAAATGCCCAAAAAATACCTCTAGACTTAGAAAAATACCCCCATTATTATGAGACCATTACATTTGACCTTGAAATAGTATTCTTGATGGTTTTTAATTTACAAGATGATGCTTCATTTGAGGATGTATGCAATATAATAAATGACATCTGTTTGAAATAAAATCTCAGAAAATGTATCTAGAACCTTAAGAATGTTTAGAAACCATACATGGGATCTAATATGAGTAAAATTTCCCAACATTAGGTCTTTTCCTATTAATGATGAATTAGATGCTTTTGATCTCATATTAATTCTAGAAAATAGATATAGCATTAGAAAAATATGAAATTCGTGCCAGACCTTTATAATGACATATAGATCAGAATTAAAATATCAGACATCATACTAATATCATATGGAACCTAGATTAAGATAAACCCTAATTTGGACCTAAAATATTAAGAATATAATGAATCTAGTATTAATGATGATTAATTGTTATTAATCAGGTGATGATGAGATATGGTAGATGGTCAAGGATAACTGGGGTTCTATGAACAAATGTACATGGGTTTATTTAATTATGTTTTCTTGGTTGAATGATGATATCTATGTATGATCTTTTATTTGCAAATATTTGATGTAGTAATACTATAAGTCTCGGTGTTTTGTCACTTGAAAATAATGATGAGTATATGTTTTGTAGTTATTAAGGTGTTCATTATCCCCCTTATGAGGGAAGGATCAATGTTGACTAGTACACCTCCCTAGAGAACAAGGTGTACAAGGAGTTCCCTAGAGTACTCGATACACATATATGGCCCCAATATATATGTGTTTGTACTACTCCACCTTAGTAATGCAATTCATCTAGAAAAATGACTAAAATCAGCATATTTCACTTAACAAAGAACTGTTTCTATGATCTTTCTTTCTTTTTGCAAATGTTTTCAAATTTATGAAAACCATAAATGTATGTATCTTTCCACCCATGTACTAAACATGTTGTGTTGATTTGTTGTTTCACCGATTTTCTAGGTTCTGAGATAGCATGGTTGAAAAGATAGGTAGTGATCACTGTTCAAGTTGTACCTATTGTCTTTAGATCATGTTAGCATACATCTTCTTAGATTTGTAAAACTTTCTTTAAATTATGTATAAGCTGTTTTAAATTCATGTTATATTAATTTACATGTTGAATGTTGAGATATGTTATGGCGTATGTTATGGTTGAATGTTCATGTATGTGTATTATGCTTCCACATCGCTCTATAAAACAATTACCTAACATTTTTGGGATTGTCCTCTCGGTCTTTCTAAGTCTCGAGACGGTAAAATCTGGGGATGTTACAGTTGGTATCATAGTATGAACAATAGATACACCTAAAAATTTCTTACCATGAATCATAAATAATAAATCTCACCTTTCATTTTATTCCCTAGAAACTTAGGTTATTTTATAGGAACTAGGTTTGACTTAGCCTCTAGGCTAGAACCTAGATGTTCGAGAACTAGGTTATACAAGTGTGTGAAACCCTTTCCATATAGAGCTCGTATGTATTCAGTATATACACTAGTATACACCTTGTTCTCACCATTTCACTAGGTGACATGGCACTGGACTATCTACTATATATAGGACACTTATTTTGCTGATTTGGTTTTGTTTTCCAATTGGTTTGAGCCTCAACAGTTTAATCTGATGACTGATTACTTGGAGAAAAATTATATAATATTTTATTATATACATGTATATATGAAAATGTGTCCCTTGCACAGTAGAGTAGGAGGTGTTCATGCAATGTAAGTGAAAGGGAGTGACAACTGTCTAGAAGAGAGAATAGTTCTAGATTAAATGTCTCGAGCTTGACTAGGTTATGTGTAAGATATAATAAGAAAGAGAATGATAGTTGAAATAAGCATGTGTAATCTTATCCAAATCTTATCTCTGATGGTATAAATTTCCTTATAAAGAATTAATTTGTATATGAGTCTAATCCAATTTTAACATGGATGAATTGATGCAAGGAATACTGACAGACGAGAAGATCATTATTGGGAGTGACTTAAATGGCCATGTGGGGAGTAGTAATGACAGATATGAGAGAGCTCATGGTGGTTTTGGATATGGCAGCAGAAACAGAGAAGGAGAGAGGATATTAGATTTTGCAGTTGCATATGATATGATTTTGGAAAACACCCATTTCAAGAAAAGAGAATACCATAAGATTACTTTCAAGAGTGGGCACAATTTTTGCCAAATTGATCCTCCTTACAAGGCAGGATGATCGTAAAGTATGCAAGGACTGTAAAGTGATTCCTGGTGAAGAACTCATGACCCAACACAGGTTGGTGGTTTTGGATATTAACATGAAGATCAATAAAGGCAAGTATAACAAAAATCAAGATAGTAGGATCAAGTGGTGGAATCTTAAAGGAGATAAGAAATTGACCTTTCATGTTAATATCATCAAGGAGGGAACTTGGAACTTAGAGTCTGATGCCAACACTATGTGGCATAACATGGTCTCCTGCATAACAAAATTTCCGGAGAGGTTTTGGGGGAGTCCAAAGGTTGTGGGCCTCCACAAAAAGAGACTTGGTGGTGGAATGATGAAGTATAAAAGGCTATTAAACTAGAAAGGGAGATCTATAGGAGCTTGCCCAAATCTCGAGACGATGCAATGTTCCAGAGATACAAGCAAGCAAAGAAAGAAGCAAAAAAGGTTGTTCAGGAGGCAAGGTCAAGATAGTTTGATGATATTTATAAGAATTTGGACAATAGAGAAGGGGAGAAAGATATATATAAAATGGCTTGTATAAGAGAAAGGAATGGACGAGACTTGAGTCAAGTAAAATGCATCAAGAATGAAGGTGGTAGAGTGCTGGTAAAGGATGGTAATATCAAGAACCAATGGAGAAATTACTTCCATAAGCTTTTCAATGGAGATATTGTAAATAATGTTAGAGACTTGTGACAAGGATACTAGATATACCATTTACACACGACGAGTTTCACATTTTGAGGTCAAGAATGCCTTTAAAAAGATGAAAATGAGAATAGCATGTGGACCAGACAGTATTCCCATTGATGTATGGAAGAGTATGGGGGATGAAGGAGTTATGTTGTTAACAAATTTATTTAACAAGATCATGAAGATAAACAATATGTCGGATGAATGGAGAAATAGTACTAAAGTCCCCATCTACAAGAACAAAGGTGATGTTTAGAGTTGCACAAACTACAGAGGTATCAAGTTGACGAGTCACACAATGAGGCTTTGGGAGAGGATTATTGAGCAGAGGCTAAGATCTATAACGTAGATATCAAACAACCAATTTGGTTTCTTTCTTGGTAGATCAACAACAGATGTTATTTTTCTGATAAGGTGGCTTATGGAGAAGTATAGGGAAAGAAAAAGAGATCTTCACATGATTTTTATCAATTTGGAAAAGGCTTATGATCGAGTACCCAAGAAGTGTTATGGATGGTTTTGAGGAAAAGGGTGTGCCAATCAAATACATTGACTTGATTAAAGACATGTATGGTAGCTCTACTTTAAGTGTGAAGACTCTGGGAGGTGAGACACCAACTTTTCCCATCATAGTTGGGGTACACCCAGGATCCACACTCAACCCAAATCTATTCGTTCTTGTTATGGATGAGTTGACAAAGAATGCTCAGGATGATGTTCCTTGGTGTATGTTATTTGCTGATGATATTGTATTGATTGACGAAACTAAAGATGGTTTGAATGATAAAGTTGAACTTTGGAGAAAGGCAATGGAATCAAATGGATTGATGATTAGTAGGAGCAAAACTGAGAATATGCATTGCAATTTCAGCCAATCTTGTAGTGTGAATGGTGGAGCCAAGTTGGACGGAATAGATATACCAAAATGTGATAAATTTCATTACTTGGGATCTATCATTCAAACAGATGGCGATGTCCAAAATGATGTTTGTCATAGGATCACTGCATGATGGTTGAAATGGAGGAGTGCAACTGGAGAATTATGTGATTGGAAGATCCCTCTCAGACTAAAAAGCAAGTTTTATAAAACTGCTATACGGCCATCCATGCTTTATGGGAGTGAATGTTGGGCAGTGAAGAAACAAGGACTCAACAAGATGAACGTGGCTGAAATGCTTATGTTGAGATGGATGTGTGGGAAGATAAGAAAAGATCGCTTGAGAAATGACTATATCAGGAATAAAGTGGGGGTGGCAAGCAATGGGGACAAGTTGTACGAGGGCCGACTCAGATGGTATGGACATGTGCAACACATACCGACTAATGTGCCTATATGAAGCAATATTATTAAGGCAAGAACAATTAATAGAAGAAGAGGAAGGCCTAAATTAGCTTGGGAAGAGCTTATAAAGAGAGTTTTTGAATCTCTACATCTCAACCAGAATATGACCCATGATAGAGCTGAATGGAAAAGAAGGATCCATGTAGTCGACCCCAACATAGCTAGGATTGAGGCTTAGTTTATGATGATGATATTAATGATGACGATGATGATGAGCTTAATCCAATTTTGAATATTCTAAGCTAAGTCTTGATGATGAAAGTGCATTCCCTTTTCTTACTTAAGATGAGGTAAGCTTAAGATAACGTTGAATATGCATGAGTTTCAAGCTCTTTTACAAAGGAGGACCTCCAGTGTTAGGACAAGATACATGGTGAACTTCAGAGAGAGTGGAACCCACAAGGAGAGGGCCATAGGACCTACCCTACAATATATGAAAAATATGAGATATATGTGAAATGATGTGTCCTAAGATGGGTTACTCTTGGGTAAATGGAGTTGACTCCTTTTGCATGATTCAATCCTATATGTGAGAGTCAGGTAAAAAATGATAGGTAGGTGACTCATAATGAGAAAATCAATCCTTTTGATTGAGTTAGGTCCTAGCTTGAATGACATATGGTTGTGAATCTCATCATTAGCTATAAGTGAGGTTATATATGAAATTTGGTTATGAGAATAAAATACCTTGTTCATAAGATGCTCATAAATGTTGTTCCTTCCAATTCTCTTTCTTAATATATGATGCTAGAGACCTCACTCGAGCTCTAAAGTTGATGTATATATGAAGAGTCACTCAAACAAGCTTGATCTAGTATATTATCCTTCCTTCCATATCATACATGAAAGATACTAGTTTGAAATCATGATAATCTTGATTTAGTACATTCTATTTCTCTTTATATCATAGATAAAACATAAGTTTGAAATTATGAGCTTGAAATAAATATATCTTTGGATTATAGAGTACATGATAACAAAATATAGTGCTTAACATCGGTCCTTCTGAATCTATGCTTCTTGGTGATAACAAACACATTGGTGTAAAGCCCTAAATCTAAAGCATGCTAAGTAAGCCTTTCTCAAGTAATGAAATCCTAGCATGAAATTTATCATAAATTATAGAAGTGATGATTGGTGTGGTAATTCAAGTAATTTAATGACGTAAAATATTGACATCACCTTACACATGTGAGTTGGATGATGAAACCATCATAAATTCCTTCTCAAATTTAGAATTATGAACAAACCCTTATTCTTAATGGAATATGGGGATAAAATCCTAAGACAAAAAATGTCATGTCATGAATAAGACATTAAGAGATGCTTTAATTGTTTTAATAAAAAAACATGATGCTTCAAGCTATATAAGATGGGGAGGTTACACCCATGATGCTCTAGATCCTAATTAAGATGGAAACCTAGGTTATATCAAGAGCTATGAAGCTTTGCTACTGAGAAATGGTTGCCTAGATATAGAAGAATATCTTGGATATCAACTTTATTGTAAGATCAGTTGAATTTTGAGGATGAAATTCCATATTAGGTGGGGTGAATGTGATGACCCATATTTTTAGAGTTTGATATTCAATATATAATTTGAAGAAATGCATAGAGTAAATTGATCTATCGAGGGACCTTGAGGTGTGATCATGTCAAATTATGCAAGTTGAACTTATGTGATTAAGAGTTGATGGATAATATGACTTGTAGCATGGTTTTATGCAATTAATCACGAGGTGATTCAAGGAATTAAGTTAGATGACCAAATGTGGGAGTTTGGCTTCAAACTTTGTGATTAGAGGCCTTCTGTGATGGTAAACCCATGATTCACATTTCTATTAATTTTGAGGTATCTATAAGAGTAGGAAGTTATTTATTTTGATTTATGCCAAGTCATAATCAAATGATATTCAAATATTAGGGGTTGAGACAATTATACGTCACCCTATCCATATCATAGGTGAGATGCCTGACATTTTACCCAGTCTTGGGATTCTCTAAATCGATCAGTGAGGAGTTATTTCCTACCTATGCATAAACCGGAGTGGTGAACACCATGTACCACACCACATGTTGACCCTTATTGTGTAGATCATGGGAGAAACAACCTTCTGAAGTTGTGTAACTAGATCTGCAGTACCACAATGAGCTTATTGGAGGAACTATCAAACATGCCTTTTGATCATGAGAGTATCAAGAAATATCCTCACTCCTTGTGTCTTCTCTATCCCTATAAGATAACCATACGACCCCAGAGAAAAACCAATTCCAATCTCTATAGAAACCTAGATCTGGTGAGGGTGTGTAATGGGAACCTTTACCAATGTGTAATATATATGGGAGTGGTGGAGGCCTTTTTATGACATTTTGGACTATAGAATAGGTACGGAGAGGATCCACAGTGGATTTCAATCATTAGAGTTGAGAATGTAGATGTAGAGATCATTCCTCTCCTTTCTCATCATTTGCAGCAACATACTTGTTGGGTCTCTTTCCACCGAGGGATCCAGGGAGCTTCATGGTCTGAAAGATTACTTCCTTCAATGTGAAGGGGATTGCACAATAGTTGTCCAACTTTAGAGTTTGGTTCCCCCTAAAAAGATTGCTAGATCTCTCCTTGTGGCACCTATGCCAGAGATATGGAGAATAAAGTTCTCACGTTGTAGACCAGCCGCCAATGTCCATTGGAGTTTCTCTAAAGCTTTGCCCTATTTCCCATGCAAGAAAACATCATTGATGACCTTTGTTGGATAAATCTTGGCAGAGATGGTGGTCACCTTGATGAGCGACAGAGTCCTCTTTCCTATCCTTCATCTTCTAGAGCAGACAATGACAACCGTAGGGTGGTCACTGAGACTATCAAGGAGGACCAGGGTTCCAGAGCTTCAAGGAGGATCAATGACCAAAATGACTAGATGGCTATTGATCGTACACCATAACACTAGATTTGAATTCCATGATGGAAACATGCTCGTAGATAATAGGGCTCTTGCGCAGTAGGAGGCAGCTGGTGGAACACGAGAGGGAGGAGAGACCGAGTGGTCCAATCAATGAAACCAACATATCATACGATCCAAGTTCAACTAAACCAAGCGACCCAAGGAAAATCAGCCGGCCCAACCTAGATCAAGATGATGAGGTGTGTCCCATCTGATGGCCAGTGTGGACTACACAGACTGCCATCTCAGGCAGTGGGACCCGCCACTCAAGGTAATTCTTGTTAAATTCTCAAAAATAAACCAAACTTCAAAAAAATTTACTAAAAATAACTTCCTTGGTCTATAAATGCCCAAACAATACACATTGACTCAGAAAAATACCCCATTATTATGAGACCATTAGATCATACCTTGAATAAGTATTCTTGAAGGTTTTTAATTTATAACATGATGCTTAATTTGAGGATGTATGAACTATAATAAATGACATCTATTTGAGATAAAATCACAGAAAATGTATCTAGAACCTTAAGAATGTTTAGAAACCATATATGGGCTCTCATCTGAGTAACATTCTTGAACATTAGGTCTTTCCTATAAATGACTAATTATATGCTTTTTGTCTCATATTCATTCTAGAAAATAGATAAAGCATTAGAAAATTATGAAATTTGTACCATACCTTAATAATGACATATAGATCTGAATAAAAATATCATACATCATATTAAGATCATATGGAACCTAGATTTAGCTAAAACCTAATTTGGGCCTAAAACATTAAAAATATAATGAATCATGTATTAGTGATGCTTAATTGTTATTAATCAGGTGATGACCATATATGGTAGATGGTCAAGGATAACTTACATTCTCTGAACTCAGGTATGTGGGTTTATTGAGTTATATGGCCATGGTTTTCTTGGTTGAATCATGATATCCATGTATTCTCTTTTATTTTAAAATATTGGATGTAGTATTATTATAAGTACTCAATGTTTTGTCATTTGAAAATATAAATGATGAGTAGATGTTTCGTAGTTATTAAGGTGTTCATTATCCCCCTTATGAGGGAAGAATCAATGTTGACTAGTACATGTCCCTAGAGTACAAGGTGTACAGAGAGTTCCCTAGAGTATTCGGTAATAAGGATGGGCCCAATATATATGTTTTGGTACTAGTCCACCTTAGGAATGCAATTCATCTAGAAAAATGACTACAAAATCAACATATTTCACTTAATAAAGAACTATTTCTATGATCTTCCTTTGCTTCTACAAATCTTTTCAAATTTATGAAAACCATAAATATATGTATCTTTCCACCCATGTACACAACACATTGTGTTGATTCGTTGTTTCACATATTTTCTAGGTTTAAAGATAGCATGGGAGAAAAGATAGGAAGTGAGCGCTGTTCAGGTTGTACCTATTGTGTTTAGATCCTGATACCATACATGTTCTTAGACTTGTAAAACTGTCTTTAAGTTGCGTAAATGTAAGTTGTAATAAATTCATGTTATATTAATTTACATGTTGAATGCTGAGATATATTATGATGTATGTTATGGTTTAATGTTCATGTATGTGTATTATGCTTCTACACCGCTCACTCAAACAATTAGCTAACATTTTCAGATTCATCCTCTCAAACCTTCTAAGTCTCAAGGCAGAGGAATATGGGGATGTTACAGTCCCAAAATCAGAGTGTGACATCAGTTATACTAGTAACATATATTTTGTTATGAGATTGGGATTTAAAGGTCATATTTAACATTTATATGGTTTTTGGATAAATCTTACCAAGAAACTCTTTTCTTTGTACCATTTTCAATCCTTATAAAAGATATATCAGGACATTCCCATACCATATCTCAAATGGTATCTTTTAAACCATTTTAGACGGTACATTGTTTAATGTAAACATGTATCTATGAGGAAATTAGAAGATTAGATTAAATAATAATCACATCACGACTCATGAGGATGTGATTTCTTCTTTCTAATACATTATCATGTTTTAGGTGGAGTTTGTTGTGATACACTATCACAGTGTATCCAGAAGGTCATCAAACTCTCAATGTAAAGTATTTCAACATTGATCATATCAAAGTATATTAATAATTTTATCAAGGTTAATGATGTACTTCATTCATGGTCTTCTTGAACACTTCAAGAGACTTATCTATAAATCACCATATCTTTCGATATCATTAGTAAATTTAATGAAGTAGAAATAACAACATCTAACTTTTATTCTGGAAGTCTATGTACATCATTATGTACAAGTCCTAATAGAATGCCTTGTTCTCCACTACACCCAGTGAGAGTTGTTTTGTCATGTTTCACATAAGTAAAAATTGCATGTCTCTTGTTGGTTCATTATGCAAAAGAGTCTAGATAAACATCTTCATGATTCTATAAATGCATTTCTTATATATGTGTTCTTGATGACAATGCTATAGATATTGTTTGTTTGAGTTATCAAATTGTAATCCTTTTGGTATTTACATTAGAAACAATTATCTTTAGATCCTACAAATATCATATGATATTTTGGGGCATGGAAATACAAGTTCACATTTTTTATATAGAACATAAACTATTTTATTCATAATCATCCTTGTCCATACAAGATGTAGAAACTAAAATGTTTCTATTATTGGCATAATGAATTAGCAGTTCATTTAACTCTATTAAATGCCCAGTGGGCCAAGATAAACTCTATATATTGACCAAATTCGCAACAATTCTTTCTTCAAATAGTACATCCTTTCCCTTTTGTAAAGGCTTGCTACTTATCAGATCCTGCATATCAAACATATGTCAGATCTACATCTGTAATCATATACCCAAGATGAAGAAGTATTTAAATTTATCTTATAAAGTATATACCTGAGGTTGATTTCTCTATCCCCTCATTCTTCTTCTTTAGTTCCTCTAGTTAGGGAGGGTAATTCCTCTTACAGTGTCTAGGATGGTGACAGTGGTGACAATTGCCTCCCTTATTTACTCCTCCCTCTGCCCTGAGTGCTGAAGACTTGGGATTTTGGCCAGCTTTAGAACCCTTATTAGCTTTGCCTTTGCCTTTATACTTCCCCTTTAGTTTTTTTATCATCATCATAGACTTGTTCTTGTCTTTCTCATTTGTGCCTTCTCTATTCTCAACATGCCATGTAACTCTGTCAATGAATTATTAAAGTCATTCATGTTGTAGTTCATGACAAACTGACTATATGACTCTAGTAGAGACTGTAGATCACATCAGTGGCCAACTCTTGACCCAATGGGAATACTAATATAGAAAGGTTCTCCACATACCCAATGAGATTGAGCACATGAGGATCTATTGGATCTCCTTCTGCTATGTTACATTTGATTAATTCCTTGGTGACATATTATCTCTCATATCCTACCTGATCTTGGAACATGTTCTTAAGATGCGTGGCCATCTCAATAACATCCATGTTCTCATGATGTCTATGCAACTCAATGTTCATAGACCACAACATTAGGAATTTGACATAAATGACATCTTCAGTGTGCATCTTGTAAGCATCCCTGTTATCCTTAGGTGCATTGGGAAGAGGTTAATTTGGCTCTGGTTCTTCCAGGACATAGAGCTTACACTCCTATGTGAGAATGATTCTCAGTGTACTAAACCAGTCATGGAATTTATTCCCATTTAACTTGTCCTTATCAAGGACTGATCACAGAGAAAAATTGTTGTTGTGTGTTTCCATTTGATTCCACAAGAGAAATTTGCAGTTTTGTCAAAACCCCATTTTGATTTGATTTGTATAAAATTTGACAATGTTCAATTAGGTCTTTAAATCAACTATCACTCTCATTATTTTGTTCAAGTTGATAACCCTCAATTATTGGAAGATTGCAACACACAATCTTCTAATGAGCCAAGATCCAAAATATTTGAGTTATTACCTGGCCAGTGCTAGCATCCATAATCAATCATTAAGGTAGACGATGTTTATCAATTGCATCTCATGCAATTATTGGATAGATGGTATGAGAAACTCCTTGCCATAGTCATTTGCATACCTATAGGTGCTTAATCTCATTAAGGATACCCAATTAAACTAGACACAAAATCCAACATGATATAAACGCACCCCACTTGGCAGGCCCACATAACTACCATCAGACTTCCATGATAAGGATAGCGACCATGCTTGGCCTACCCATGCATAATCGTTCAAGATTTTCATGCGTGTTGTTAATGGAAAGCATATTAGACTTAATAAGTTTGATTATATATATATATATATATATATATATATATATATATATATATAGACACACACACACACACATATATATATACATATCCAATCACCATGTAGTATAGTAGGTATCATATACATGCTATGTCTCATAAATGTAAACATGCAATATAAAACTTTAGCAAAGGTTATGGCCATTCTACTATAATTCATTAGAGCCACAAGGAATTACAACCACCTAGGTCTATATCACATGAATGAACCTATTGCTGGTGTATATCTGTTCTTGAACCAATCTGGGTTGATCAGTTCAACCCTTAAACCAATCGCCTTGCCACTTGGTTGGTCGATTGGTCTGTTAGACCGGTCATTTAGCCTCCTATCCAACAGATGTATAGATGCCTCCAAATGGTCAGTTGAGCCACTAGTCGATCGGTTCATCTCATGCGGCTGTCCTCCTCGGTCCTCCAAATGGTCGGTTGGGCCACCAGCCGATCAGTTCATCTCATGCAACTATCCTCCTTGGTCCTCTAAACAATCGACTTGTCCTTGAGACAGTTGGCTCATTTGGATCTGAGCATCATCTTTGTCATAAAAATAAAAGAAACTATCCTATTGCTATTAAACTTATTACATGGTAATGAGAAACCTCAAGTTACATTCTAGGGGAGGAAAGGAAGGAAAGGGTAATATTTTTACATTGAGAATAAGAATGTTGAGGCTCATTATGCAAACAACAGGAATAAAACATCCATTCAACCACACACATATATTAGTGTTATTGGCCATAACCATGCTACACATCCACCATCAAAACCCATTTTAGGGTGACACATGTAAATTGTATATATACTATATCATATATATAATAGTTTGGTATTGTATGTGGTCTTTGATCGGATATGAACATTAGTCATTTTAAGTATTCACGTCGTATGCAATAAAAAAGGGCAAAAACCAAAATCCCATCATATTGATTAAATCCCAAAACATAGTAGATTGATGTGGCTCTGGTACCATTGTTGGGAAATATGACATCAGATAGGTAGCAGAAACAAAAGAAATATCTTCCATATATCCCTTTACATATGATCACATCAATAACTATGTAATGGGAAGGGATGGTTTATGAGATCATACCTGGTCCTAGAGCAAGTCCAGTGACTATCCCTAGTGCAGTATGCGGCTTTCCTCAAGTTGCACTTAGATGGCATCAGTAGATCCTCATGGACAATAGGTTGTTGTTGTCCTCCTAGTGGGAAACGTTCCACGCCTCTATGGTAGTCCACACATACAACCAGGAACTCTCGTTGTTCTAGTAAAACAACCAGGAAGCAGTTGTCCCTCTCCATTGGTGTACTAGCACCAACATGCTCTCCCATAACTATTCTCCCTTGCTATCCCTCAATTTATCGGGTAAGACTTGATCGAGTTCTCTCAGTTAGTACAACTAGAGAAGGTAGACAATTGTCAGAGGCAATTGAGTTGTGTCTGAGAAGCCCCATGTACCCCACCATTTATAGGAGGGTTAGGGTTAGGGTTCCCAGTTTGAGTGGGGGCAGAAGAGACTGGAATTTCATGAATTTTTGCATCCTGCGAGTGGCAAAATGATCAGTTCACAAGTGAACTAATCGACTGGCATGTGAGCTAATCGGTTCAACCCTTGAACTAGTCATTTCATCATGTTTCCCAATCACAATTGTATTGGAAATTATAACCGATTTATGCACAAAAAGACGTCAACACAAATCCTTGAATCAATCAAATTAATTCACAAACCACTCAGCTCACAATCTGAGATGGTCAGTTCATGTACCCGAGCCGATCGGTTCACTTCTTGATCTGGTCAGTTCATGGTCCAAAACTTCCAATGTTGGTTTATTTGACTTGACACACAGGAAAGATTGGTTCACAGTTCAGTCAGCCAATATTTAAACAATGTTGTTTAATATGAATACTTAACTCTTTAGTAATCAAGTTTAAACCAAACTCATGAATGAACTCCTATTCCAAGTGTATACATTTGCTGTGAATGTTCATGACCAACTTATGACATCACAAGCAAAGAGCAGAGTCTAGCAACACATCTTTGCTACCCAAGTAAATGGAAAGTTGGAGAACAACTTTAACCTACAATCTGGAAATGGTGTTACAATGATTGTCTAATTCCTTTGTCTTTTATATCTAAATTTTAACTCGAGGCATGGAATCGTCATCCTCTCAATGCTCAATCCATGTTTCTTGATCCAGAGCAGACTGTTTGAGATATATGTGACCTTAATGTCATATATTGATTCACAAGTGGATGTGCATGCCTTTCTCAGTCTCTTTTATCAAGTTGCCTAGATATCAAACTCCATTAGGAGGGATAAATCCCATATACATCACTCAAAATCATTCCCATGTGTCATAATGCATCCCATCATCACCTTTAGGGAAACCTTGATTCAAGATCAAGGTGGATGATGTCAAGGTACATTGAACTATGTGTGATGAGTGTAGTGATTTCAGGTCTAAGAACCAAAATCACCACCTTCACTATGAGAGATGATTATGACCTCCAATTATGGTTTCCTTGTGTCACTCTCAAGGTGGGTCTACCAGATACACTATTCTCCAACAAGTATCTATGTGTTTGGTAATATCTAGACGAGTATGTATCTAGTAATGCAATGTTCCCCAACATCATAGGTAAAATGTAGATGAGTAATAGTCAAGTAAATTAGTTTCCCAAATATATGATGATACTTCTTTGGATCAGCTAAGAGTTCTCATTCATGCATTGACGTGTATTTTACTACGCGCTAAAAATGCAAGTGAACGCGTTGAAGTAATACAGGCCTTTGTGAGGCCCGAGTCGAACACAGGGATACTCGGAATTGTTGGTGACTCCTACTAACTAGTCGCGATCAGCTAAGCCGATTAACAAGTTGAGAGTTGTTGTTAAAACTAAAAGAAAAATAAAAACAAAACAAAAGAAGCAATCGATTAAATGTTGGTTTAATCAATTCAAAAGGTATCTTTAGGATTGCGGTTTCACCGTGGGTTTTCATTGTATTAGGTTTTATATAACGCCTCAATCTTCTCTCCACTATCCGGGTAATGGCCTGAAAACAGAATTGCCCACTGTCGTGGTACAATTCACTATCTAGGTTTAGGTCGGTTCCACTGTCGTAGTAACCTATACCCTAAACTAGATGCATTATGAACGATCTCTCAGTATCCACCATTAATTTTACACCACCTTGGTCAAGGGATTTGTCGATTAATGTAGATTTCGTCTCTTTTCAACCGTTAATCCTTCTTTCAAAGTAATTAAGGGCATTAGGTTATTATTATGGTGATCAAGCATAACAATATATGGAGAAAACGAAACTATACCACAGATTTAAGAGAGAAAACATGAATTACTATTATAAAACTGTCATACAATGAATCCCCGGGCTACTCCCGGTCCTAAAGATGAAGGGGATTAGCCCCGCATGTTCATCTCAAACAAGTACAAGGTAGAGATAGGGGAAATCATGTGAAAAACGTGAAATGAAAGAGAAAACCCCTGAACGGAGAAGAACCAGTTGATCCTTTGCGTGGAACACGTGCTCTCCCGCCTTTCGGTGGTGAAATCCGTCTTTGGCAGTGTCCGGATTGACTGGTATGAACTTCTGGCCTCCGTTCTCCTTTTTCCTACTCCTCGGCACTTGTGCAATGGCTAATCCGATCCGATCCTCGTCTGGGCGGCCGTCCTTAGGTATAAGTCCCTCATTAGGTCGTTAATTAACTCCAGCCGTCCGATTGAGATCATTAGAAAGCAAAATCATATCCTACGGCGTCGATACCATCGACGTGAGTCGATGGTATCGACCCGCTGCAGTAACAAACCCTTCTTTTGTCGCGCCCGACATCATCTCAATACCATCGACTCGGGTCGATGGTATCGACTTCCTTTAGGCGTCGGTTTTTTCGTTTTGCGACGCTGTAGCCTCCATGTGTCGATGGTATCGACTTGGTGTCGATACTATCGATTGCTTCTGCGTCAACAAGCTGATGGTATCTCGATACCATCGACATCAAAGTCGATAGTATCGACTTTTTCCTGCTTCTTTCGGCTGGCAACCTGTAACCATGTCGATGGTATCGACTTCCGTCGATGGTATCGACGGAAGCAGATACTCATTTTTCCTGAAATTTAAACATGAAACCAAATCAATTCACACAAATAATAATAATTTGACAATTAATGTTCAAAACGATAAATTGAAGGGGATTTGACATAAAATACAAAGACTAAATTGGACGAATTATGCGATATTAACCATAGAAATGACTAGTTAAAGCATAAAACACATATAAAACAGGTCTATAAATGCGACGCAAAATCATCGCATCAAACTCCCCTAAGCTTGAACGTTGCTCGCCCTCGAGCAACTAATCCTTAGAATAGAATTGCCAATGTCAACTGAAGAACAACACATCACAATCAACATCCCATATGACTCCCACCAGACATTCACATACCGGCCCTCTCTAACCACAAAATGGTAATTACCCTACATGCGACAATAATCATCCATAAGAGAAATTGACCTCCAAACCGATGAACACTATCACATAAGGCAGTTAACATAATAAAATTCGCCGGTTCAGACTCGGTGCATCCTGTGATCGCCTATACTATGTTGCTCGCCCTAACTACCATCTACATGGAAGCAGTTCTCCTGATATTCATTAGTGAGGAGAAATTCATGGTGGCCTACCAATCCGAGCAATGGGTGGATGAAAATGGGTGGCTCATGGAAGAAGATGGAAGTATTGTACTGTTTCAACATGCATAATACAAAAATGTCCTACATGATGCAAATGCACATGAGAAATGCCCTAATGTCTAAAATTGGGTGGAATGATGCATGCACTAACCATCCGCCTCAAAATGAGATGGATATCTAGTTAAGCTACATCATGTACTCAATTATCTCAAATTACAGGTGATATTATGTTCCTTTCTCCTTCTTATTCCTGTTGCTTCTACATAACTCCTTTTTTTCTTTTATGCAGATTTCCTTTCAGATTTTTTTTCTCAACCCTTTATATCCATGATTGATAATGAATATTTTATCGGGCTTATTTTTCTTTCTAATTCAGAAATTTGCACTATTTAGAAGGTATGGAACAATTTAATTCACCATTGGAGAAAAATTGAGATACATGATATACATTATGCATGAAAAATTATGAATGCATCTACATGACATGCACCTAAGGATAATGTGCATGTATCACTATTCTCATTTTTTTCTTTTTAATGCAAACATATGGAAAATACCAATGCAAGTCCTATCTAAATGCTATGCACACAAAAGGAATTAAAACTGCACTTTACTTCCAATTCTTAGGTGGATTATGGAAAAATGAAGTGGAACGATCACAAGACTAGATGACTGAACCTTAGAAAGATATTATGCGTCCCTCCTTACTGACCTGTGTAGTAGTTTAGAGGGTTCTCTCTCTTACATCCAATTAAGGTCTCATTACCATTTGGTTAGGTTAGGCTCAAACAACCATTACTGTCCACTTTCATGAATCATTAGGAGTACATGTATGAAATGTTGTTTTAAAGTTGACATAACCAATCATTTTCGTAGGATATGTGCCCAAGGTTAAACAAGACAAGCTTTGCACATGTACAGAAAATTTTAAATTCCCTTGATTTTTCCCATGCACAAATAATGAGATGACAAAAACTTTATGACATCCATGATTACACTAGATAGCATGTGGATCCTACAAAAACTAAAAATGCAAGAAAACAAATAACAAGAACAAAAGCAATAATGCTAAAAACTAAAAACAATAAAAGATAAAGCTGTTCCAACTACCCCCTAAGCTTGAATTCGACTATGACCTCATAGTAAAAAACAAACTTAAAGATTGGAACAAGGATACCGGATCACTCCTGTGGAGGCGGAGGCGGGTACTGCCAGGGTCGTGGGGTCCGGATTTGCTCTG
Organism: Alisma plantago-aquatica; assembly: GCA_963693085.1. Lineage (NCBI taxonomy): Eukaryota > Viridiplantae > Streptophyta > Magnoliopsida > Alismatales > Alismataceae > Alisma > Alisma plantago-aquatica. Next base: position 829,800,147 of record OY856411.1, on the reverse strand, counting down.
GATGACACTTGGTGCAAGTGGAGGAAGAAATCGTTGAAGATGTGACTTCATTTGACCAATAACCCCGTCTTGAATAACTGACACCGACACTGTTGTGTGCCCGTCGATACCATCGACGGAAGTCGATGGTATCGACTCGCTGATTAGGGCAACTTCCTCACGAGTCCGGCCGCCGCCTTTTTCACTTGAAAATGTCGATACCATCGACACACCCGTCGATGGTATCGACTCCACTGAGTCGATTTCTTCTGAAAATCTCCAGAGATCTCGATGGTATCGACTGGCATGTCGATACCATCGACTTTGATATTGCGATCTGCCTGTAGGTAGGTCGATACCATCGACGAGGCCGTCGATGGTATCGACGCAGAGCAAAATCTGCAATCGTCAACCTGTAACCCGGTCGATACCATTGACCAGTGTGTCGATGGTATCGACCCTGCCTCAGCCTCCACATCAAACAAACCGATCACGGTATCTTTTTTATACTAAAAACTAAGTAAAAACAAATTAAACTACGAATGTAAACAAACTATCCTACTGTACCGATGGTTGGGTTGCCTCCCAACAAGCGCCCTTATTTAACGTCTTAGGCTAGACGACTTGAAGCTCATCATCTTGGCACTTTGGGGCATGTGCTTAGAGGATCGTGCGGTAATTTGAATTCAACTCGATCTCCTCCAATTCCCAAGGACAATGTACCTCTCCCTAAGGCAGTCACGACATCCGTCGTTGCTTGAAAAGGTCTTCCTAGAAGAATTTCACAGCTTTGGAGCGGTGGCATATCCATGACAACAAAATCCACTGGGAATATAAATTGATCCAATTTGACGAGAACATCTTCACATACTCCATATGGTCTCACTAAAGACCCATCCGCCAATTCAATTGTCGCGGCCGACTTCTTGATTTCTTTTAACCCAAGTTTCTAAAATGTCGCCAGAGGCATGAGATTTATGCTGGCGCCCGAATCACACTGTGCTTGTGGAAAATGTTGGCCACCTATTGAACATGGGATATAAAAACTCCCCGGGTCTTTCTTCTTCTCTGGTAAGCTCCCAAGAATGATTGAGCTCACCATTTCATTCATCTTACATACATCAGTATCTTTGATCCGCCTCTTTTTGTTGATTATATCTTTAATGAACCTCCCATAGGCAGGAACCTTCTCAATCATTTCCACCAGTGGAATGTTGATATGCAGCTTGCGGAATATTTCCAAGAATTTCCTATAGTGCCGGTGCTCCTTCTTCGGCTTCGGATTGTCCCGACTTGACACATCTGCCGCATTGACACGCTTGTGAGGAGGCACATATGAGCTTTTTGGGGCCAGCTCCCCTAAGCTTGCTTCAATTACTCCCTCTGGCGTGGGCTTTATCAGAACATCATCAACATTAATCATGTGCTGTGACTCCTCCCCTGCAATAGATGCATCAACACCTTGACGGACAGTCTTACTTTTCTCTTCTCGCCTAAGCGTAGGCGCAACTATCATGTGCTCGTGGCGGGATTTTCTGAAGAGAGTGTTTCCGCCTGGAAGTCCATAATAAGTACGAGGATACGGTATCGCCGGTGTTGCTTCCGTATCAAACTTCATTTTGCTTTGATCTTCTGCTTCTGACACCTGAGATTCCTCCTCTGAGCCACGGTGGTTTCTAATGCCCGCATCTGTGCTCCATGGCTTTGTAGCGGCTGCCCAAATTTGGTTAGAATATCACCTTGAGATTGCAATTGTTTACCAAACATAGCCATCATCTCCTGATTCTGCTGCACCATTTGACTCAGTAATTCGGTGTTCTTATCTTCAGCTCTAGGATGTGGCTTCGCCTTCGGATCCTGCAGAAAATTGTTAGGATCCTTCCAGGAGAACTTTTTGTCCTTCCTCCATGCATAGTCATTGTTTCTGTAGCCCTGTTGTTGCATGTACTTTCCTTGGGCTTCCTCATCCTCAGATGAATCTTCCTTAGCTAGCAGCTTCTTGGCTAGCAGATCTAACTTGTCATTCAGCTCCTTAATTACTTTGGATTCACCTGCAACTCTGACCTGCTCAACAGCGCCTCTTTCACCCCATGACTGTTTCCTAGCCATGTTCTTTAATATCTCCCAACATCTGGTGTCCGTATTATTCAGAAAGAATCCTGACCCAGCTGAATCAAGGTTGCTCCTATCGTGCTTAGAGAGAGAAAAATAGAAGATCTTTACATGTGTCTCCTTATCCATCCCATGATGTGGGCACCTCCTCAGCATGACCTGAAATCTCTCCTAGGTCTCAGAATATGTCTCGCCGGCCTGTTGGGTGAAGTTATGAATCTTTCGGATCATGTCGTTAGTCTTCTCAGGAGGGAAGAACCTCTCAAAGAAGACCTCCACCATATGGTCCCATGACTCCACGAACTCATCATCTAAATTATGTAACCACTCTCGTGCCGCTCCCGCCAATGAACTCGGGAAAAGTTTGAGATACAGTGAATCCTGTGGAAACCTATCAATTTTTACCATATCACAGTTCTCCACAAACTGGCTGATGTGAGCGACGGGATCCTCATTCTTAAGCCCATGAAAAGCATTCGACTTCACCAGATTTATCAAAGTCGGATCAATCTTATACGTCGGTATATTGATTGCCTGCTTCTTTATAGGCCCTTTTGAAGCTGATGAGGAAAAAGCCTTGATCTTGTCCCATATAGTCTGTGGCTCGGCCATCTCTTCCTATTCAAGTTCGGAATCTACCTCTTCTGGTTGCTCTTGCTCGTGATAATCCTCGTCCTCAGGTCCCGGCAACGGAACCTCGGGTGCGCGACCTGTGTAGTCAGTACTACGTGTCTGCACCATGCACAGTACCTGAAATGAGAAAATTCGAGTTCAATACAGTGTTATGACAAGTATAAAAATTATCGAACAATTTAAAAATATTTGAAGTTGTTTCAATCTAAATAAAAAAAATAAAGTGGCCCAGAATGGCCGCTCGTAGCACTCAAAATGCCAACAATTTTCCGTATCCCCGGCAACGGTGCCAAAAACTTGACGTGTATTTTACTACGCGCTAAAAATGCAAGTGAACGCGTCGAAGTAATACAGGCCTTTGTGAGGCCCGAGTCGAACACAGGGATACTCGGAATTGTTGGTGACTCCTACTAACTAGTCGCGATCAGCTAAGCCAATTAACAAGTTGAGAGTTGTTGTTAAAACTAAAAGAAAAATAAAAACAAAACAAAAGAAGCAATCGATTAAATGTTGGTTTAATCAATTCAAAAGGTATCTTTAGGATTGCAGTTTCACCGTGGGTTTTCATTGTATTAGGTTTTATATAATGCCTCAATCTTCTCTCCACTATCCGGGTAATGGCCTGAAAACAGAATTGCCCACTTTCGTGGTACAATTCATTATCTAGGTTTAGGTCGGTTCCACTGTCGTAGTAACCTATACCCTAAACTAGATGCATTATGAATGATCTCTCAGTATCCACCATTAATTTTACACCACCTTGGTCAAGGGATTTGTCGATTAATGTAGATTTCGTCTCTTTTCAATCGTTAATCCTTCTTTCAAAGTAATTAAGGGCATTAGGTTATTATTATGGTGATCAAGCATAACAATATATGGAGAAAACGAAACTATACCACGGATTTAAGAGAGAAAATATGAATTACTATTATAAAACTGGCATACAATGAATCCCCGGGCTACTCCCGGTCCTAAAGATGAAGGGGATTAGCCCTGCATGTTCATCTCAAACAAGTACAAGGTAGAGATAGGGGAAATCATGTGAAAAACGTGAAATGAAAGAGAAAACCCCTGAACGGAGAAGAACCGGTTGATCCTTTGTGTGGAACACGTGCTCTCCCGCCTTTCGGTGGTGAAATCCGTCTTCGGCAGTGTCCGGATCGACTGGTATGAACTTCTGGCCTCCGTTCTCCTTTTTCCTGCTCCTCGGCACTTGTGCAATGGATAATCCGATCCGATCCTCGTCTGGGCGGCCGTCCTTAGGTATAAGTCCCTCATTAGGTCGTTAATTAACTCCAACCATCTGATTGAGATCATTAGAAAGCAAACTCATATCCTACGGCGTCGATACCATCGACGCGAGTCGATGGTATCAACCCGCTGCAGTAACGAACCCTTCTTTTGTCGCGCCTGACATCATCTCGATACCATCGACTCGGGTTGATGGTATCGACTTCCTTTAGGCGTCGGTTTTGTCATTTTGCGATGCTGTAGCCTCCATGTGTCGATGGTATCGACTTGGTGTCGATACTATCGACTGCTTCTACATCAGTAAGCTGATGGTATCTCGATACCATCGACATCAAAGTCGATAGTATCGACTTTTTCTTGCTCCTTTCGGCTGGCAACCTGTAACCATGTTGATGGTATCGACGGAAGCAGATACTCATTTTTCCTAAAATTTAAACATGAAACCAAATCTATTCACACAAATAATAATAATTTGACAATTAATGTTCAAAACGATAAATTGAAGGGGATTTGACATAAAATAGCAACAAAGACCAAATTGGACGAATTATGCAATATTAACCATAGAAATGACTAGTCAAAGCATAAAACACATATAAAACAGGTCTATAAATGCGACTCAAAATCATTGCATCATGCATCGACTGCATATGATAGTACATTGGGGTAGAGATTGGTTTGGCTTATGCCATGTTGGCCTCTTGAAGAAGGTATAAGACATAGCATCATTGTGATAGGTTGATCCCTGAGGATGAGCAGAGGACTTTGGTCCTGAGGAAGTATCACAGGGTTCCCAAGTCTTTTGTATGAAAATGTGCATGCATAGATTGCTTGATCTGGGATATCACCATCACATCATCATTGTGGTTACGATGTTATCGCCATAGACAACAACAAAAACATGGCCTTTGGAGGACTTACAGAAGAATGAGGAGTGGTATGTGGTTGATCTCTAAAAGTTAAGTTGTGTAAGGACATTACTTAACTTGTTGAACCAGGCCCCTGGATACTGCTTAAGGTAGTAGAGATATCATCGGAGGTGACATACTTTGTGAGAAGACTCCCCTTAAACAACAAACTCGGGCAATTTCTGCAAGTAAACTTCTTCAAGAAGAAATGCATTCTTGATGTCAAGCGGGTAAAGAGGCCAATCAAGGTGAGCTGCAAGAGAGATAAGGATGTGAACAGAGGCAATAATTTTCACTAGAGAAAATGTTTCAAAGTAATCCAACACAAAGGTTTGGGTGAATCCTTTTCCAACCATGCATGTCTTGGGTCGATCAACATATCCATCTGACTCATGCTTTATAGAGAAAATCCATTGGAAACCTATGATTTTTTTCCTATTGGTGGTGTCACAAGATCCCATGTCTTTTTGTCATAGAGATCCCATATTTCTTCCATCATGGTAGATTTCCATCTAGGATTATGTAGAGCACCTTTTGGACACTTAGGGACATACATTTGTCTAGGGAAGTAGCAAAGGATGAGGCAGAAGAAAAAATATATGCTAGAAAACAAGTGTTGAAAGTATGTTATAGACAAGAATGTTTACCTTACATCCCTTTGAATAATTCCACCAGTAGATTGGATTGGTCCAGAACTGACGATGATGATGCAGATGCAACCATTGGCTCATCTACCATGACCTGGTTTGGTGTTGTTGAAGGTGGGGTGTTGGTGGTGTTGGTGGGATGAATGTGTTAGGGGATCGGGAAATAGAGGAGTATGTGCTCTAACCTTGCTTTGAGCCTTGTTGTTGGCCATTGTTGGCCTTGATGGTTTCCAATCTTGGTATGACAGTGCAACACCTATTGTGGTCATGGCAGCCGTTTCCAAGGTAGAGAGATACAAACAACTAGGGCTTATAGGAACAAAGAAGGGAGGAAGGAAAGAAGAGTGAGAACGGTGAAGGGAGGAGAAGAATATGACCATGCCGTCGGGTTATGAATATGCCCACATGCTCTATCAATGGAAGAGATCTAGTAGAGCCTCATTTGCTCAATATGATTGGGAATGTGAGAGACTGGCATTTCTTTTAGGTCAAGAGTTGGCCATGGATATGTTCTATAATCATGGCCTGAATAACATAACCAGTTTATTGAGTGTTATCACTTGAGTAACTTGGTCAAACCGTTGTCTAAGTTGCTTAGCATGTTGATTAATGCTAAAGTACAACTGAAGAAGGACAAATCTGTGATGGTGATCAGCAGAAGTGAGTCCAAGGGCAAATTTAAGGCCAAGAAGAGTTTTGAGTCCAAGCTGAAGTCCAAGTCATCTATACTCAAGACTAGAATAAGGGTAAGTGCAAAAGGAATCTCTCTATTTCACTTACATGGATAAGGAAGGAAAGTTACACCATTGTCATTAGGCTTGACACTAGAAAAGGAACTGTGCTTTTATATAGAGGAACTCAGGAAGAAGGACATAGATATCTATACTTCATGACCTGAGAAGAAGTAAACTAGAAACTATGTAGAGCAAGATTTAGTGCCACTATAGATGGACATTGTCATTCATGGGCATGTAATAGAATTAGTGAATTGCTATTATGTACCTGCCATTCATGAAAATATCAAGTATCTTGTATGTTAATAATATTATGAATAAACTGATGTTTCAATTTGAAAGATGATATCTTATATACCAATGTCAATCTATACTTGATAGTTCTATAGAAAAATGTGTATGACACACATACTAAATGATTCGATGACTCAAACAATGAATACCTATAGCATTGTCATCTAGAGTGTGTAAATGAGAAATGCATCTCTAAAATCAATAATGATGGTTATATAGACTCTTTTGGTTATTGAACTGATAGAGACATGCAAGTCTTATATATTGGGCAATATGACAAAAGCACCTTTCACAAGATGTAGTGGGAGAGCGAGTATTCCATTAGGGCTAGTACATATTGATGTACATTGACCTTTCAGAATAAATGCTAGAGGTGGTTACTAGTACCTCATTATATTTATTGATGATCTCAGTAGATATGGTAGATTGTATTTCATGAAATACAAGTATAGATCTCTTAAAATGTTCAAGGATGTCAAGAATTAAGTACATAACTAACTTGGTAAAAGTATTAAGACACTTTGATGTTATTGATGTTGAAATATATTAAACTAAAAGTTTGAGGACCTTATAGCGAGACCATGATAGTTTATAACAATAAACTCCACCTAAAACACATTAATGTGTCAGGAAGAAGGAATCACACCATGTTGGTCATGGTGTGATCAAAAATAAATCTAGATAATCTTCCATTTCCTTTATGGCACATGATTTACATTGATACTATGTACCATCTAAAATGGTTTAAAAGACACCATATGAGATATGGTGTGGGAGGTGTCTGGTGTGTCAAGCCAGTGGTGTACACACTAGACAACAAGAGGTGACTTGATGCACTCCACGAGACTCGAACACATGGGTGGATTAAACTTTTAAATTTATAAAGACCTACACTTGACACACTCACACAAACCAAAACACTACACCTGCAAGCACATGGGGTCATGTCATAGTATAGGAGGGAAGTAAGTATAGGGTCAATCTACAAGGAGAAAAGGGAGCACTAGAGCTAGGTTGGTTTTGGCTGGGTTCCTATTGAGGAGACTAGGGTTAAGGGTTTAAAGGTTGTTTTGATTGTTAACTAAGGATGAATAAGAGAACAATTAAAGGCAAGAATGGAATCTAAGTTAACCCTAGATTAGATTAAGACTAAGTAAGCAAGAAAAGACTAAGCTAGGTATGAAAAGGCAATTTACACTAAGGCAAGCAAGAGAAAAGCAAAAGAGCAAGTAAAGAGCTAAACTAGCAAGAAAAAGGAAAAAATAGGACAAGAAGCTAACTAAGCAAGGAAAGAGCTAACTAAGCTAACACTAGCTAGGCAGGATGAAAACTAGGATTTTAAAGCAATTAAGAGAGGTGTGGGTTGTTTAGGGGATGTACTTATCACTTAAGTTGGGGGTGACATATAACATTATGATTCCATTTATATTATCCAAACCAAACAACAAGTTAGAGTCTAATGAATTAACCTAACATGCTAACTGGCCATGGATATGCTAGGTTGTGTATAGGGGAACTAGTCCCTAACACCCCTACTACCCTTGTGAGTCTCAATTGGGTTAGGGATTAGATTGAATTCAATTAGAGTATAATCAAGTCTAGGTTTCTATATTAGGCATTCCTAGGATAGTTAGGGGCCGAGGGTAGTAATGGGAGGGTGAAATTAGGGTTTTGGACCCTAATTCCCCCACATTCTATCCTTGAGAAGGCTCCATGCTAATTGCACTAGAATCATATAATCTAGATACTTATATCTCTCACTTAGGTTTAGGGGGATTTATTAGGATGTAGGAAGATGTGAGGAAACCTAGGGATCCAAGAATTGGACTTAGGGGCAAGTCCCAAAATTCACATATATAAGCAATTTCCCTAAATTCCTAGGTGATTTCACACACAAACCAAGAAGTAATTCATAGAGAATGAGATATAAATAGAACATAATCATTAACAAATAGAATTACAAAGTTTACATATCATTTTCCCCCAATATGGTATCAAAGTAACATTTTACACCCCAAACAGCCCACTAAAAGGGGCCTAGCTACTCATGGAAATGGAAAATATAAAAAGAAAGGAGAAGGAAATAGAAGAAGCCATGGAGCTCGGTGTAGATGAAGATGTCATCCACTTCAGATGCTACAGGGTGTCCCCCTCTCTCCTCTAAGGTGTAGGGGCATGGAATTATCGTGGAAATGGGTGGAAATGGAACGAAAGTAGGGTTTTGATGGTGGAAATGGTGAAATGGAGTGGAATGGAGGTGGAAATGGAGTGGAATGGATAAGGGGAGAAAATGGAGTGGTAGGAGTGATCTAGGGGTGGACAACCTCATACTAGAGCCTCCACCTAGGTATATATAGGTGTGGGGGAAGCACTAGGTCAAGTAGGGGTAAAGTGGGAAATGTAGTGGAAAAACTAGCAAGGTTTTGTGAGTAGCATGATCGTGGTGGATCACCATGGTCGTGGTGGCTAGGGGTGATCACGGCCGTGGTGGTGCAAAATGGGTCATGTCAATTAAAATGTCAAAATCACTGGTTGATGTTCAATTCTGTATTGAGGCTGGCATTGTCGTGGTGGTCACCACGACCGTGGTGGAGTGAGGGTAGCACGTTCTGGTGGTCACAACGATCGTGGTGGCTCAAAATGTTGAGGTCATTCTCTACTCCACATTCATTCTACCTCTACTATAGCATGGTCATGATGAGTAGCACGGTCATTCTGGGTCGATTCACCATGGTCGTGCAAGATGGCACGACCATGCTGGGTTCTGAATCAGCAGTTTGACTTTGTTCTTTAGATTTTCTTGGACATCTTTGCTTCAATGGATCTTTGACCACCAGGGGTAGGTTGAGGGAGCATCACGCTTCACTTTGGGTCTCTCCAATGGTGGAGAGACCCTAGGATCACTCCTTCTCTCTCTCTCTCTCTTCCATCAAGTGTGGTCCAAATACCTGAAAAATATGCAAATAATGTCCATAAGTGCATTTTACACAAATATGCCTATTGGGGGAAATAACATGTAATCTAACAGGTATAGGTGTGATTGAAATGCAAAATGACATAAGATGAAGCCCGAAAATAGGGATGAATCACCACCCCAAACTTGAAACATACTTGTCCTCAAGTATGCTCCAACTCAATCTCTCTACAAAATTTTCACAAGCAAGAAATGACAAACACAATGTAAAGGATGATTATTGCTGAATGGGATCAATAGTGACTAAGTACATGCATTCCACCTCTCTACTCTCTTCCTTTCACAAATCAATTATGAAAAGAGGAAAAAGCATATGAACTTCAAATATAGTGCATAAAACACACAAGCTATCCATATTTCTTTCATGTAGTTCTGGGTAAACAATTTCATGATGGGATTAGTCAAGGATGACCCACATGGCTTTGGAAAAGGGCCAAATGAGCTAGTTTTGATGTTTCCTAGCTCAATGGGTATAAAGATGGAAGAAAGTGTTGCGGTAAGATTTTAGAGTGCTATTACATAGAGCACTCATCTTTTCTTTATTTGAATGCTCTTAAACAGGAGCATCCTTTTATTTTCTTTTTGCATTTTTTTATTTTTCTTTTCCCTTGGAGTGGATAGGGCATATGGTGATGAGAGTGAAGCACTGAGATGTAGATGTGGCCACTCCAAACTTTTGGAGGTGGCCACTGTTGATATGCGCACTTTGGCATCCTTTCATGAGGCAGAGGGGTAAGAAGATGGTGAGTGAAGAGTCGGGTCAAAGAGGGGTCATTGGCGTGATTCTCAACATAAGTTATCCTGCATGAAAATTAATCCAACACTTCATCCAACAATGTCACACCACATGAATGAACAACCTAAAATTGATACTTTAATCAAGTGATTTCATAGGCACTAAGCGCTCATAGCTTTCTCAAATCACAATTCAACCAAATCATTCACAAACACAAGAGATGTGATGCACATATAAGAAGTCAAGAATTGATACCATTTAGCAATAAACAATGATAATTCACTTGCATTTGTCAAAGGTCATCATTTTTAATCCAAAAAGTAGAGATTGGGTTGAAACACACTTTTAGGCAAGAAAACTCAAATTTGGACAAAATTGACCAAAATGGTGCCAAGTTGCCTTCAATCACATCTAATCCTACATTATTGAACTTAAAGCGGTAAATAAGCAAATCCTATCTAAAACATGCAAAAATTATCAAAAATCTACATGATATGCAATGCATGGTAATAAAGCAAAATTTTTGAAAATTACGCAAAATGACAAGAAAGCAAACTACATGGCATGCATATATGAAAGCATGTAAACTCTAAGCTAAAGAAAGAAAAAGCAAGCAAAAAAAAGTAAATGGCAGATGAAATGCAAAATCAAAGTGAAAATGAGATAGGGCATACTTCCCTACCGCCCCAAACTTTTGAATCATGCTGTAAGGAGTGTGGGATCACCCCCTTACTAAAAATTTGAATTTGAAGAATAAAACATCCATTCCAAACACACTCAAAGGTATGCTATAATAGGTGAAAAATTTTCAAACTTCAATAAATGGTATTCAAAATAACCAAAGCACAACAATGGAATAAAAATAAGGACTATATTCAATTTTCACAAAAGATTACAGAAGTACATCATAATATCCCATAAGGGTTTACATGTATGATGCAACATAAGGATATAAATAGAGGAAAATCTAAACCATAACAACTTTGTCTCAAAGCTTTAACTCCTTAAGCTAGTCCAAAACTTCATGCCTTATCATCCAAGTCCTTCACCTAGGGTTGGAAGCATACCCCAGCAAGAAGAGAAAATAGATGACATCAACAAAGGTTGGTATGTGCATATTAAATAGGAAATTGAGTAATATATGAAATAAAGGACATCAAAGTGTAAAGGCTTCCCGTGAAAAAGATAAGGACAACCCAAGTGGGTATAAGAGAAATGATTTTCAATAACAAAAGATATACTTGCCATAATTAAACAAAAGAGTGGTGCCACATAAGCACATATCATAACCATCATCATGCATGCATGTGAGATAAGCATAACACTAGAATATTATAAACACAATGGCGGCCAAGTCTCATAAATTTGAAACCTGATAGAGAAAGGAATACTTACAATATCCTAAATATATAAAACATGGGCAAAGAATCACACATCTTGCTCTGGGTATGAGGTTCCTTTCCATCTCAAAAGAGCAGTAAATATCACATATGCTCGGTAGGAAATAACACATCTGCCATAAAAACCAATGCAATTACACTACTCTAGTGTTACTGAACCACATAGCATGTTAAATGTAGAGGCAAGTAGAAAGTTTAGTCAGAATATATAAACTAGTCACCACATAAGTGATCAACATATACATCCACCTCATAAGTGGGCAAAAAACATCACATGTCATCTTTTAGAGTTCCATCATGAACAAAGCATAAGATAGGAGTTCAAAAGAATATCCATGATCACATGATCAATATCAAATAAGGTAGTTCACATGAACCATGATTTTTAAAAGAAAAGACATTGTGTATAGGATAATGTCAATAGGACAAATAGAATGAATAAGCATAGGTGAATTGCTCAACATAGAAGAATAGGGGATAGATCATACATTTAGAGAGAAGAATTAGAAACTCCTCAATATAGAAATAATGTGGGATGCAATCATATCTCAACTTCATAGTCTAAATAGTCCAAGTCAAGCCTAGTCCTCCAAAGAACATCTAGGGAAGGTGGATAGGTCAAATAAGTAAGGTTTTCAAAGCTTAGAGAGGCTGGTTTTTCCAACAAAGCTCCTATCTCGAGTAAGAAGCACATTCTCCACTTTAGAGGTGAAAAACCCTAACAAAAGAACATGGAGATGAGGTGTTTATGGGTTCTAGGTGGGGTTTAACCATGGCAGGCCATGTTTCTGACCTAAAGGAATGTGGAAGGAAGACTAACAACATCAAAATATGGAAGGAACGGAGGATACTTACTAGTTTTAGTCAAAATCACCAAGGAGGAGCTTAAGAAATCCTAAATAGAGATATCTGGAACCCTAGGAGCCTTCTTCACCAAGGTAGGCACCTCATTTTACCATGGTACATCACCTTCATGGTAAAATAGAGTAGGAATGATGCTCTAATCTAGAGGAAATAAATGAGAGCAAGAGTTTTCGAATTGGGAGTTGGGAAGGGGTAGATATGGCTATATAAAGAAAGAGGTCAAGTATGAGGTGTCTATGAGACTTTACATGTGTCATGTATAAGGGTGTCCATGGACACGAAAGCCTTTATGGATAAGGAATAAGTCAATCTCAAGGTGTCAAGTTACTTTCCATATGTCCAACGCTAAGGGTGCCTATAGACATGCAAACCTTTATGGATAAGGAAGGAGTCAAGCATGAGGTGTCCATGGAGCTTTCCATGTGTCCTTAGACTAGGGATTTCATGGTCATGCAAGAGGACAGCTCATAGAGACTTCTTGAATATCAAATGTCAGTTTATGGACACTTATATGTTATCCCAACCGACCTCCAATCAAATAAATAACCCCATTGGTTGATAGCTTCTAAAGATAAGGTCATTTATAAAGAGGAAATCCCTAAAATGCCCTTGGAAAGAAACACCTTCAAACCAAGGTGAAACTAGGCGCCCTATGGTTAAAAAACTCTAGAATGGTAAGGGAATATATAAGAATTATAATGCATGTGATAATTTGCAAAGAAAACCTCCCAATTGGGTAAATTGTAGAAAAGTCCAGAATGTACCTAAAATTGCATAACTTGCACAAACAACATCCAAATTGGACCAAACTTTATCCACAAGTTATCTTTGATATGTTGAATATGAATTTGCCATTATTTCCCTTTTTTGAAGCTATATAATCACACTATTCATTACTTATGCCTTTTACTCATTTTCTCTCTCCTAAACTTATCCTAATATTTCAAGGTTGTCCAAATTAGATGAAATTTGACATGTAGGCTAATTTTGATATGTAGATTTTGAATTTGAAATTTGTTTCCACTTTTGAGACTTATTTTTATGAGATATTTCATATGTCCCATTAACGGCCCATTATCTAAATTATTCATCTAATTAAGTTTATTATCTTCATATTACCACCAAAATGAGTTATGTGGCATATTTTATGTATCCATTATAAACCTAAGATTAATGTTAGAACACTAGGTTACATTAAGTTGATATATACACGCATTAGCTTATTGGGGTATAATAAACATCTATTTAGGTCTAACCTTCAACCTTGTTTGGCTAAGTCCAAAATGTCAACTTCCAGGGTAGGGTCCGAGATCTAGTATGTTACAACACGCCACCCCTTAAAGGGATTTCTTCCTCGAAATCAAAACATCCACATATAAGAGAACAACTTATTCACCACCCCTTAAAGTATTCATCTTATTAAGTCAAAACTATTCTTTAGGTACAAAAGGTTCGACTACACTTCCTTACATCCAACTACATAAGCATCATGCAAAAAAAGAAACATAACTTGTAAAGACTAACTATGAACTATGGGTTAACTTGCTCTTGTCCATATTCAAACAAGTCTTCACACCTGGGAGACTAGTTCAACATATTAGGGTCCCTAAAGATTAAGCATGTAGATGTCTAAGTCTACTATTGCCTAAAAGCATGCTATTTTGAACAATTCATATCAGCTCAGGCCAGGCCGGTATCATATGGATTCAGGAGTCCTTGTAAACCAAGCTAGTGGTGCAGAGGAAAATCTTACCAACCCCCAAAACCTGATCCTTTCTAGACACCTTTGCTTTCAACTTCATGTCCTAGTAGCTGCCTAAAGGCCAAGCTAAACAACCTCAAGTTACTATGGTTTCTTATGCATCTTTTACTTGTAAGTATTTTAAAGATCTATTCATCATTATTCTAATGTGAAACTATATGATCCTAAATCCCCTTAATCGTCTATTGATCAATTCTAGGGCAAACATGTCACTTAAAGGTAAGGCAAGGATTCTAACTAGGGAGACAAAATTGAAATAATCAGATTTCAACTACCATGGGCTCTGATACCATGTTGTAAGGAGGCGAGATCACCCCCTTACTAAAAATTTGAATTTTAAGAATAAAACATCTATTCCAAACACACTCAAAGGTATGCTAGAATAGGTGAAAATTTTTCAAACTTCAATAAATGGTATTCAAAATAACCAAAGTATAGAAGTGGAATTAAAATTATGACTATATTCAATTTTCACAAAAGATTACAGAAGTACATCATAATATCCCATAAGGGTTTACATGTATGATGCAACATAAGGATCTAAGTAAAGGAAAATATAAACCATAACAACTTTGTATCCAAGATTTAGCTCCTAAAGTAGTCCAAAAATTCATGCCTTATAATCTGAGTCCTTCACCTAGGGTTGGAAGCATACCACAGCAAGAAGAGAAAATAGATGACATCAACAAAGGCTGGTATGTGCATACTAAATAGAAAATTGAGAAATATATGGAATAAAGGACATCAAAGTGTAAAGGCTTCCCATGAAAAAGATAAGGACAACCCAAGTGGGTAACAAGAGAAATGATTTTCAATAACAAAAGAGATACTTGCCATAATTAAACAAAAGAGTGGTGCCATATAAGCACATATCATTACCATCATCCTGCATGCATGTGAGATAAGCATAACACTAGAATATTATAAACACAAACGTGGCAAAGTCTCATAAACTTGAAACCTGGTAGAGAAAGGAATACTTCCAATATCCCAAATATATAAAACATGGGCAAATAATCACACATCTTGCCCTGGGTATGAGGTTCCTTTCCATCCCAAAAGAGCATGAAATATCACATCTGATCGGTAGGAAATAACACATCTGAACCAATACAATTACACTACTCTAGTGCTACTGAATTACATAGCATGTTAAATGTAGAGGCAAGTAGAAAGTTTAGTCAAAATATATAAACTAGTCACCACATAAGTGACCAACATATACATCCACCTCATAAGTGGGCAAAAGACATCACATGTCATCTTTTAGAGTTCCATCATGAACAAAGCATAAGATAAGAGTTTAAAAGAATATCCATGATCACATGATCAATATCAAATAAGGTAGTTCACATGAACCATGATTTTCAAGAGAAAAGACATTATGTATAGGCTAATGTCCATAGGATAAAGAGAATGAATAAGCATAGGTGAATTGCTCAACATAGAAGAATAGGGGATACATCATACATTTAGAGATAAGAATTAGAAACTTCTCAATATAGAAATAATGTGTGATGTAATCACAGAGTCTAAATAGTCCAAGTCAAGCCTAGTCCTCCAAAGAACCTCTAGGGAAGGTTGATAGGTCAAATAAGTAAGGTTACCAAATATTAGAGAGGTTGGTTTCTCCAACAAAGCTCCTATCTCGAGTAAGAAGCCCCTTCTCCACTTTAGAGGTGAAAAAACCCTAACAAAATAACATGGAGATGAGATGTTTATGGGTTCTAAGTGGGGTTTCACCATGGAAGGCCATGGTTCTTACCTGGAGGAAGGTGGAAGGAAGACTAACAACATGAAAATAGGGAAGGAATGGAGTATACTTACTAGTTTTGGTCAAAATCACCAAGGAGGAGCTTAAGAAATCCTAAATAGAGAAATCTGGAACCCTAGGAGCCTTCTTCACCAAGGTAGGCACCTCCTTTTACCTTGGGACAACACCTTCGTGGTAAAACATAGTAGGAATGATGCTCTAAGCTAGAGGAAATAAATGAGAACAAGAGTTTTCGAATTGGGAGTTGGGAAGGGGTAGGTATGGCTATATAAAGAAAGAGGTCAAGTATGAGGTGTCTATGAGACTTTCCACGTGTCATGTATAAGGGTGTCCATGGACATGAAAGCCTTTATGAATAAGGAATAAGTCAAGCTCGAGGTGTCAAGTTACTTTCCATGTGTCCAACGCTAAGGGTGCCTATGGACATGCAAACCTTTATGGATAAGGAAGAAGTCAAGCATGAGGTGTCCATGGAACTTTCCATGTGTCCTTAGCCTAGGGATTTTATGGCCATGCAAGAGGACAGCTCATAGAGGCTTCTTGAATATCAAATGTCAGTTTATGGACACTTATAGGCCATCCCAACCGACCTCCAATCAAAGAAATAACCCCATTGGTTGATAGCTTCTAAAGATAAGCTCATTTATAAAGAGGAAATCCCTAAAATGCCCTTGGAAAGAAACACCTTCAAACCAAGGTGCAACTAGGCGCCCTATGGTTCAAAAATACAAGAATGGTAAGGGAATATATAAGGATTATAATGCATGTGACAATTTGCAAAGAAGACCTCCCAACTGGGTAAATTGCAGAAAAGTCCAGAATGTACCTCAAATTGCATAACTTGCACAAACAACATCCAAATTGGACAAAGCTATATAATCACACTATTCATTACTTATGCCTTTTACTCATTTTCTCTCTCCTAAACTTATCCTAATTTTTGAAGGTTGTCTAAATTAGATGAAATTTGACATGTAGGCTAATTTTGATATGTAGATTTTGAATTTGAAGTTTGTTTCCACTTTTGAGACTTATTTTTATGAGATATGTCATATGGCCCATTAACGGCCCATTATCTAAATAATTCATCCAATTACTTATCTTCATATTACCACCAAAATGTGTTATGTGGCATATTGTATGTATCCATTATAAACCTAAGATTAATGTTAGAGCATTAGGTTACATTAAGCTGATATATACATGCAATAGCTCATTGGGGTTATACTAAACAACTATTTAGGTCTAACCTTCAACCTTGTTTGGCTAAGTCCAAAATGTCAACTTCTAGGGTAGGGTCTGAGATCTAATATGTTACACATGTTGTCCTCAGCATGAAACTAAAGTTTGCGAATGATATGGTAGATGATCACTCTGGTGGTAGTGGTCCTCCCTATGGTGGAGGATGTTGGTAATAGGAACCCCAGTAGTCTGACTGTGGAGGTAGGTAGTTGTCCTGATATGCTGACAGTGAACTCCACAAATATTTCCCCCACTAGGGGTTACTCTGTGCCTGAGCATGCTGGAACTGGTATAGGTGGTTGACCTAATAATGCATTTGCTAATGGTCCAACCACAAGGCATCCTGAGTACGCTGAAAACCCTCATGTTCCCACAAAATACCCTCATGGGTGCTCAAAATGCGGACCTCAGTGCTCTGAATACCCTCCAGTTGTGCATGTATGGTGGACATGTCATATGCATTAGCTATGGTTTGTTGTTGTTGCTGCTGTGATGTTTCCCCCTCACGGTGCCTCACTCTGTTGTTCTCCCGCTCCTTAGATGTCCTCCTTCTGTTGAAGACTGCCTGTGACTCTCCAAGCCCCTCAGGCAGATCTATGGGTTGTTGTTGCCATGTATCTCTAGGATGCTCCTCTTCCCATCTCCCCAAGATGTCCAGAAAGTCTGGAGATGGTCCACATCCGTCTAAGAGAGGTGTGGCGTGGTAGGGGAGCTCACGTGAAATCCCAGCGTAAGGAGGGTTGACTTGGTAGAAAATCTTCTGGTCAACCACTGATATCATCGATGACCGAGTCAAGTAATCCAAATCAACTAGCTTTCCTCCTTCTGTCTTTGTGTAGCTAGATACATCATGTCCTAGGGCTAAGGCAATGGAAGTAACAATCCCTCCCATGATAAACAGATTCTTACTCTTGGATAGAATTGTTTTCATATGGTCAATGATAAGTGATCCTAGGTTTACAATCTTCCCTTGCACCATCCATCCTATCACAAAAAGGTCTTTCCTTATACATCTGCCTTAATTTTCATAACGGGCAAAGATGGTGTTCACCAAGACCTTTTGTATGTACCTTAGGATAGGGTTGTGAATTAGGCTAGACTTTAATTTACCAGATACGAAACCGCTCTGTCCGGTGAGTTTCTTCCACATAGCAACATAATTTGCATTAGTTTCTCTATCAGTGCTTCCTTCATCAAGTGATGTTGCTGCCTTGGGAGTCGGAGTAAAGATGCCATTCAAAAAAGATGCAGTAACAAGGTAGGTGCTACTCCCCAAGGTGACGCTAATGGCGTCATGTGAGACCTTCTCTAATGTGGTAAGGAATTGTTGTGTAAGATCCACGTAGGTCTCCTACACAATAGTCAACACCTCATCTAGCCCAACGGGCTCCACAACATCATGAAAAAAAATCAAAGATGCCCAAACTCTTCATCGACTCCTGGCACACATAGCCAGTGGCAATCACTCGGCATGTCAAGCACTCTGGATGCTTGGGTTTCTTCCCTTTTTTACTCTGATTGTCTGATGTTAGCTCACAATGCAGTTTAGGTGCATCCTCTGGCTGTGTGTCTGGCATGACCTCATCAATATCATCTACCAGTAACCGTCTTTGTGCTCTAGGTTCCTACTGCGGATGGGGTGTTGTAGATGTCGAGGGACGTGCAGCTAAAAATGATGACCAAGCTTTCGAAACTGAAGGAAGGGCTTCTGAGACAAATGATCGAGATGCTTCCCTACCTCTGCTAGGTAGCCTGGATGATTCCTCCATCATTAGATCCACTATTGCAGCTACATGGAGTGATTCCCCTTGTGAACCAGAGGCTGTCGATGGTGTCGGGAGGGCAAGAGCAGTTGTCGAGGCGGAAGAGGATGTGTTCTTGGGCCAGCGTCTATAGGAGATCACATCCTTGGTCTTGGATACAACCTTCTTAGCCATTTGCTTCATTTTGGCTCGAAATTGGAGGAGAAAATAGGATTTTAGGTTTTCTCTGAAAAAATGGGTTGTTGGGACGGATTTGAGAGAAATGGGGTGTTTTGTGGATGGAAAAGGGAGAAATCTGGAGATTGAGATAGTGGAAATGGTGGGGGATTGATTGGAGATGGATTGGGGGTTATTTGGTGGAGATTCGAGGGTTGGATAGGGAGCATGAAGTGATGCATGGTCACTAGGGCACGGAGCACAACCATTCTATTCTTCAGAGAAGTGAGCAAGTGATTTGCAATTTTTGCAAAATCTGACTTAAGTTGTTGGAATCGGGCTGCAACACGGCCATGGTGCATCCCTTGTCAAAAAAAATCTCAAACTTTGGCTATGTTCCATGTGATCACTTGTGGATTTAATTCACATGACCGTGGTGGATGGCCACGGCCGTGGTGGTCTCTATAGCTGCTATTCCCAACTTAAAGAACATCAAACACTTAAAATCTTGATCCAAAATGATTTTTCATGGATACTTTGTCAAAATTTCATCTAATTTTCCTCATTTCACCCTATTTTCACCTACACATCTTAAAACTAAAAAAATATTAAAAACAAGTGTGTGTGTGTGTTTTCTTGGAAAAGTGTAAAAAAGAAGCAAAATTATCAAAAATGAGAGGTTGGGTGAAAATTCCCCAAACCTAGGTGGGTTGCCTCCCACAAGTGCTAAGTTTCTTGCCTTCAGCTTGGCTTCTTGGCAATTCTTCAGTAACTCGTCCATTTGGCATTCTCATGTGTCCATTCTTACAAAACATGCCTCCCTCATTTGCACTCAATTTGTTTTTATCATCCTTCTGATCACAATAATCATCATCAACTATTCCATCTTGGTCTTCTTTTCTCAAATGATCATTCGGATTTATGAAGTGATCATGTCCAATATCCCTATCTCGGACCCGCCGGGTTGGGGTTTTGTACATGTTGATCTTGATCTTCATGTCCATGAATGAAACTATCACGGGGTTGTTGCGTACATGAATCTCGGCATCAGGTGTAATAATAATGGTCTTCCCAAGATGATGGGAATCTTCCTATCCTCTGGCTCCATATCAAGTACAATGAAATTTGTCAGGAACACTGCGCCTTTCTCTTTATCTATCATCACCAAGTCATCATCCACTCTACCCCTAGGCACTTTTATGGATCTATCCACCAACTGGAGAGTGCAATGTGCCAGCTTCAACTTGCCTAATCCTAGTTCAGCATAGACATTGTAGGGCATCAAATTCACACTAGATCCCAAATCAAGTAGGGACCTATCTATGCGATATCCCCCTATATAACTAGGTATGAGTGGGTCTCTTGGGTCTTTTCTTTTCACGGGGAGTGAATGTTGGATGGTGGAGCTCACTTGCACAGTCAACTTCACTTTCTTTGGAATCCTCCCTTTTGACCTTCTCTTCACAGTGCATAAGTTCTTGAAAAACTTGGCATATGATGAGATTTTCTTTATAGCATCCAAGAGTGGAATGTTCACCTTCACTTGGCAAAACACCTCAAGAATATCAGCATTGTGCTTCTGCCTCCTCTTCAATTCCGGTGGCTCATCTAGTGCTTCAATGAATGGAGGATCCTTGTCTTTTTCCTTGCTTGAATCAATGTGAGGTGGAATACTAGGGATGGTAGGACCTAGAAATGGAGAATGGAGTGGAGCACATGGTACCCCAAAATCAACAAGATGTATCACTGAATCATTTTGATGATTTCAATCACAGTATCACCACTTGGCTGGTTTTCCTTTGCTTTGTCAACCTTTCTTTGACTTGCGGGCTACTCAAGAGATTTCCCACTTCTTAGAAATTTCATAGCACTTCCTTTCTCATGGTGGAGAGGGGGAGCTAGTTGTGGTTGTGGAGGAGGTGAAAGTGACACTTGGGGTTGAAATTGAGGTGGAGGGGAGAATTGAGGATGGAAGGTGAATTGTTGGGAAAAAGGTGGTGATGGAGGGGGAGGTGGAGTATAAGGCTTGGGATCGCCTTGGAAATGGTAGATGGGTTGCACTTGCATGGGAGGTAGATTGTATAAAACTTGAGAAGAGGGCATGGGTCCACTTGCTTCATGGTAGCTCATGATGGGCTTTGAAGACAACTTTTCTTCTTGGAGAGCAATTATGGAAGATAGTTTCTCTACTTTCTCTTCTAGCCTTGGAACATATTTTTGAACATCATCAAATATTTTCAGTCTAGAGAGAACCTCTTCCTCAAAACTTGAGCTATATTTTAGACTTTGTGGCTCTTGGTAGCTATAGGAGTGAGGTGTCTTCTTTTCTTCACCATAGAACTGAATAGAGTTGACCGGGTGGCAAGGAACATTTTTCACCTGGTTCTTCATGAAGCTCACTGTGTCACCAAGAATCTTCATCACTTGTGGGCTTGAGTCATTATGAGTAGGAGGTGTCAAACTAAAGGCATAACCTCTGTCATTCATCATGCTAGAAGCTCAAATTCTTGATCCTTCAGCCAACTGCTCAAACAAAGGCCATATCTCCTCAGGTGGCCTAGCCATGAAAACTCCTCCACAAGAGAAATCCATTATGTCTTGATTCTTTAGGGACAAACCGTAGTAGAATGATTGAACTAGCTGCCACAAAGGGATCTCATGGTGCGGGCACTCTCTCAAAAGTTTCTTAAATCTTTCCCATGCGTTATGAAACTACTCATTTCCCATTTGAATAAAACTTGTCAAGGCACGCCGCATTTGTGTTAACCTTGCTATAGAGTAGAATTGTCTCAAGAAGGCATTCTTCATTATTTCCCAACTCATGATGTCCCTTCTTGAGTCATACCAATCTTTAGCTCTATCTTTGAGGGAGAAAGAGAACAAGGTCAATCAGACTGTATCATCACTAGTTGTAGGCATCTTGAAGGTGGAGCATACTTCAAGAAAGGAGTTTAAGTGCTTGTAGGGGTTCTCACTCTCTGAGCCGTAGAAGATGGGTAGGAGCCCAAGAAGACCTCGAGGAATAGAGAATTGCTCCCCTGGCATTTAATCAACCATGCTAGCAATTGGCGATTTATAGTTGCAAGGTATGAAGTAGTCTTGAAGCGGCTTGTGGGGTGCATTTTGGCCTTCCATCTTATTTCCTCCCGAATGGCTTGTCACATGCACAAAGCACAACTAAATAAAAGAAAGCAAGTTATAAACCAATATACACAAAGAATGCAAAGAATAATGAATGAAGAATAGCAATGATGAGGGTAGTAGAAAAAGTCAAAGCAAAACTAACTACCTAGGTCGAGTGCCTTTCTCCCCAGCAACGGTGCCAAAAAGCTTGGTGCATCAAGCCAGTGGTGTACACACTAGCAAACAAGGGGTGACTAGATGCACTCCACGGGACTCGAACACACATATGGATTAAACTTTCGAATTTATAAAGACCTACACTCGACACACTCACACAAACCAAAACACTACACCCCCAAGCACACAGGGTCATGTCATAGTATAGGAGGGCGGTAAGTATAGGGTCGATTCACAGGGAGAAAAGGGGGCACTAGAGCTAGGTTGGTTTTGGCTGGGTTCCAACTGAGGATACTAGGGTT
Organism: Alisma plantago-aquatica; assembly: GCA_963693085.1. NCBI lineage: Eukaryota > Viridiplantae > Streptophyta > Magnoliopsida > Alismatales > Alismataceae > Alisma > Alisma plantago-aquatica. The sequence continues at coordinate 829,777,316 of OY856411.1, read as the reverse complement.
AAGGGTTTAAAGGTTGTTTTTATTGTTAACTAAGGATGAACAAGAGAGCAATTAAAGGCAAGAATGGAATCTAAGTTAAACCTAGATTAGATTAAGACTAAGTAAGCAGGAAAAGACTAAGCTAGGTATGAAAAGGCAATTTACACTAAGGCAAGCAAGAGAAAATCAAAAGAGCAAGTAAAAAGCTAAACTAGCAAAAACAAGGCAAAAATAGGGCAAGAAGCTAACTAAGCAAGGAAAGAGATGACTAAGCTAACACTAGCTAGGCAAGATGAAAACTATGGTTTTAAAGCAATTAAGAGAGGTGTGGGATGTTTAGGGGATGTACTTATCACTTAAGTTGGGGTGACATATGAACATTATGATTCCATTTAGATTATCCAAACCAAACAACAAGTTAGAGTCTAATGAATTAACCTAACATGTTAACTAGTCATGGATATGCTAGGTTGTATATAGGAGAACTAGTCCCAAACACTCCCTACTACCCTTGCAAGGCTCAATTGGGTTAGGGATTAGGTTTAATTCAATTAGAGTCTAATAAAGTCTAGGTTTCTATATTAGACATTCCTAGGACAATTAGGGGCCGAGGGTAGTAATGGGGGGGTGAAATTAGGGTTTTGGACCCTAATTCCCCACATTCTAGCCTTGAGAAGGATCCATGCTAATTGCACTATAATCATCTAATCTAGCTACATAGATCTCTCATTTAGGTTTAGGGGGATTGATTATGATGTAGGAAGATGGGAGGCAACCTAGGGATCCAAGAATTGGACTTAGGGGCAAATCCCAAATTCACATATATAAGCAATTTCCCTAAACTCCTAGGTGATTTCACACACAAACCAACAAGTAGTTCATGGAGAATGAGATAGAAATAGAACATAATCATTAACAAATGGAATTACAAAGTTTACATATCATTTTCCCCCAATATGGTATCAAAGTAACATTTTACACCCCAAACAGCCCACCAAAAGGGGCCTAGCTACTCATGGAAATGGAAAATACAAAAAGAAAGGAGAAGGAGATAGAAGAATCCATGGAGCTCGATGTAGATGAAGATGTCCTCCACTTCATCTACTGCAGGGTGTCCTCCTCTCTCCTCTAAGGTGTAGGGGCATGGAATTATGGTGGAAATGGGTGGAAATGGAAGGAAAGTAGGGTTTTGATGGTGGAAATTGTGAAATGGAGTAGAATGGCTAAGGGGTGAAAATGGAGTGGTAGGAGTGAGCTCGGGGTGGCCAACCTCATACTAGAGCTTCCACGTAGGTATATATAGGTGTAGGGGAAGCACTAGGTCAAGTAGGGGTAAAGTGGGAAATGTAGTGGAAAAAGTAGTTGGGTTTTGTGAGTAGCACGGCCGTGGTGGCTAGGGGTGATCATAGTCGTGGTGGTGTAAAATGGGTCATGAATATTAAAATTTCAAAAACATAGGTTGATGTTCAATTCTTTATTGAGACCGGCACGACCGTGGTGGACTGAGGGTAGCAAGGCCGTGGTGGTCACCACGGCCGTGGTGGCTCAAAATGTTGAGGTCATTCTCTGCTCCAGGTCATTCTACCTCTGTTGTAGCATGGTTGTTCTGGGTATCATGGCCATTCTGGGTCGATTCATCATGGTCGTGTTGGATGGCACAGCCGTGTTGGGTTCTGAATCAACACTTTGACTTTGTTCTTTGGATTTTCTTAGACATCTTTGCTTCAATGGATATGTGGCCACTAGGGATAGGTTGAGGGAGCATCGGGCTTCACTTTGGGTCTCTCTAAGGGTGGAGAGACCCTAGGATCACTCTTTCTCTCTCTCTTCCATCAAGTGTGGTCCAAATGCTTGAAAAACATGCAAATAATGTCCATAAGTGCATTTTACACAAATATGCATATTGCGGGAAATAACGTGTAATCTAACAAGTATAGGTGTGATTGAAATGCAAAATGACACAAGATGAAGCCCTAAAATAGGGCTGAATCAGTGTCTCGATGTGTCTTTGATAAGGATTAAGATTGAAAGCTTATGTGAGAAAATAGTTTCTTTAAAATCTTTGTCCACAAATTGTACAAATGTTATTTTATTATATCCAGCAACAAAAATTTTTGTTTCTAAGATAGTTGTATTCCTAAAAGGAATTACATTCCAAAGGAATCAGTGGGAGAAAAGTAGAAATCAAAATGTAAAAGACAAACAAGAAAATATTGAACATAAAGGGGTACAATGGGAACAATGAGAAATGCATATTGTTGTGGAATCTCAAGTTCCATATGTAACACAAAAACTAGTAGTTCTAGCAGAACACACCTTTAGTTTGAAAGATTATAATATCTTATAACTCAAAAGGGTGGTAAGTTGGTCATATAGGATGAGTCAACAACCTACCTAGAAACTGTTGAGCAACCAAAGTTTGAGAAATGTCTTGAAGCCATTAGATCCGAGATGGAATCCATGTATACCAATAAGGTATGACCTTGGTGGATCCACCTAAAGGGGTAAAACCCATAGGGTGCATTTAGGTTCTTTGAGAAAAGACCGACATGGATGGTAGTGTACAAACCAATAAGAGTATATTGGTTTCAAACTAATTTAAGGGGCTGAACATGATGAAATATTTTCACTAGTTGCCATTCTTAAATCCATCAGGATAATGCTTGTCATTGTAGCTTAATGTGACTAAGAGATTTGGAACAATGGATGTTAAAACCACATTCCTTAACTGAATTGTTGTATGTTATGTGTACATGACACAACCGAAAGGTTTTATAAATCCAAATAATGTAAATAAAGTTTATAAGCTACAAAGGTCAATCTTTGGATTGAAGCAAGCATCTCAGAGTTGGAATCTTGTATTTGACAAGATAGTCAAATAGTTTGAATTGAGTCTAGATGAAGATGAAATATGTGATTCAAGAATTTAGTGGGAGCATATTTATATCCCACATAATGATGGGAAATAACATCTGTATATTGTATATTTCAAAAAATGGTAAGGAAAGTACCTTCTCTTAAGGGTTTAGGTGAAGCATCCTATGTGATAGGAAATGAGATATATAGAGATAGATCTCAAAAGCTTTTTGACCTAAGTAAGAGCGCATACATTGACAAGATTTTGAAGGGTTCAACATATAGGACTTAGTGAGAGAAAATTTGTCCAAGTTCCATGGGACTAGTCTCTCAAGAGTATAGTGTCCCAACTCTTGTGAAGAACAAGAACACATGGATAGATTTCATACACATTTGCAATTGGATCTATCATATATTCAATGTTATGTACTCATCCCATTATCTTGTATGTATTGGACATGAGGAGAGGATATGTACTTATCTAGTTATCTTGAATGTATTGGGTGTGATGAGTGGATATCTATGAGATCCCAAGGAAAGTCATTGGAATCCCATAAAGAACATCTGTAAGTACTTGAGAAGCACTAAAAGGATCAGTTCTTTGGTTATGGTAATAAAGAAGAGTTGGTTGTAAAGGGTTACACCGATGCAAGCTTCCACAATGAAAAAGAAAATTAATTATCACAATCCAAATTTGTGTTTGACCTTAAAATAAAAATTGTAAGCTAGAAAAGTCCTGAGCTAAGGACAGTTGTTTAATTCTATAATAGAAGTTGAGTACCTTATTGTTTTAGAAAAGCAGAGGATACTATATGGATCAAGAAGTTCATTTGGATGAACTTATCAGAGGTTCCAACCATTGATCACACAATAGAAATATTGTGACAACAATGAAACTACTATATAGGTAAGGAATCTCATATAGCATACTATGACACTTCCATCTCATGTAAAAAGTCACACAACAAAGAGATGTGAAACTTGCAAAATACCTACTTGAAGCAAACATTTTTGACCTGCTATAATAGCATCAACGCAACAGAAACATGTTAATGGTCACTTGGAATAAGATTTGTAAGTGATTGGCTCTAAGTGCAAGTGGGAGTATGTTGGTATGTATGCCCAGGGAGAGAAACATATGATGATTGGAATGTGGCATTAGATACCTGATTTGGTAATAATAAAGGTAATTCTATCTATTATGTTTGTCTCAATCATGAAATGATGACATGTGCATAGTAGATGTCTAAAGAATGATGTTAGTCTATGACATATGTCTTCAAGTTGATGACCTGGACAATGAGATAATATGTATGATAAGAGTACATATATTCTTATTATGTCCCTAGTCATATAATACTATGGAAGCAAAATAGAAGACAATAATACAAAATACTAGAGTGTGTGTTGACTGGTGATAATCTCATTAGACATGATATGTTATATCAAGTCAAACACACAGGTACATGTTAGAGAACAATGTATCGGATTGACCCACCTTGAGAGTGATACATGGATACCATGGAATGGTAGTCATAATCATCTCTCATAGTGATAGTGGTGATTGTGGTTCCTAGACCTGAAGACACTAACTCATCACATGTCGTTCATTGAACTTTGACATCTTCTAATGTGACCTTGAATAAGGGTTGTCATAAAGGTGATGCTTGGGTGCAATATGACACATGGGGATTGAGTGTGAGTGATGTAGATGGGATTTGTCCCTTCTATAGGAGATTGATATTCACACATCTTGATAAGAAAGAATGAGAAATATATGGCCATACTCATATGATTGAATATGTGATATGTGAACTCACATGCATCTCAGACAGTCTACTCCAGTTTAAGGAACATGGATTGAATGTCAAGAGGATGACGATTCCATGCCTTGAATTCAATTTAGTTCAGATATCAGAGATAAAGGAACTATACGATCACAGTAACACAAATCATGGATTGTAGGTTGAAGTTGTTCTCCAACTTTTTGAATTACTTGGGTAGCAATGATGTGTTGCTAGATACCTCTCATTGCTTGTGAGGTCATAATTTGGTTATGGACATTCACTACCAATGTAATTTGGAACATATAGGGTCACATGCATAGGATACACTTGGAATAGGATTTTATTCATGAATGATGTTTAAGTTGATTGTTAAAGTGTTTAGGTATTGAATATAAACAAATGAGGTTCAAAAGTGACTGACTGGACTCTGAACCAACCAGTTCAAATGTTGAACCGATCGGTTGGAGTGTCAGGTCGATTGGAAACACAATTGGCTGAATATTTGCCTGACCTGGACATGTGAAATGACCATTTCACATATGAAATGACTATTTCATGATGTGATCTGACCAGTTCATCATCTGGGTTGTCCGATTAAATGATCATTTTGATTGGATCAAGGATTTGATTCTCACATAATGTTTTGTATCAATCAAAAATTAAATGTCAATTTGATTCTGAACAAGAAATTACATGAACCAACTGGTTAAAGAAGTGAACCAAACGGATCAAGAAGTGAACCGACCGATTCAAATCTGAATTGGCCGATCTAACTCTAAACTAACGGGTTGGATAGTGAACTGATAGATTCACCATCTGTAGTTGCCAAGAAATTTTTGAATTTTGTCTTTTCAACTTCCAGATCAGCTAGAAACCCTGACTCTAACCTCTCCTATAAATAGAGGGGTACTGAGGGCTTCCCAGACATAACAATAAGCTCTAAAAATTGTTGTCCTCTCTGGCTATGATAACCAATAGAGATCCTAAAAAAGTCCCACCCATAAAAGGGAGGGACAATAATGGAGAGACATATATGGGAGAGTGAATAAATCCTAGCAAACTGACTTTCAAAGGGACAACTCCTTCCTAATAGATCTAGTATCAAAACATGGAGTTCCCAATGGTCCACATAGACTACTCTAGAGGCAAGGATTTTTTCCCGCTAGGAGGATGTCGTCAACCCCTGTCTGTGGTGTTGCACCAGGATGTCACTACTGATGATTGCTCGAGTGTTTCCTGAAGAAGAAGCACACTGCAACTTGGAGAAAGGCGTACACTACTATAAGGGTAATGTGACTAGACTTTTTCCAGGACCAGGTGTAACTCTTATTACCTTCCTTCCTAGATATATCCTTGTTGACACGATCTTGCTGATTAGGGAATTGGGTTTTAAATTTTTATTTCCACTGCCTTATATGTCGCCCTGATTTCCCTATATTATTGTCAAGCGTCAAGCTAATGGAAGTGTTTAATGCGTAAATCTAGTTGTCAAAATGTTTGCTTAAACTTTCAGCATCAAGTTCTTCGCAACCTTCTCTTTGTTTACCTAAATTGATTTTATTTGTATCCTACTATCTTTAGAAGCACACTATATTATCATATATCTTAGTTAGTAGTCAAAGTCTCGATTCTTCTTGAAAATCTCCTTGGGAAATATATGTGTATATCCCTCATAGATATGCATAGGAGTGTTGTAACGACCTCGCCTCCCGGTAAACCCCAATTAAGGGAGACCAAAAGGTCAGAGCCATTATCCCAATTTTCCAGATCAATGGTTCGACAAATAATCAATAATAATTACTAAATTCTACCAAAAACTATACTGAAAAGCTGGAATAAAATAAAACTTTTCATACCTCTTTAAAATCTTGGATTTCTAAAATTCTATCCACAACTGGAGTCTATTATAACTAATCCTCCTTGTACTTTAATTCATATATTCACAATGTGTCACTTTATTATTTGTCCTTTTCATATTGTACCTAAAATGCCGACAAACAAAATGGCGGTCAGTATAATGAATTATACTGATATGTGGGGGAAACAATAATCGTGCAGTTAACTGTAATAACATATTGCAAGCAATTATGGTTTAGCAAGCAAACTTTATGTTTTAAACATGACTACTCAATCCATACATACCCTAGCCTCTGTGATGTCCCTGCAGTGGACATGGATACTATCTCTCATATGGTAGATCTCATTTGACACCCATGATCCTACCTAATAGGTAGATCAATAAATAGGGTCATAGAGTTGCATGGCACTACCCAAAGGTAGCCCAATCACTGACTCATGATAACTTGATGGTCCTACCTCATAGGTAGACCATGTACTAGGTCATCCTTTTCATCATCATCAAAGCTGTAGAGGAGGACTAGGATCTCAGATAGTCATGTACACATAATTATGCTGATAGTCATAGTCACTTTATAATTGCATGAAATAAAAGGCAATCAAGCAGTTATTCCAAGCAATCGATAAAACTTTGGGAATCATCAGGAAACTAAAGCGATTTAGCCATAAGTGTAACCACATACATGCACTGCTGATTTTTGAGATAGAATCAACCAAGTAGGGAAATCCAATCAAGCAAGCAAGTATAAGAATTTTGAAATAAACATACAAATTGCTTTTATCAAGATCTATCCAAACCAACTTGCTTCGTAGGATTTCTATTCCTTTTTGGGTTTCTACCCCATTTTTAGGGTTTCACTTGCAATTAGGGTTTTTCCTTTACTTTTAGTACCACAAACCCTAATTAGACAAAACAACTTATAAATCCTAAGTCTCTCATCCTATCTCTCCTAACAGGCTTAGGATCATCATTTAACAACATATTTCCATGTTTTCGAATTAAATGTGATCTTCTCTTCTTTTACCCTAAGAATTAGGGTTTCCAGATGCATTATCATACATACTTGGTTTAAAACCCTAAAACATGCAATTATTCATCTAAATCAGGTTCGAGCCTATCATTATCATTCAACAAGCTAATATTACTCGAAATAACCTATTAAGCTTCATAGATTTATCCATTGATCTGAATTAGGGTTTCTAACCAAATTTTAATACATTTTCCATCAACTTAACATACTTTTGCAAATAGAAACGAAATTAGATTCTCAAACCATTTTTATTGTGTTCTCATATTTTTCTGATCAACTTTCATATATTAAGTTTTGTCATTAGAGCTGTCTAGTAATTTCTACAAATTTTACAAGGAAAAGCACTTTTCTGGGATATTCGAGCAGAGAGGGCTATTTACCTTTTCTTTTAGAAAAATGAGAGTCGTTGGATCGTCGCTGCGGTCAGCGGTTGACCTGATCCCATGGTTGTGGCCGCTCGCACCCACTAACTTTGATCTTGAGGTGTGAATCAGCCTGGGTCGTGGATACCTCTCGCGAGCCTATCGTGGACCCCAATCGGATGGTTCTCCTCTCTTCTTCTTCCTCTTTTCTACACATAAAACCCGTGGTGATGCCACGGAGGAATCTCTCTAGAGAGAGGATGATTGAGAGAGGGGGGAGTTTGGGGCTAGAAAGGGGTTGTTTGAGTTCACGGGATCTGGGTGAGGCTAGGGGTGATCCTATTTATAGGTTTGGGCATCTAGATTCGGGTTTCCAACCCTCACTGCCGATGGGGTTCCCTACCATTTTGGGTGTTTCTTCCAGAGTCCTCGAAACCACCTAAAACCTAGGATGGGCTTGCTTAAAATTGCCTCCCAAAGACCCTCATGGTCTTGGATTTGTGGCAGGTGGGAAGAAATGCAAGGAAATCACATTGGGAAATCTCAGTTTCCCTCTCCCTTTCCTTCTCTAACTCGAGGACAACCACCGTTGGATCCGTGATCCTCTGGACCACGCGCGACATCCAACGGTTGTCATTGCTGCCTTATTTCTAATTTCTTAAAAAGAGAGAAAATGGTATTAAACAATAAAATCTTGTGAAAATCATATCTCTCTACCCGTTTATTATTTTTCACTCAAATTTTAGAGGAAACTCTGTCTTGGCATTATCTACTCGTATATTAAATTTGAAACCAAAATTCCAAAGTAAAAGGGTGTTTCCTTCATATGCAAGTTATTCATTAATAAAACCAAATTAATTGATATTTCCTCTTTCTTTTGCCATTATCTTATCATCTTGGATTCCTTAGACCTCAAGGAGCCCTAAAGGCATAAAATCCCATCTTGGGAAATATTCCTTTGCCCTTTTCTCTTATTTTTTATCCCTTTCTTATTTATTCCTTTTATTAGATAAACCTTTTTTTATTTCTCTTTTTCTTATAATTGGGCTCAATAGCCAATAAAGCCCATTAAACAACCAAACATGGCTATTGTAAATGAAATCCATCCAATTCAAACAAATAAATCAACCATTGATTTCATTTATCTTTAAAAGGATATTTACAAATCTCAGTACATAGTTTAGGAAAAATGAGGTTATAACATCCTCCCCTCCTTATAGGAATTTTTCCCTCAAAATTCAACAATCAAACAAACAAGTCAGAATATGCTTTCTCCATGTCCGTATTCAGCTCCCATGTGGCTTCATCCTCTCCATGGTGCTTCCAAAGAACCTTTACCATCTCTATATTCTTACATCTGAATTCTTTCTCACCTTGGTACCACGTACCCTCGTAGGTGACTCAGGGTATTTTATCCTCCCTAGAAGCTCAATAGGTTCATGGCTTAGCACATGGCTCAAGTACATCACATAGTGCTCTAGATCGGACTCATGGAACACATCATACATAATATTATCCTGAGGGGTAAGGCTACACATAAGCAACTCCACCAATCCATTTCAAATGGACCTATGTATCGGGGACTCAGCTTTAGCTATAGCTCAGAGGGGTCAGTTTTCATAGCACATATTCTCCCACAGTGAATTGCATGTCAGTCTGCTTTGTATCAGCTCACGACTCATGTCACCCCTGGGCTTTCTCAGCCATCGCATGATCAAAGTGACTTCATCTGCACACACTATGGTCTCTCTGACCTTCACAAGGTCCTTTCACCGACATCATCTGAATGAAGTGGTGACTGACACAGCCTCCCTTACATAGCTTCTTACATCCTGATACTAGCTTTGGTGGCTATCATCACAAGCAAACTCTCTTAGGTAGGATTTTCTCCCATGTATCACCCGAACGAGCATACACGCTCTAATCAGACCCTCTAGTCTGGATCATACTCTCTTGATTGTCTATCAGTCATGGGTGATAAGTTGTGTTGAACCTCAAGCTGACATCGGGTTCTTCATGTACCTATGTTACGACCCCACCTCCCGATAACCCCCAATTAAGGGAGACCAAGAGGTTGAGCCGCATCCATTAATCCCGGATCAAAGGTTCGACATATAACCATAAACAATTATCAAATTCTAACAGACTATACTGAAAATGGTAATAAAATTTTTCTTTGCATACCTTTTGAAAACTTGGATCTCTAAACTTTTATCCACACCGATACTAACCTATCTAATCCTCCTTTGCACTTTAATTCTCTTATAATATCACATGTGCCACTTTACTGTTTGTTCTTTTCATTGTACCTAAAACGCCGACAAACAAAACGTCGGTCAGCCGAAGCTGGTATGTGGGGGAAACAGATAATCGTGCAACTATGATAACCATGTAATCATTCAATTAATCATTTAACAACCAAGATTACATTTTAAGCCAAACTACTCAATCCATCTTTTCACAACTCTGTGTTGTCCCTTTAGGACTTACATGGTACCTCTATAAGGTGACTTAATGGACCTACCCTCTAGGCAGCCAAAGTCATTCATGACCCTACCCTCTAGGCAGTTAAAGTCATTCATGACCCTACCCTCTAGGTAGTCAAAGTCATTCATGACCTGATGTACCTACCCTCTAGGTAGTCTTTTATCAGGTCCGCCATTACGACACAGAGGGAATCAAGGATTGAGCTAGATGGCATATACATTAAGTGATAGTCATAGTCACTTTATACTTTGCATGGCAGAAATAAACATCCAAACTGTTTAGTTGCATTCAATGCGATTAAACATTCGGAAAACGTCGGAAAACCTAAACGGTTAACCATAAGTAACCACATACCTTATTCCTTGTAGAAACCATGCCATACATCATAGACTTTATGAGTGCATCCAAACATCCAAGTAACCAAGCATATAATCAACAATATCTGAAACATGTATACTACATATGTGTCACCATGTATTCACATTACATTACTCAGATCTAGATGTGCTCCTAAACTAGGGTTTAGGGTTATTTCTTGTTTGGTCTAAGGATTAGGGCTACGAACCCTAATTCCATCATATTATGATTTATAAGATTACAATCTCACTTTTGCATACTAGGTTAAACCCTAATTATCTTCTTAAGCATATTAGACTACTCATTAAATCTGATACACATTATCAACATTAAGATCTTTGGTACTCAATTTATCTTCGAATCGTCATAATTCTATTTTATTCGTCGATTTGTACAATTAAAACCATTAGAATTCATATCAACATAAATTAGGGTTTCTAATCCCATTAAGGCATATTCATGTACATAGAACCCTAAATTAAACCAACTATATAAAAAGATCATCTTTTAAAATCCTATTTTCACTTTTATGAACAACAGGTTAAAATCATATTGAATTATCCATCTAACAGCAAACCTAAGGGTTAAATCATTAAAGATGATATCTTTATGTACTTTTCCAATTTCAAGCATATAACCTCTAAACTAACTAATTATACGCCAATTCCATCCTTTTTCTTCCAAATATCCATTAACAGGCTAATATCAACTTTAATCATTAATTAAACCTTACTAATCACTTTAATCATACCAACATAGGGTTCTTTAAACAATTAACATACTAAAGTTGATATCTTCCATTATTTTTCGAATTTCATAAGGAATAAGGCTTCAATAATAATTTATTTGGGTTCCTCTCGTTCTGAGGATCAAAATTCATATATAACTTGTATTTATCCGAGCTATGAATTAGGAGTTATGATTTTAGCAAAATCTTACTTACTTGGCCAATGGAGGAGTGCCACGTGTCTTTGTCCATGCGATGTTGTAGATTTGGAAAATATAACGAAAAGTCGGTTTTACCCCCGGTTAAGTGGGTTCTCCTTTAGCCCGCGGAGGGGCATATTCATCCAACGTCGCGTTGCCCTTCTTCAACCTTGAGCCAGCGCAAAGCAGCCGCCCTAGGTGCCCTTGGTGCGGCTCCTGCTTCTTTCTTGGACCTCGGAAGCCATGCCGGACCTTCCCCTACCTCCGTCCGGTCCCTGCGCTCCTCACAGTGCCCTCAGCCCGCGGCCATAGCGACTGGTTTGGGCTGGGTAGGCCCACTCTATGCGGCCGTCCAGAGCGGCCATGCTGCAGCCGATCATGGTGGTTTCCCGTCGATCCTAGGCATAAAACTCGCCGGATCTTGTTGCCCTAGCTCCGCAACTCCCTTCCGCACATAGAGGACCACCTGGCCATGGCCCAGATGGACATACCCGAGCAAGCCAAGCCTGCGATGGCTGCTGCGTATTATTGCAGATCTGTAGGTCTTCGATCAGGGTTGCGCGTAGATAAAGGAGCGAGAAAGGTAGCCGGCCCTACTGGGATATTTGTGGGAGATCCCTTCCTCCATTAGGACAACAACCAAAACTCCTCGTTGTCCTAGGATAGTGCTATACCCTCTTGGTTAGGGTTTGCACGAGAACGGAGAAGAAGAAAGTAGGAGGACGTGGGGTTCTTTCCTCCCTTCAAACCAAGGCTATTCCCTTATATAGGGGTGAGCATTCACACCCCAAGAAGAGCATCCACGAGGACTTAGTCCTTTTGCCCAAAAGGAAACATGTTTTCCTTAAACAACAAGCAACCTCCTCTCTCCTCATTATCTCCTAAGATAAATATACTCTTTGGATAATTAGGAACTCAAAAACTCTTTCCCTTTTCTCTTTATACTTGGATTTTAATCCATTAGCCACGAAATCCTATTTTCCTTTATTAGAAAATACTTTCCTTTAAATAACACCACATAATACATTAATAAAGCAACACATTATCCTCTTATTTTGCCTTTTTAGTATTTTCTCTTTCTTTCCTCTTCATTGGGACTCCTTGGATCCCAAGATATTTTATTATTTTGAAATTCTCTTCATTGGATACTTATTACCCTTCTAGATGCATCATTATGCATTATTTCACCTTATTTTGTTTATTTCTCATTAAAACAGTTCTTTTTGGGGATTTCTCATTATTTCTCTTTTATTTTCTTCTTTGGCATCCCTTTTATCATAAGAAATCTTTGGGATACGAATTTCCATAAAGAGTTACTCAATTATTCACCTTTTCACTTAATTTCCACATTTCATCAATGTTTTCAATTTCTTTCTTCACAAGGAATTACTTGTTTAATCTTTTCTTTTCTTTATTATTTTCTTTTTGCATCCTTGGACTCCTTGGTTCCCAAGGAACTCAAGAGGCACGAAATCCTCTTTGGATTTGCCTTCTAGAGGTTTCTACATATTTCTTTTCTTGAACATTCAATTATCCTTTTACCATTTGAATTTCCTGATTATTGGGCCCAATAGCCAATAAAGCCCACAAAGCAACCAATCAAGGCTATTGTGAATGGAATCCATTTAATCAAAACAAAACATATCATTATTTTCTTTTCAATTATCCTTAATATGAGAAATTGCATTTCTCACCAATTGAACCCAAAAATTGAGGTTATAACATCCTTCCCCTCTTATAGGAATTTTGTCCTCAAAATTTAGGCAAGCAAACAAACAATTCAGGATAAGACTTTTCCATGTCCATCATTGGCCCCTATGTGGCTTTACCGTACTCATGGCGCTTCCAAAGAACCTTTGTCATCACATATTCTTTTCCTTGAGTTCTTTCTTCCTGGCGTCTAGAAACTGCATAGGTGACTCAAGCCATTTCAGCCTCCCTTGGGGCCCACTAGGTTCATTGCTCAGCACATGGTCGAGGTACCTCACATAGTGCTCTAAATTGGACATATGGAAAACATCCCTTGTTACTTTATCCTGAGGGGTAGGGTCAAAACCTGACCATCACCACCCATCCATCTCTAATGGACCCATGTATCGGGGACTCAGCTTTCTCAGCTGCAGCTCAGAGGGGTCGAATTTTCATGTCACATTTTCTCCCACAGTAACTTGTATGACAGTCTACTTTGCATCTGCTCACGACTCTCATCATCTCTAGGCTCCTTTCAGCCCTTGCACAATCAAAGTGACTTTATCTACACGCACTGGGGTCCCATCATGTGGTCCTTTTCACCAACATCACCTTACTGAAGTGGTGACCGACACCACCTCCCTTACAGAGCTTAATATAAAACCCGATACTGGCTATGGTGGTCATTGTCACATCTTTCAAAGGACAAGAACTGTCTCTAGATATCACCCTGAACGAGCACACATGCCCTCATCAGACCCTTTAGTCTGGATCATACTAACCATAGTTAGGGGTGATAAACTATTGAGTTTTTCATATACTTACTTCCACCTTATGGAAGCGAACCTTTAGGTTAAACTCAAGAATCCTTTGAACTTGCTTCATGGTGTAATTGAACCATCTTTCTTATGGGTAGTTCAACTGGATCTGTCCCTTAATCGAACTCTTTCTTTCCTATGTCATCTAGGTAAGGCGATCTATCATAACCCATATTGTATCTCGACCTTCCTCGATCCAGGGAAGACTTATCACAACATCCATTGAGCTCTCATTCCCTCTCAGGGATTCTTTTATTCTCCATATCGATACACTGTGTTACTGGGATTCGTCCTTTACTCCTGGCTTGCATGGCCATAAACCACATGCAACCTCATCTTAAGCATCTAACGTGCTATTGCCTTTTTTCATGGTGTATCATGATTTCCTGTATGTCATGATTCTTTCAAGATCGATTCCTTCGAAACCCCAAACCACTCTTGTCAGTGTTTCATCACCTTCTTTTACAAAGAAGCGCACTTGAGTTTCTACCACCATCCTTTCATTGCATCAAGAACTAGGCTGGCTAACCAAACAACCCTTAACTTTTCAATGCATCTTGTTTCATCTGAGTGTTATCCAAACACCTCTCCTTTTCAAACTTAGGGTTAGCCAAACAAACTCTTCTAACTTCTAGTCAAACAAGTCTTAATCAGAGCATTCATTATCACTTCACATCCCTAGGTAACATTGCACTTCCAGGTATTTTGCTTATCATGTCACCTTAAACTATATGTTCATCTTCATAAGAACACTCTCTGATTCTATCATCATGGTGATCAAACTCATCCTGGTATAACTTGTAAGTTCCACATAGATCATGATAAAAACATATTCATAAGGTGACTACCTCATTCCCTTTTATCATTCACTTTACCAAGGTAGGTTATCTTCTCTGTCCCCATATCTCGTGGCAACATTTCAACCTACATCATCATCCCTTATCCTTGGTGTATGGAATGCGTAATGTCCTATCTCTCACTCCCATAACAAGAGGAAATAAGCATTTGGCTGCAGTCCAAATACAGAGTTCTTCCTGTTCCAAGAGTAGAGATGGTACATCCCACCTTGCCAATACACTTTTACATCTAAGTTGAAACGTGCCACATATGTCTCTACATCACATACATCATGATATCAAACTAGTCTTGAACTTACTGAGGTTTACATCCTTGGTCATCTCCTCTAGGTCTATAGGGTACCGACCTTTTTGGGGTCATCCCTCTTCCCTCATGCATCAAGAGAGTGCCCTACTCATCTGCCCTTTGGGTCTCATGAGTTCATGAAGGTGATCAATCTCCTAACCCATGGCCCTCAGACAATGATAGCTGTTACCTCCCGACCCTATGGTCATGTGCAACTGGGGAATTAGGCAACTCCTACTTTCATCGGTCTTATCCCAACCTGACCCTAGGATAGACATAGGATTCTCCCTTATAGTACATGTTCACTTAGAATCTTACCCAAGTCTTCATCATCTCTCTTTCTACATTCATGGACTGACTCTCATCCGTTCATAGGCATTATGGCAACCTGCCTACCTTGGTCAAGCCCCATACTGGTTACCGCCATGGTAACACATTCACATGCAAAAGAGATGGATATCTATGGGTCTGTAGATTCGATCTCATACTATGTACCTTTCCCTTAGCTTCTCCAGATCCTATGAGACCTCTTTAGGTTACTTTGAACCAACAAAACTGATATACACCCTTCCAAAGGGGGTCCCTCTCCCAGGATGGGAGGAAACTATCTCTAAGGTCGCAAAAGCTCTTAGGTCTAGGGTTTACATCCACACGAGCCTACTTAACCCTAGCAAGCCATTAAGGCACGAGCAGATCACTTACTGTACCATGCTAGGTCATACTTGTTCTTCTTTCCTCGATGTTGGATCAAGATCAAACTTTCCCTTTATCATCAACTTAGTTGTGAGGGGTTAATCAAACACCTTTAACTTCAGGGGCTCCTCCTTTCCTCCATTCATGAGGATTACCATGCTCGCTTCTATAGGAGCTCAACTTCTCATCATGAGCCTTAGGTACACCACTTCCCCTCTTAGGCCTAGGATCCTGAGGTTCACTGCATGCCCTGTCTCTTAACTACAAACCAAGCATGAAAAAGGCATGACACACACTCCTTGTCATCCTTCAACTCAAGAAACACTTAGGGTTGGGTCCTCCCTAAGGATAACCCACAAGGTACAGGGCCTTATAACCTTCTACTAAACCTTTCTTCTTCCTAACTCAGAAGGTGAACATTTCTACCATAGGCACGTAGGTACCAGAAGCTTCATCTTTTCTCAAGGATTGGTACCTCTAAAGGCAACCAAGATATCATCAACTTTCAGGGATTGATCATGAGGCAACCATTATCATCCATCGTTCAGGGTTTTAGGCTTCCAACCCTTTTTGCTGGGTTTCCTTCTCTCTCTAGAGCTAACCCTACATCCAACCTCACCATTAGAGGTCCTTTCTTCATGAAGGATCATCCCCAAAAGCATGCTCTACGTGGTTGAAGCCTAGGTTCGAACTTATGTTTGCTCAAGATCAATCCTAACCCTTTATGCTCCATCATAATTCCTTATTCAGGGTTTCATTCTTCTGTCAGCATTATGATGTGCCCTAGGTGCCAGCTATGCCCTATTTGCACAAGCCCATAGGGTTTCTAAGGTCCTTCACTAACATCATCATCTAAAGGACTATCCTTTATCCTAACATGCACGACCCTTCCCAGGGTTGGGTTGCCAAAAGGTGCTAGGTCACCCATGGATTGTATGGTATCCCAGAGGCATGTCCTTTTAGACACCTGGTCCAACTCCTTTCTCTCTAATCTTCACTTAGGGTTAGGGTTAGCATCATCCTCAGTGGATTGATAGGTCTCTACTTGCAATGGAGATCTCTATCTCCAAGACTAACTTATCCTCCTGACAAGAAGGTCTAGCCTCAGGTCTCTTCTGAGGACATGACATCTTATGTCATATGACCTAAGCATGTATCTATTATTTATTTCACGCTTAATCTATTAAGCTTATGTCCGTGACATCTTATTTACATGCCTTTCATTAATTTAGTGGAGGATTCCTTAAACCTTATTAACCTTACCCATACCTCAAGAGGGTGAGGAGAAGAAAGAAGACCCTAATCCTTTAGGTCCTTATTAGAATTTTGTGATGAGAATGGATGAATAAGATGAGAAGTCCTAAAGGTATCTTATTTCGATTCATACCCTAAGACTTTGGCCAGGCGGTCACACGGGTCCGGGAGTCCTCGTATTCCGACTAGCGGTGCGGAGGAAAATCTTGCCAGCCCCCGGTCGTGATCCCTTTCTAGACACCTCCGTCTTTCGGATACTCCTCTAATAACTCCCTTGGGTTCTATGGAGTTTGTAAAATTTAATAATTATTAATGGTTAAATGAGGAACCTACGCTCTGATACCAAATGTTACGACCCCACCTCCTGATAACCCCCAATTAAGGGAGACCAAGAGGTTGAGCCGCATCCATTAATCCCGGATCAAAGGTTCGGCATATAACCATAAACAATTATCAAATTCTAACAGACTATACTGAAAATGGTAATAAAAATTTTCTTTGCATACCTTTTGAAAACTTGGATCTCTAAACTTTTATCCACACCGATACTAACCTATCTAATCCTCCTTTGCACTTTAATTCTCTTATAATATCACATGTGCCACTTTACTGTTTGTTCTTTTCATTGTACCTAAAACGCCGACAAACAAAACGTCAGTCAGCCGAAGCTGGTATGTGGGGGAAACAGATAATTGTGCAACTATGATAACCATGTAATCATTCAATTAATCATTTAACAACCAAGATTACATTTTAAGCCAAACTACTCAATCCATCTTTTCACAACTCTATGTTGTCCCTTTAGGACTTACATGGTACCTCTATAAGGTGACTTGATGGACCTGCCCTCTAGGCAGCCAAACTCATTCATGACCCTACCCTCTAGGCAGTTAAAGTCATTCATGACCCTACCCTCTAGGTAGTCAAAGTCATTCATGACCTGATGTACCTACCCTCTAGGTAGTCTTTTATCAGGTCCGCCATTACGACACAGAGGGAATCAAGGATTGAGCTAGATGGCATATACATTAAGTGATAGTCATAGTCACTTTATACTTTGCATGGCAGAAATAAACATCCAAACTGTTTAGTTGCATTCAATGCGATTAAACATTTGGAAAATGTCGGAAAACCTAAACGGTTAACCATAAGTAACCACATACCTTATTCCTTGTAGAAACCATGCCAAACATCATAGACTTTATGAGTGCATCCAAACATCCAAGTAACCAAGCATATAATCAACAATATCTGAAACATGTATACTACATATGTGTCACCATGTATTCACATTACATTACTCAGATCTAGATGTGCTCCTAAACTAGGGTTTAGGGTTATTTCTTGTTTGGTCTAAGGATTAGGGCTACGAACCCTAATTCCATCATATTATGATTTATAAGATTACAATCTCACTTTTGCATACTAGGTTAAACCCTAATTATCTTCTTAAGCATATTATACTACTCATTACATCTAATACACATTATCAACATTAAGATCTTTGGTACTCAATTTATCTTCGAATCGTCATAATTCTATTTTATTCGTCGATTTGTACAATTAAAACCATTAGAATTCATATCAACATAAATTAGGGTTTCTAATCCCATTAAGGCATATTCATGTACATAGAACCCTAAATTAAACCAACTATATAAAAAGATCATCTTTTAAAATCCTATTTTCACTTTTATGAACAACAGGTTAAAATCATATTGAATTATCCATCTAACAGCAAACCTAAGGGTTAAATCATTAAAGATGATATCTTTATGTACTTTTCCAATTTCAAGCATATAACCTCTAAACTAACTAATTATACACCAATTCCATCCTTTTTCTTCCAAATATCCATTAACAGGCTAATATCAACTTTAATCATTAATTAAACCTTACTAATCACTTTAATCATACCAACATAGGGTTCTTTAAACAATTAACATACTAAAGTTGATATCTTCCATTATTTTTGAATTTCATAAGGAATAAGGTTTCAATAATAATTTATTTGGGTTCCTCTCGTTCTGAAGATCAAAATTCATATATAACTTGTATTTATCCGAGCTATGAATTAGGAGTTATGATTTTAGCAAAATCTTACTTACTTGGCCAATGGAGGAGTGCCACGTGTCTTTGTCCATGCGATGTTGTAGATTTGGAAAATATAACGAAAAGTCGGTTTTACCCCCGGTTAAGTGGGTTCTCCTTTAGCCCGCGGAGGGGCATATTCGTCCAACGTCGCGTTGCCCTTCTTCAACCTTGAGCCAGTGCAAAGCAGCCGCCCTAGGTGCCCTTGGTGCGGCTCCTGCTTCTTTCTTGGACCTCGGAAGCCATGTCGGACCTTCCCCTACCTCCGTCCGGTCCCTGCGCTCCTCACAGTGCCCTCAGCCCGCGGTCGTAGCGACTGGTTTGGGCTGGGTAGGCCCACTCTATGCGGCCGTCCAGAGCGGCCATGCTGCAGCCGATCATGGTGGTTTCCCGTCGATCCTAGGCATAAAACTCGCCAGATCTTGTTGCCCTAGCTCCGCAACTCCCTTCCGCACATAGAGGACCACCTAGCCATGGCCCAGATGGACATACCCGAGCAAGCCAAGCCTGCAATGGCTGCTGCGTATTACTGCAGATCTGTAGGTCTTCGATCAGGATTGCGCGTAGATAAAGGAGCGAGAAAGGTAGCCGGCCCTACTGGGATATTTGTGGGAGATCCCTTCCTCCATTAGGACCACAACCAAAACTCCTCGTTGTCCTAGGATAGTGCTATACCCTCTTGGTTAGGGTTTGCACGAGAACGGAGAAGAAGAAAGTAGGAGGACGTGGGGTTCTTTCCTCCCTTCAAACCAAGGCTATTCCCTTATATAGGGGTGAGCATTCACACCCCAAGAAGAGAATCCACGAGGACTTAGTCCTTTTGCCCAAAAGGAAACATGTTTTCCTTAAACAACAAGCAACCTCCTCTCTCCTCATTATCTCCTAAGATAAATATACTCTTTGGATAATTAGGAACTCAAAAACTCTTTCCCTTTTCTCTTTATACTTGGAATTTAATCCATTAGCCACGAAATCCTATTTTCCTTTATTAGAAAATACTTTCCTTTAAATAACACCACATAATACATTAATAAAGCAACACATTATCCTCTTATTTTGCCTTTTTAGTATTTTCTCTTTCTTTCCTCTTCATTGGGACTCCTTGGATCCCAATATATTTTATTATTTTGAAATTCTCTTCATTGGATACTTATTACCCTTCTAGATGCATCATTATGCATTATTTCACCTTATTTTGTTTATTTCTCATTAAAACAGTTCTTTTTGGGGATTTCTCATTATTTCTCTTTTATTTTCTTCTTTGGCATCCCTTTTATCATAAGAAATCTTTGGGATACGAATTTCCATAAAGGGTTACTCAATTATTCACCTTTTCACTTAATTTCCACATTTCATCAATGTTTTCAATTTCTTTCTTCACAAGGAATTACTTGTTTAATCTTTTCTTTTCTTTATTATTTTCTTTTTGCATCCTTGGACTCCTTGGTTCCCAAGGAACTCAAGAGGCACGAAATCCTCTTTGGATTTGCCTTCTAGAGGTTTCTACATATTTCTTTTCTTGAACATTCAATTATCCTTTTACCATTTGAATTTCCTGATTATTGGGCCCAATAGCCAATAAAGCCCACAAAGCAACCAATCAAGGCTATTGTGAATGGAATCCATTTAATCAAAACAAAACATATCATTATTTTCTTTTCAATTATCCTTAATATGAGAAATTGCATTTCTCACCAATTGAACCCAAAAATTGAGGTTATAACAACCTACTTCCACCGCATGGAAGTGATCTTGAGGTCACACTCTAGATATTGAACTCGACCACAATGTAGATGAACTATCTCTTCCTCATATATAGTTCAACCAGATCTGTCACACTAACAGTGTTCTCTTTCTTAGGCAAGGGATTAGGTCAACTTGGTAAGGCGATCTACCGTACCCATATTGCATCATGACCTCTCTTAGTCTAGGGGAGACCCACCACAACGTCTATGGTGATCTACTCCCATTCGCTTTCGGGGACTCTTCATTATCTATAGTAACTCACTGGGTACTGGTGTTCGACCTTCACCTCCTGGCATGCATAGAGACAAGCCACATGCAATTCTATATACTTCTTCATCTCAGGTCCTCAAGGCACTACTGCAAACTTTAATCATCTTAATAGTACTAGATGCAGGGAGTACTTATCATCACAAGCTCTTGCATGCCATGATTCCTCAAGGTTGACTCCTCAGAAACCCTAGAACACTCTATTCATGGGTTCCATCACCTTCTTTTCTTGAGAAATGTATTTGAGGTTCTTCAACCATTCTCTTATCGCATCAAGCCCTAGGCTGGCTAACCAAGCACCCACCACTAACTCGACCAACGGATCTCATTGTATCTGAGTGTTAGCCAAACATATCTCACAAACTTAGGGTTCACCTAGCCACCTCTTCTAGCCTCTCTACTGGCTAAACTAGACAACTGTGTCTCGACAAAGAGCATCCATTACCACCCTACATCCTTATGTGCTAGGTAACAGTGAAGACATAAACCTTCATATATTCCACTTATCATCCTCATCTCAGATTTAGGTCTAATAGAGTCAAGAAAACTCTGAGCTCATCATCTTGGTTATCAAACTCAAACTTATATAACTCATAAATTCCTTATCGCTCTTGATAGGAACGTCCTCATATGATGACTACCTTAGTTCTCTTCGTGTTTGCAAACCATCTATAAAAAGGCATGATACTTCCTCAATCCTTAAACATCATAGCAATGTATCAACTCACATCATCTTTATCCTTAGTGTATGGCATGCGTATCTCACCCCCATAATGAGAGGAAATAAGCATTTGTTTACAGTTCAAATACAAAGTTCATCCCGTTCCAAGAGTAGAGATGGTGCATCATACATTGCTAGTACAATTTTCCAATCCAAGTTGAAATGTACATCACATGTCTCCATAACATGAACATCTCGATTACGGGTCTAAACCCATGGAAAGACTTTTCCCATCACCTATGTATCTTAACACATCTCTTTTATGTGCAATCCTTAGTCGTTACCTCAAGGACTCTAGGGTGTTGACACTTTTGGAGTGATCTCACCCTTATGCATCTAGGGAGTGCCTATCACCTTTACCCCTTAGGCCCCATGAACTCCTAAATGTGGCCAACCTCCTAAACCATGGGCCTCATGCAAAGGTAGTTGTTACCTCCCGACCCTATGGTCTTGCGCTTTCAGGGAACACACAACTCCTACTCCCATCGGTCTTATCCCTACTTGACCTTAGTATTGACTTAGGATTCCATCATAGCACATCTAATTCTTGAATCTTTACCCAAAACTTCATCATCTCTCTGGGCACTCATGGTCAAACTTACATCCTTTCATAGGGATCATGGCGACCTACCTAACTTGGTCAGGCCCCATAAGGTTACCTCCATGGCAACATATCTTCATGCCCCTTAGAGATGGTTACACAAGGGTCTATAGATTCGTGCTCACACCATGTACTCTCCACTTAGCTCATCACGATCCTATGAGAAACCTCTTTAGGTTACTTTGAACCTACACAAAAGATGATACTTACAGAAGGGTCCCTCCCCAGGATGGGAGAAAACTATCTCTTGAGAGCAACCAAGGTCACAAACATCCTTACGTCTAGGGTTTACATCAACGTGAGCATGCTTAGCCCTATCAAGCTACTATGGCATGTAGCTAAAAAGAAGACCACCTACTAAACCATGCTAGGTCTCCTTGGTAGGTCATGCCATGATATCTAACTCATCACGTCATCTCTCTCTAACAACCACTTAGGGTTAGGGTTAGCATCATCCTCAGAGGATGCATCGGGTCTCTACCTCTCCATGGAGACCTCTGCCTCCAGGGCTAACTCTTTACTCATCCTCCTGACAAGGTCTAACCTCAGGTCTCTCCTGAGGGCACGACAACACATGCCATGCAACCTAAGCATGTAACTAATCACTAGTTTATGCATAAACTAATAAACTTATGTCCATGACATCTTGTTTACATGCTTTTCATTAACTTGGTGGAGGATTCCTTAATCTTATCATACATTCCCTAACCTCAAGAGGGTGGGGAAGAGAGAGAAAAACCCTAAACCTTAGAATCCTTAATTTAATTAGGGTTGAGAAGGGACAAAAATAGATGAGAGATTCTTAAAGGTATCTTATTTCGAGTCAAGACCTCAAACTTTGGCCAGACAGTCACACTGCATCCGGGAGTCCTTGTGACTGACTAGCGGGGCAAAGGAAAATATTGCCAGCCCCCGAACAGTGATCCTTTTCTAGACACCTCTATCTTTCGTAAAATCCTCTAATAACTCCCTTAGTTCTACAGAGTCTGTAAAATTTAATAATTATTAAGGATTAAATGAGGAACCAATGCTTTGATACCAAATGTAATGACTTTGCCTCCCGGTAACCCCCAATTAAAGGAGACCAAAAGGTCAGAGCCGTTATCCCAATTTTATGGATCAATGGTTCGACAAATAAACAATAATTACTAAATTCTAGCAAAAACTATACTGAAAAGCTGGAATAAAATAAAACTTTGCATACCTCTTCAAAATCTTGGATTTCTAAACTCCTATCCACAACTGGAGTCTATTCTAACTAATCCTCCTTGTACTTTAATTCATATATTCACAATGTGTCACTTTACTATTTGTCATTTTCATATTGTACCTAAAACACCAACAAACAAAACGGTGGTCAGTATAACAAATTATACTGGTATGTGGGGGAAACAATAATCGTGTAGTTAACTGTAACAACATATTGCAAGCAATTATGGTTTAGCAAGCAAACTTTACATTTTAAACGTGACTACTCAATCCATACATACCCTAGCCTTTGTTCTCTCCTTGCAGTGGACATGGATACTACCTCTGATATGGTAGATCTCATCTGACCCCCATGATCCCACATAATAGGTATATCAATACATAGGGTCATAGAGTCGCATGGCACTACCCAAAGGTAGCCCAATCACTAACTCATGATAACCTGATGGTCCTACCTCACAGGTAGACCATATACTAGGTCATCCTTTTCATCATCATCAAAGATACAGAGGAGGACCAGGATCTGATCTAGTCATGTACACATAATTATGGTGATAGTCATAGTCACTTTATAATTGCATGAAATAAAAGGCAATCAAGCAGTTATTCCAAGCAATCAATAAAACTTCAGGAATCATCGGGAAACTAAAGCGATTTAGACATAAGCATAACCATATACCTGCACTACTGATTTTTGAGATAGAATCAACCAAGTAGGGAAATCCAATCAAGCAAGCAAGTATAAGAATCCTAAAATAAACATACAATTTCCTTTTATCAAGATCTATCCAAACCAACTTGCTTCTTAGGATTTCTATTCCTTTTTAGGGTTTCTACCCCTTTTTAGGGTTTCACTTGCAATTAGGGTTTTGCCTTTACTTTTAGTACCACAATCCCTAATTAGACAAAACTACTTATAAACCCTAAGTTTCTCATCCTATCTCTCCTAACAGACTTAGGATCATCATTTAACAACATATTTCCATATTTTCAAATTAAATATGATCTTCTCTTCTTTTACCCTAAGAATTGGGGTTTCTAGATGCATTATCATACATACTTAGTGTAAAACCCTAAAACATGCAATTATTC
The DNA here is from genome assembly GCA_963693085.1 of Alisma plantago-aquatica. Lineage (NCBI taxonomy): Eukaryota > Viridiplantae > Streptophyta > Magnoliopsida > Alismatales > Alismataceae > Alisma > Alisma plantago-aquatica. The sequence goes on along the minus strand of OY856411.1, from coordinate 829,752,349 downwards.
ATCTAAATAAGGTTCAGGCCTATCACTATCATTCAACAGGCTAATATTACTTGAATTAACCTATTAAGCTTCATAGATTCATCCATTGATCTCAATTAGGGTATCTAACCAAATTTTAATACATTTTCCATCAACTTAACATACTTTTGCGAATAGAAACGAAATTAGGTTCTCAAACAGTTTTTATTGTGTTCCTCGTATTTTTCTGATCAACTTTCATATATTAAGTTTTGTCATTAGAGCTTCCTAGTAATTTCTAAGAATTTTACAAGGAAAAGCACTTTTCTAGAATATTCGAGCAGAGAGGGCTATTTACCTTTTCTTTTGGAAAAAGAGAGCCGTTGGATCTTCACTGCGGTCAGCAGTTGACCTGATCCCATGGTCGTGGTTGCTCGCACCCACTAACTCTAATCTTGAGGTGCGAATCAGCCAGGGTCGTGGATACCCCTCGTGAGCCTATCGTGGACCCCGATCGGATGGTTCTCCGCTCTTCTTCTTCCTCTTTTCTACACATAGAACCCACGGCGGTGTCGCAGAGGAAGCTCACCGGAGAGAGGATGATAGAGAGAGAGAGAGGTAGGGAGGGAGTTTGGGGCTAGAAAGGGGTTGTTTGAGTTCACGGGATCTGGGCGAGAATATGGGTGATCCTATTTATAGGTTTGGGCATCTAGATTAGGGTTTCCAACCCTCACCGCTGATAGGGTTCCCTACCATTTTGGGCGTTTCTTCTAGAGTCCTCGAAACCACCTAAAACCTAGGATGGGCTTGCTCAGAATCGCCTCCCAAAGACCCTCGTGGTCTTGGATTTGTGGCAGGTGGGAAGAAATGCAAGGAAATCACATTGGGAAATCTCGGTTTCCCTCTCCCTTTCCTTCTCTGAATCGAGGTGGGTGATGTACAACCACCGTTGGATCCATGATCCTCTAGACCATGCGGGACATCCAACGGTTGTCATCGCTCCCTTATTTCTAATTTCTTAAAAAGAGGGGAAAAGGGTATTAAACAATGAAATCTTGTGAAAATCATATCTCTCTCTCTCCCTTTTTTTATTTTTCACTCAAATTTTAGAGGAAACTCTGTCTTGGCATTATCTACTCGTATATTAAATTTGAAACCCAAATTCCAAAGGAAAAGGGTGTTTCCTTCATATGAAAGTTATTCATTAATAAAACCAAATTAATTGATATTTCCTCTTTCATTTGCCATTATCTTATCATCTTGGATTCCTTGGACCTCAAGGAGCCCTAAAGGCATGAAATCCCATCTTGGGAAATATTCCTTTGCCCTTTTCTCTTATCCTTTATCCCTTTCTTATTTATTCCTTTTATTAGATCAATTCCTTTTTCTTTTTATTTCTCTTTTTCTTGTAATTGGGCTCAATAGCCAATAAAGTCCATTAAACAACCAAACAAGGCTATTTTAAACGAAATCCATCCTATTCAAACAAATAAATCAACCATTAATATCATTTATACAAATCTCATTACATAGTTTAGGAAAAATGAGGTTATAACAAGTGTGAAAATGTGTGTCATCTAAAGGAAAGGATTTGCATCTTTAAGCAATCAACATTTCCTTGGTTCAATAAACATAAAACTATTCTAATATATGAATATTTTTCTGATTGAATAAAACCAATTCCTTGATTTTTCTCACATGTAGTATGGTTTACTACTAGTGGATCTATGTGTGGATGATATTGTAATCATGGGGGGTTATGTTTAAGGCACACAAATACTGAAACAATCCCTTGAAACACATTTTCATACTAATGGTTTGGGACTCTCATGTTGTTAAATTGGGATTGAAATCATTTTCTCCAAGATGGGATTCAAATTATCACAGTGAAAGTACACACCAGATCTCATTTATAATATTGGAACTTTGAATCCTAAACTAGGTTATACTGCATTGTATATCATACCAAGTCGCAAGAGAATGACTTGGAACACAAAAGTATGTCATTCTACCTAAAGGTCATTGTTAAGCTCATTATTTTATAGTCACGTGGTGAGATATTTCCTTTTCACTCACAGTAGTAAGAAAACTCATTAGCTTGCCTAAAGTTATCATTAGTCTTTTATTCAACATGTCCCAAAATATATAAATGGATCACCATGAAATGAGATTTTAATAAAATGGTCCAAAACATTGACCAAGATATGTATTAGTATTTTCATTTATGTATAATGGAAAGGAAATTAATGATGATTAGATTCCAAGTATTGTGAAATTCTTAGAACCTTATTTCTTGGAAAATCAAGTTCTAGCTTCTAGATCCAACACTAAAATAGAGTGCAAAGCTATGGCCTATTTTTGTTGTTAATAACATCCATTTTACATGAAATTCCAATCATAACTCTAAAAATTCTTGAGTTTTACAATCAAGAAACTATTTATATAGACAATTGGTCATGTTTCCATGAATGTAAAAAAAATGTTGAAGTGAATATTCATTTCATCCAAAATTGGGTGTTGAATAGTAGAATGTCATAAAACATGTCCACAAATGGGAACATGTAGAAGATATATTCATCAAATCAATAATACATTCACTCTTTAAGAACCTAAGTGAAAACTTAGGTCTACTTGATGTGAATACTTTATCTTGAGTGGAGTATATAGATTGATTTATTATCATTCTCTTTTGTTGTATGATGCTATTGGGTGTAGCCCATATCTAGGGTGGTCAAGGTTTTGTCTGAAACTGTGCACCCAACTTGGTCTCACTAAAACAAAAATGTGTGTAGTTTAGATTATGTTAATACAAAATAGTTCCATGTTTGAAATTTCGTATATGAATTAAAATCAAGTCATTTTCAATTTGGATATCATTTATTCATACCGGTTTAGGTTGACAAGCTTTAACAATATAGGTTCTAACATTGGTTGTAAATCATTATTCTCTAAATTTTGATAGAGAGTACCAACATCTAGTTCTTAAGTTAGACATTACAAATAAGGATCCTGAATTTTGGTTTTACCATTTAGTAAGGAAAATTAACTCTTGTTTGGTTATGGGTAAGGATGTTTTGCAATGACCTAGATGCAAACCTGACGCAAAACTGAACCAATATCAGGATTTTGACACCCCTCCCCTTACCCCATGTATTCTCTACTTTGTTATCTTCCAAAGATATACTACATAATCTCCCATTTGAAGGAAATATCATATGATAATATTCTTTTCTGATAGACTAATAAAAGATGGTTTCACTAGAGTTTACATCAACATTTAGCATGAATCTTCCTTCTTCCTGTCAAGATCCCTTCTTGGCACTCGTTAGAAAATGAGCTAATATTGTAAGTACAAGGTGTGCCTCTCTACATGATAGGTATTCTCTCATATCCCACTAAGTCTAGGCGACTATTTGAATCTAGATCCCACAAATTTGTTTGAATGGTCTTCCTTTTCCAGAAATAATATAAGGGTTATTCTTTGGATAAAATGGAGGTTTGTCTTCGACAATAAATTATATTGGTATAGTAACATGTATCAAAATATAAAAGAAATATATTACTTGTTGAAAATCTCATGTATATTTACTAGATTTACTATAATCCATAATAGAACCACAAAACAAAAACTTTTATAATAACATGCATCACAATATAAAATAAATTGATTATATGATGAGAAACCCTTATGCAAAACTACTAGGTACTATATCTACAATATTTTGTAGTAGAACAGATATAACTTATGTATTTGTGGCTTTCTCTTAAGATTCTTATTACTTATTATTATTACACTATGAGTCTCTTTCACGAACAAATCTACACTTAATCTCATTGTGTTCTAGCATCATATTTGCTTGTCTCTATTCACTTCCCTCTAGAGTATGCAATTACTATTATAGACTACCTTTAAGAAATTTCCACTGGTACTAAAAGTAAAATGTCTGAAAGACTTTTTTGGGAAGATCAACCTCGAGTTAGTATATGTCAATTGACCACTATTCATTATGGAAGCAACTATTATTATTGGAAAATTAAAATGAAATTATGCATTCAAGCATCAAAGTTTTAACTTCAAAAGATAGTTGGAAGGGAATATCTCCTCAAAACAATTCCATTCATACTCAGGATGAATCAAAGCTAAGAAGGCTACTCTAAATGAAAGGGTTGTAAGGATGATTTATATTATTCTTTCTCTCAGTGAATCAAATTTATATATCTTCATGTAGTATTTCTTATGAAAATTGGAATAAGATTCCCATGACACGTGAGTGTACTATGCTAGTTAAAGAGAGTAAGATCACTCAGTTACCACATTTAACTAGAGTTATTTTGTTTGAAAAATATGAATATTTATTAAAAAGCGTTATAGTTATTATATTGATAACTAGTTTGAAGTTCTCATGGAAGGATACTAAGAAAAGTAGCAAGTCATTAAGTTTCTATAATATTCATCTCCTAAGTATGAAAATGTAGTAACTACAAAAAAAGAATCATGGTATTTGTCTACTTCGCATATTCTACAACTCATAGGGAATGTAGAGACTTGTGAGGACAAGCTCTATAGGAGGATGAAGAAAACCATGATATCTATATGGGCATGGAAGTTAAGGAAAAAACTTCAAAGTCATATTGATCTTCATCTTATGAAGATCAAATAGTGATAAAGAATGATACTACCAAGGTGAAAAATTCAGTAAGTATCATTCAGATAACAAGTCTAGATCTCCCTCTAGTAGGTTCCATGTATGGGTGAGAATGACTGAGATATTTGTTGGGGATGTACCATTCCTAATAACATGGACCTGTGATCAACTTGATACCAATAAAGAAACAATATGGCACCTAGAATCATTTTTTGTTGGCTACTACTCCTACCTTAAAATATATTACATATATAGAAGGAGATGAATTATAAACTTCATGGAAGAGGGGAATTGATTGCCTAATTATTTTTGATAAAATATTAAATGACTTGGATAGATGGCCCCGAGCCAAATCAAAGAAGATAGTTAGATATGAACCTTAGTTTCTAAGACAATTAGGCTTTATATAGTAGCCCACTTGTATAGTATACATAATTTTCGTCCTTCCCATATGTTTTTTATTTTCCTCTTTTGAGAAAGTAGTATTTACCTTATCACAAAAAATGGACATTGAAGGGACAATTTTCCAAAAGTCAAGAGTGATAAGAAGAAAAGAAATTATATCATGTGGCTTGGACTCTAGTTTTGTATCTTATTCAAACAAAGAGAGAGAATATGCATGTAACCTTGTGGTAAACAACCTTGATGCTAAAACATATGAAAAATCAAGGAAGTGGAAATGAAGTCCAAAATCATTGTGATGTAGAAATGGTAGTCCTTCAATATTTTTTGTATAAAGATCAAATGAATTTGTTTTACATACTTATGAAAACATGTAACAACATAAAAAATTAAGTTGGGTAGTATTGTGAATCCTCTTATGAAAAATTTATCAACATAATGAGCATTTTGTTGATAAAAGATAAAAATGGATATATTTGTTGCTCAAAAATACTTGTTATTGTGGCATGTTTCTTCTCTCTTAGAAAAAATATACTTCTAGTATGTTGGGACAATATATTTTTTCATGCTCGTTCAAAAAAAATATTGATAGTTACATGGTTTCATATATCTAGAACATTGTCATGATCATGGTTTAGGAAAGCGGTATGCGTTGTACGGGCGGAGAGGGTACTGCATAGAGTATATGCGGTATGCGGGAGTATATACGGGAGTATATGCAGTTTTGGATTTTTTTTAATTTTAATAAACTAATTATATATAAAATAATATAGTGAGATCATAAATTAAAATATATAGAGTAGGCACGTACATCTATTTCTTTATAAACATATTAATATGCATGTATGATGTATGATATGCTTATATATATGCATATATTTCTATATATAGATCATGTGTTTGTAATATATGTACAAATACTAAAATGTAGGTAAATCAATGTACAACTATATGTATAGTGTGTATAAATGTGAATAAATCAAAATGTTTATATACATGCACAAATATGTGATTGTATATTTAGGTATATTGTATATGTATCTATACATGTTAATATATCAAAAGGTATTCAAATAAATGTACAAATGCATGTGGAAAATTTTTATATGTATTACAATGTATACATATTATTCAATGACTATATATCTCAATTTATATATATAATGAAATGTGTGTATATATATACATATATGTACGAAATGCATGAACATTAGTTGTGGGATTTTCAAAAAGCGGAGTTTAATCGACCGCTTAATCGGCCAAGCAGGAGTATATGCGGCCCATGACCGCTTAGTGGACCGATTAGTAATATGCGGTGTGGTAGGGTGACGGAATAGGTATATGTGGGAGTATATGCGTCCGTGCGGACCGATTTCCCAAACAGTGGTCATGATTAAGATGTAAATGATCATGATCTTTAGTGATATCTTTTATGTTAATATTAAATTATTTGTTGATCTTTGTAAACTATACATGTGTCAAGCGTCTTGTTTATATGTAGTGTTTAGCTCATTCACAAACCTATTCCATTGTGGCCCAAGGTGCAGTGCAAATATCTTATTTAAGTCCTAATGAATAAATTAGTAGCATGTGATATTTGTCTTAAATGTTTCTAGGGGGATATGATATTTTGATATAACTTTTCCAGAGGCCAAAGTGTACTTCTTTCTAATGGCTATCTTAAGATAGACGTAGCATACACTTGTCTCCATATTCACTACTTTACTAGAATGATATTGTCTTGAAATTAACGTCGTCTATCTTCACAAATTATTTTAGTAAGGGAGAGCTAACTGAAATTCTACTTGTTTGACCCCTTGTTTACTCGTTTCCATGAAATGAAATTGATTGTAGCCACGGATGTTTATGTCTCATCTTTTCATAGATAGTGTACGTCTTTCTGATGTCGATAAAAGAGGAGAAGAACTCCGGGGAAGTTATAATTAATGAATGATATGCCCGAGAGATTATGCATAAAGGCATTTCGATATAATGGCAATATAACATCAGCGAAAGAAATGTTAGATACGTGATTACGTAGCTGCTTTTATGTAGCAGGTGGTTACTGTAGTGCATTTAATGCATTTAATGTAGTAATCATTTATTTAGCATGGGTTAAGCCCAATGTAGTGCAACAAGTACATGTGAGAATGTTGTGTTGTTTCTAGTGCAAATGGCAAAGAAGTTTTATCCCATATTGCTCACTCCTAGAAATTTTTGTGGTCCTCATATGTAGGATCACATGGGGCACTAGTGTCCAAAGGAGTCATAGGAATGAGGTATGCTCACCTCCTTGGTGGGTGGGGTTACCACATCATAACGCGCGCGCGCGCCACGCCTCGCCTGGCCTGCCGGGCCCGGGCTTGTGGATTGTGGATTGTTGAGAATGTCTTCCGTCTTCTTTTTGCACTAGGATACAACTAAGTAATTAATTACTCGTGTAATTTATTGTTGCTTTCTTATTCGGATTTCTTAATCCTAATTAGAAAGTATTTTTCTTTTGCGGATTATTCCGTATTATGTACAAGAGCAACCGAGTGTTTGCGTCTTACTGGAAATAGGATTAGGGGCGTGTGTGGCTATATATACACATCCGGTCATTAGGGTTAAACACACCGAAAACAGTCTTCTGCCGCCGAGTGCGAGAGCTTCGTCTCGGAGTTGCTTTGTGGAGTTGTCCTCCTGAGCAAAGTGCGACTCCTCCTTCCTGTCCTCAAGACGCAAATGTCAGGCGGTGGTTCCTGCGGTTGCTATGCTGCACTGGTAGCAGTGCGACGTGACTTCGTCTAGCGCAAGTGAGACGTGCGAGTTCCAGGTTCGTGCCGGATTGTGACTGGGAGAACGGTGTCTATCCGCGAGGATTGTCGGGCACTGATTTCTTTAAGTAACACGTTCGTTTCGCAACGAACGATCTGGTTTGTGAATCTAACTTCTGTTTTCTATTCTCCTGCTTTGTTTGTTCTTCGATTCTTATTTTGGATCTGCCTGCACTGTTAATTATTTTGCACCTATCGTTGTTGCATGAACAACGATAACCAATATTATCAACAGTCTTGAAGAAATCAATTTTCTGTCGTTAATTAACTATGGCCGGTCAGGGTGGTTCGGGATGTAAAATTGATACAACCAATATGCCTGAAAAGTTTATTGGTACGAATTTTGCCCGTTGGCAGAGTCGTATGGAAATTTGGCTGAATATTGCGGGTTATGATCAGTATTTAATTGAAACTGAACATGTATCTGATGAAACAATTCCTGATAATGCAAACATTATTGCTAATTGGAAGAAGGGTGATAAAATGTGCCGCAGTTTGATTCTGTTTGGTTTAAATAACAAACTGTATGATTCTTACTCAAAGCCTCCAGTCACTACGTCCAAGGTTTTATGGGAATTGTTAATTAAGAATTTTAGCACTGAAAATCAGGGTGTTGAAAAATATTGTGTGTCTAAATTTCTTAAGTTTCAGATGGTTGAGGGTAAGTCAGTTTCTGATCAAACACACGATCTACAACTCCTAGTTCATAAACTCTCAGATGCCAAGATGGTGTTTCCTGAGAAATTTGTTGTTATGTCTATCATAGAAAAATTCCCTAAGTCATGGGAGTCGTTTGGTATGTCTCTGAAGCATCGCAAAGGGACACACACCATGGATGAATTAATGATGGATATTAATATACAAGAAGAACACTTAAAGGAGAAAGGGGTCAAGGTGCCTACTGATACAAATCCAACTGTTAATCTTACTTCTACGAAAAATACCAAAGATAAGAAATCTAAGAATGCACATAAACCCAAGGCAAAGATCCAAAAGAAACCGAAGAACAAACCTTGTTGGACTTGTGGACAGGTTGGCCACTGGAACAAGGATTGTCCTACTAAGAAGGCAAAGAAAGCTACCGCATCTGCAACTGAGGAGGCTGTGGTCAACATGATGATTGCATCCTTAAACCTCAATGATGGGTATGTGTCTATTAAACCTGAAATTCTTTCTATCTTTGAACCACTTTATTGGATAATTGACACTGGGGCTAATGTACATGTGTGTGCTGATAAATCCCTATTTGTGTCTTATCAGGCCTCTCGAGGTCGGTCCGTGACTTTGGGCGATTCCAGCTCTGTAGATGTCAAAGGCGAAGGATGGGTGGACTTGAAGTTCCCTTCGGGGAAGGTTTTGACTCTTAGCAGGGTCAGACATGTTCCAACCATTCGACGCAATATCCTTAGTGGCGTCATATTAGTTAGAGAAGGTTATAGAGTAGACTGTAAATGTAATAAGGCTATTATTAGACACCTTCGTGATTCTTTGTTTTTTGGCAAGGGGTACTTATGTGATGTGGAGAACTTGTTTAAGATTCATGTTGAACCTATTTCAAATTCCGTTTTAAATTTGAATGATTATAGTTCTGTTTGCATGAATCTTGTTTCATTCGATGTATGGCATTCACGTTTGGGACATGTTAATGTTGCCTCAATGAAGCGTATGATGAATCTAGATTTGATCCCTAAATCTGAAATTAGCAACAATAAATGTGAAATCTATGTACAAGCTAAATTGCCTAGGAAGCCTTTTCATTCTGTGAATAGGAATTCGGAAATTTTGGATTTAGTTCATACAGATATCTGTGAATTTAATGGTGTTGCTACGAGAGATCAAAAACGTTATTTTATAACTTTTATTGACGATGCGAGTAGATATTGTTATGTCTTTTTACTTAGAAGTAAAGATGAGGCATTGGATAAATTTCAAATTTATAAGAAAGAACCTGAAACTCAAACTGGTAAAGTACTTAAGCGATTAAGGTCTGATAGGGGAGGAGAGTATACCTCAAACTTGTTTTTGGAATTTTGCCAATTACATAGTATAGTTCATGAGGTAACTGCTCCTTATTCACCACAATCAAATGGGATAGCTGAACGTAAGAACCGAACCTTAATAGATATGGTAAATACCTTACTCCAAACATCTGGATTACCCAACTTTATGTGGGGGGAAGCTTTGAATACGGCTTGCCATATTCTGAATAGAGTTCCCCATAAACATTCAGAGAGTAGTCTGTTTGAGTTGTGGAGAGGAAGTCAACCGAGTCTTAAACATCTTCGAGTGTGGGGGGTGCCTTGCAAAGGTACTTGTCCCTGAACACAAAAGGAAGAAATTAGGACCGAAAACGGTTGATGCCATATTCTTAGGTTATGTAGAGACGAGTTATGCTTATAGATTCCTGATTGTAAAATCAGATATCTCTGGCATTGAGGTCAATACAATTGTGGAATTATGGGATGCAACATTCTTTGAGGATGTGTTTCCTATGAAAACTGGTGTGCCCAATGAAGTTTCTCAAGAAGATTCATTTACCACAGGTTCCATTCCCGAGCACGTGGAAAGGATGACAAATGTGGGGGGTGACTCAGAACATGCTATTTCTGAATCTGATGATTCTGAAGAAATAGTTGAACCAAGGAGAAGTAAACGATCTAGGACATCCAAAGACTTTGGAAGTGAGTTTCTTACTTACAATGTTGAGGATGATCCTGTTACTTTCAAACAAGCTATGGAATCTCCAGAAGCTAAGTTTTGGAAAGAAGTCATTAATGATGAAATCCAATCAATTCTCTCAAATGGAACTTGAGAATTGGTGGATTTGCCTCCTGGTTGTTCAGTAGTTGGTTGCAAATGGATTTTTAAGAAGAAACTTAATGCAGACGGGACAATCAATAAGTATAAGGCTAGGTTAGTTGCTAAGGGTTACACACAAAGGGAAGGAATAGATTATTTTGATACCTATTCACCTGTTTCCCGTATGACCACAATCCGAGTGCTTATAGCATTGGCTTCCATTTATAATCTCTATATTCATCAGATGGATGTGAAGACCGCGTTCTTACACGGTGATCTTCAAGAAGAGATATATATGGAACAACCTGAGGGATTTGTGGGTCGTGGGAATGAGTCCAAAGTGTGTAAACTTGTTAAGTCATTATATGGCTTGAAACAAGCCCCTAAGCAATGGCATGAGAAGTTTGATTCTGTGATATCATCGTTTGGCTTTATTTCTAATTAATTTGATAAGTGTCTCTACTGTAAGATTGTCAATAATGGATTCATTTTGTTATGCTTATACTTCAATGATATCCTGCTTTTTGGTTTCGATATGAAAATAGCAAAAGAGACAAAGTCATTCTTGTATAGCAAGTTTGAGATGAAAGATATGGGTGTCGTTGATGTGATTTTAGGGCTTAAAATCATAAGGTCTACTGATGGTATAACTCTCTCTCAGTCTCACTATGTTGAGAAGATATTGGAGAGGTTTGAGTACACATCACGTAAACCTATTAAGATTCCATATGATTCATCCAAATCCTTATTCAAGAATGAGACTGGGGTTCCAGTGTCTCAATTACGATACTCTCAGGTTATCGGAAGTTTGATGTATCTTATGAACTGTACACGTCCAGACATTACATTTGCCGTAAACAAGTTAAGTAGATACACCAGTTGTCCTGACAAGACCCATTGGGAAGCTCTTAACAGAGTTCTGAGGTATATCAAGGGAACACGTTCCCTTGGGCTGCATTATGGTAAACATCCTTCCGTAGTCGAAGGATATAGTGATGCAAGCTGGATTGCCATGAATTCTGGGAGTAATGGTGTCTCAGGATATGTATTCCTGTTGGGAGGAGGAGTTGTTTCCTGGAGGTCTAAGAAACAGACCATATTGTCTCAGTCCACTTTTGAAGCAGAGTTGTGTGCTTTAGATGAATCTGGAATGGAAGTTGAATGGCTACATGGACTTATGTCTAGTTTACCTATGGTAATGAAGCCGCTTCCTGCAATTTCAGTTCACTGTAACATCACTACAACTATTGTTAAGATAAAGAGTTCCAAGTACAATCAAAAACAGCGTAGACACATCCAAGTCAGATTGAAATTTGTAAGGGAGTTAGTGTCTAATGGGGTCGTGGCTGTGGACTACGTCGGTACCAAAGATAATACAGTTGATCCTTTCACTAAAGGTCTTACCTTGGCTTTAGTGGAGAAATCCAGGTTGGGGATGGGACTGAAACCCCTATAGATTTGCAGGCAGTAGCAACCCAACCCAAAAGAATGGAGATCCCACAAATTGGGTTCAATGTGGTAATAACAAGCTGTCGGGTAAATCGAATGACGCTATGTATTCTTGTTTGATGCTTCTAGCATCTATGTGTCTATCTCCTGGAAACCTATTAGTGTCATGACTGCAAGTTAGTAAGAGAGTAGTCTCTTAATGGTGTCAAGTCTTAGGACAGGATGTTAGCAATACATCCTTGGAGACTCCAGCTAAGTGATTGATGTTGTGTAGGCCGCAACAGGAGAATTGGGTTGTTCTCTGTTATCAATCATGATATAAAATTTTGTATGCATGGCCTTAATGCATTGTTTTTCTTTTACTACCATGTCTTTATTGTGTTGTTACCAACCTATACTCTTGTACCCAAGGTTTAGGTTCAAGACTTTTGTTCACCTAGTTCCTACAGGGGTCACAGTTGGATAACTCAGGTAGATTCAAACTGAAAGGTATCTGCTGAAAGCACAGTATGGATGTTACAACCCCAAATTTTGGGTTCATCTCGTGAGGAATGTAATTTCTCACATTAAAGATATTGGAACAAATAATACAATTTGTTGTGAATAAATGGATTTCATTTACAATAGCCTTGGTGTTTGTGTTGTGGGCTTTATTGGCTATTGGGCCCATTAATAAAGAAATTCAATTAATAAATGAATATTTGAGTTTTGAGGAAAGAAAGGTGTGGAAACCTCTAGAAGGTAAAAGAACTTAATCTAAAGGTGGATTTCATACCACATGGGGTCCTTGGATTCCAAAGAGTCCAAAGTTGCAAGGAAAATGCAATAAGAAAAGAAAAGATCAATTAAGTATTTCTTTATTAAGAAAGAAATTGAAAATAATAGTAAAATGTGGAAAACAAGTGAAAAGAGGTATAATTGAGTTATTTTTGGTGGAATTTCGTACCCCAAGGATTCCTAATGATAAAAGGAATACTAATGAGGAAAATAAAAGAGAAATAAAGAGAAATCTTCAAAAGAGTTATTTTAATGAGAAATAAGTAAGATAATGAGAAAAAGGATGAAAGATAAGGAAAAGAGGCTAAAGAAATATTCCCAAGATGGGATTTCGAGCCATTAAGGTTCCTTGAGGTTTAAGGAACTCAGAATAATAATTTAATAGAAAGGGAAAGAGAAAATATGTGAGATATATATATATATATAATTAAGTGATATCTTGCACCTAAATAAAAGGCACGTTTTCCTTAAGATATTGAGCCCAATTTTGGTAGAGAGGTAGATAAAGTTATTATAAACTTTCCCTCAAAATTTGCGTTTAATTGGATATTTGGTTTGGGAGTTATGGCTTTTACAAAATTCCCTAAAGTGTTGTGATTATCATCGATGTCACAATTATTTCTATATCTTATTGGGCGTGTGGCATGTCAGCCGTTGGATCTGAGATCCAACGGTGGATGCGTTCTCTAAGTAGGAAAAGGAAGGGGGGACAGTAATGCGAGTTATGTGGATCCAGTTTCCTCTCCACACAGATAATGAGCAAACTAGGAAACTTTTCCTTTGGCTTTGAGAGCTTTTTCCGCATCTAACTGACCCAAGTTTTGGGGCTTACCAGGGTCTGGGCGAGTTTCCCCGAAATCAGGGGGAAAACACAGGGGTTGTCCTCTATATAAGGAGGGGGCCTCGCACCCTGTGCGTTACCTCTGTGTACCCCATCGAGTTCGAGAAGGGGGACCCAGTCATCTGAAGCAACCAATTCGAAGGAGGGCGCTCGACCTACCCCATGGACGGGCATGTACCTTGCCGGAGGAAAGCTTCTCCATCCCGATGGTCCAGGCTAGCAGCAAGCCAACCAAGACCACAGTTGACTTCGGCAGGGTGCGGCGGAGGTGTATCCTCCTTCACCGGCGGCTGAGGGAGCAAGACGCTTCGGGTCAACTCTCCAGTTGATCAACCAGGATCGCTGGATCGTTGGATCGCGAGCTTGAAGACGAAGGGGGGGAGAATTACACCCATTCCCTCGCATCCCTATTGAAAGGGATTGTCCCTTGAGGTAATTTCACCCCCTCTCCCTGTTAGCAAATGTGTTGTCCGCCTGTGTGCTGCATAATCCACTGATTGGTCGGAAAAAGAGTTATCTTGCAAAATATGTATCTAAGTATAGAAATATCGGATGAGGGTGATCTATACATGAAAATTGATCAGAAAAACGTAAGGAAGCCAATAAAAATATAATTGGAACCTTATATTGCTTGCAATTGAAAAAGTACCCCAAGTTATCACCTTTGATGTAGTAAATTATGATGAAACCCTAATTTGATATAGAACTCGTTTTTAATGACTATTTTAGGTTAATACTAACCTATTAGGAATAAAAGGGAGAGTTAATCTTGAAAAAGAAGCTTCATGCTTGTTTTAGGGTTAGAAACCCTAATTGGAGAAAATATGGGTTTTAATGGGTTAAATCCGAAAAGATAATTATAGAACTGAGTTTTCATAATAAAATACCCTTAAGTTGGTTATTAGGGTTTTCTAATGGATAAAGGGGGAATTGATACTAAATGGAATACACTTATGAATTAAATCATGATGAAGTATGAATTATAAATTTGAAGAAACTAAAGGTGATAATTGAGTCTAATGACCTTGAAATAACTTAAAAGGATAAAGAAGGTAGTTTTGGTATAAAAGAGAAATAATCGACTTTAATTGGGCTTATGATGTTGGAATTAGGGTTTATGAACTAAGAGAGCATTTAATATGATAAAAGTGTTATGGAGGCAAAAACCCTAATAAAACCCTAATGTGGTCTAGAAAGCCTAAGGTGGAATCCAAGTCTAGCTTTAGAATGTTTTGGATAAACTATAACACTTGGACCACATGCATTAATTTCAGGATATTGTTGATTGCTTGTTGACTGATTCTTTATCCTTATTGCTTGGACAATCAAGTTGCTCTGTATCAGGTATGTGGTTAATTATGAATAACCGCCTTAGTTTCCCACGGATTTTCCGGATGGTTAATCGCATTGAATGCAAATTATCTGTTGGATGTTCATACTTGCAAATCATAAAGTCACTATGATTATCACATTAAAAAAATAGAAGTATATATTCTCGCACCTACATGCCACCCTGATGGATGATGCCAAAGGTCAGGCCCAGATGGGTAGACCAATGGACCCCTTGAGTGGTGACCCCCAGGCACCAAGCTCGGGATTGAGAAGGTGGCCTATGATATTGCATGACTAGTGGGAACCTTGAGTGGTGACCCCTAGGCACCAAGCTCGGGATTGAGAAGGTGGCCTTAATTCATTGACAAAGGGCACCCTAAGGTGGGTATGCCAGGGTTAGGGCAAAAGTGGTGGAGAATGTCATACTGAAAAGTGTAATTTGGCTTGTTAATTAATTTGATTGTGATTATTAAATTGTTAGCCATATTTGTAAGATTTTGGTTGTTCCCACATACCAGTATATTTTGATATACTGACCGACGTTTTGTTTTTCGGAGTTTTAGGAACAACAAATGAAAGAACAAACAGTAAAGTGACACATTATGAAAGTAAAACATAAAGTGCAAGGAGGATTAGTTAGAGTGGATTCGAGCTTGGATAGATAGATGCCCAAGGTTTTCAAAGGTAAGTAAAGTTTTAATTTTATACCAAATTTCAGTTAGTTAGTAGAATTTCATAATTGTTATTGATTATTTGTCGAACCTTTGATCCTGTTAATTAAATAATGGCTCTGACCTTCGGGTCTCCCTTAATTGGGGGTTACCGGGAGGCGGGGTCGTTACAATGGAGGACTGATTGGTAGAGCACACTACACATTGGACTTTGTGGGAGATTGTTAGATACATGATTACGTAGCTGCTTTTATGTAGCAACTGGTTACTATAGTGCATTTAATGCATTTAATGTAGTAATCACTTATTTAGCATGGGTTAAGCCCAATGTAATGCAGTAAGTACATGTGAGAATGTTGTGTTGTTTCTAGTGCAAATGGCAAAGAAGTTTTATCCCATATTGCTCACTCCTAGAACTTTTGTGGTCCTCATATGTAGGATCACAAGGGGCACTAGTGTCCAAAGGAGTCGTAGGAGGGAGGTATGCTCACCTCCTTGGTGGGTGGGGTTACCACATCACAACGCACGCACGCACGCGCGCACGCCACGCCTCGCCTCGCCTCGCCTGGCCGGGCCGGGCCCGGGCTTGGGTTTGTAGCTTGTGGATTGTGGATTGTGGAAATGTCTTCCGTCTTCTTTTTGCACTAGGATACAACTAAGTAATTAATTACTCGTGTAATTAATTGTTACTTTCTTATTCGGATTTCTTAATCCTAATTAGAAAGTATTTCTCTTTTGCGGATTGTTCCGTATTGTGTACAAGAGCAACCGAGTGTTTGCGTCTTACTGGAAATAGGATTAGGGACGTGCGTGGCTATATATACACATCCGGTCATTAGGGTTAAACACACCAAAAACAGTCTTCTGTCGTCGTGTGTTTTGTGAGCCCTAATCCAGAGTGCGAGAGCTTCGTCCCGGAGTTGGTTTGTGGAGTTGTACTCCTGAGCAAAGTGCGACTCGTCCTTCCTGTCCTCAAGACGCAACTGTCAGGCGGTGATTCATACGGTTGTTGTGCTGCACTGGTAGCAGTGCGACGTGATTTCGTCTAGCGCGAGCGAGACGTGCGAGTTTCAGGTTCGTGCCGGATCGCGACTGGAGAACGGTGCCTATCCGCGAGGATTGCCGGGCAATGATTTCTTTAAGTAACACGTTCGTTTCGCAACGAACGATCTGGTTTGCGAATCTAACTTCTGTTTTCTATTCTTCTGCTTTGTTTGTTCTTCGATTCTTATTTTGGATCTGCCTGCACTGTTAATTATTTTGCACATGTCGTTGTTGCATGAACGACGATAACCAATATTATCAACAAGAAAGATATACCATTAAAAAAAATTGAATCGATAAATATAATGAAATACTCTTCCGAAAAATGATTCGATAAGCATACATGACTTATGTGAAATTTGAGATAGCACACAGTATCATACACCTAGATTCAGCAACAAAAGCAAACAAGACCCCCTTCTCAAACAAACCGGACATCTCAAGAAGCAAACGTCATGACACAAGACACTGCGATACTGTCAGTGACGACGCGAGACAGCTGAAACCGTTCACGGACCGCCGGCACTGGGTTCAGGAGCGAGAGCACTGGAGTTGGCAGCTCCAGCCAATTCGCGTTCGGCGTCTTCCAGCTGCACGCAGATGCCAAGGATGCATAGCTGCCCAAAGGGGCACCTGTTGAAGCACCGGCCGCAATGGAACACGTTGACGTTGGTGTTGAAGCAGAGGCTGTCGCAGCAGCTGAACGTCCCCGGGCACTGGAAGCCGCACATGCCGCAGTTGTTGACGTCGACGGTGGTGTTCACGCATATGTCCCGGCAGCAGAGCATCGGGCTGAGCGGGAACGGCCTGTTCCGGCAGATCCAGGGCCGGAGGAAGCAGCCCGTGAGCTGCGTCGGCTCCCAGGTGGTGTCACCGCCGTCGCCAGCAAGAAGTGCTGTGCTGTAATTCCAGGCACCGTCGTCCTCGACGACCAGGCGGCTTGATGTCACCGCCGGCGCTGTCCTGGCGGCCACTGCTGTCGCCACCAGTGCTGATAGTATGGCTGGGAGGAGGAGTTTGGTGGATAGGGCCATGGTATACCTCTTGAGGAACTGACGACTGTAACAAAGAGCGGCAGAGTGCCGTAGATGGTGATTCTACGATGGCAGAGGAGTCAGTTCGGTCCTGCATGGTGTTGTTGTTTATATATAGCGAGTGCGGAGGAGCTGAGAAACGCTGCAACCTAGAAAACATGTTTCTTACGCTAGAGGAAGCAAGTTCAGGCAAGGTCGGTTGGCACTTCAGGCGTTACATTGACATTTACTCCCAAGGTCAGTTCTTCAGTTTTTTTAAGCGTACATAGATCAATCTCGTGAGGTGCTTTCAGCGTGCTCTGCCTTTGGTCGGTTGGGCGTGAAACGAACCTTTTTTGCTCACCCAAAAACCTTAGCATGCTTTCCATGAGTTTATAAACGTATGCAATCATGAGACTCATGGCAAGACATCGTTTCTACTTTTTTTTCCTAATTTGAGTTGACGGAGTAAAAACACCGTGCCGAACGTCTTGCTGAACTTCGCTATAGTTTCAGCATGCAAAATGCCATATATCGAAAAAATGTTCTCAATCGTAGCACGGTAACGTCCTTAGGCTTTCCTCCTTATATCCAGCCAAAATCATAATCTTGGATGATATAAAACACTAAAGGATACATGTGTATTTCTTCTCCCAGTCATTATTATTATGAAATGCCTCATATTTTGATTCCATTGTGTTTGAAGAATTAGTAAGAAGAAGAGGCAATAATTTTATGGCAATGACTATTGACGTATAAGAAATAGATTGTAAGAGTACTATGTACATGAAAAAAAAATGGAAGTTTTATCGTTAAGTTTTTTTGGGACATTCTAAGGAGTTAAAACAAATTTTGTGCACGTTAAGTGAGATAGCATTTCCCAATTAAGAAAAATCATATGTGATGTCAAAAAGTGGCAATTTGGTTATAAATACTTCACCAACATAAGTGGGAATTGTCATTTCTTACTCATGACCAAATCTGGTAAAAAGAAGGCAACAATAGAAATGATTTAAGTTTCAATGGTTATAAATATGACATCATTCTTCTTATACTTAGTATTTTATAAAGACAAATTATAGTCAATGGTAAGCACATTATAAGTCATGATAGAAGAATCATTAATGCTCTTTGGGGTGCTTAGATTGATATTTGATTGTTCTATGTGGGTTTTCTACAATAAGTGTAAATATGAGATTTTATGAGATGAAAGCTAGAGGGATACATTATTATTCTAATGGAAGTAAAACAAAAATTTAAGAGAAAATGATAGTTGAAAGATGTAACATAAACAATTATTTGGAAAATGTGAACTATAAGCAAGGGAAACTCCACAAGATCTTGATTTAATATAGAGAGCTATACAGAGAGAGTAAATGAGACAAACATTAATTATAATGGAACTTAGGCGTACTCAACAGTTTCCTCCTTTATCCCTTCTAGTAAACATGACAAACATATTACTCCTTGGTGATGATTTACTCTAGTAACATACTACTCATGAACTTCCTCATGCTAGCCTTAAGAGGCACATGTTAATCCCTAATGGGTATACCATGGACATAGGAGATCATGTAAAAACCTCATATACACCTATGAAAGGATCATCCTTGCCAGAAATTTCATTCAAGCCCCTCCAACAAATGTGTTCACATGAGAGAAACCTTTTTTTAGAAAGGGACGGAGGATCCTATGATTGGGATCCCCCGTCATCTATTAACTAACTAAATCATCCATTACAAGGTTTTCGAAAATAGGAGGAAAAGTATGAAAAAAGGAAAACCTATCTATTGGCCCTTTGTGTGCCATGGTGGTAGCTTCGTGAGCTACTCTGTTACACGTACGTCTAACGAAAGACATACTACAAAAAGAGTAGTGTTGTTTCAAGGAAACAATGTCCTCCGCTAGGATTCCCAGATAGTCGCTCCGTGATACGGCTTTGCCACACGCTTGAACAACCTCGAGAGAGTCTGTCTCAGCTTCCACATGTTCGGTGCCCCAGCTGCTCACCCATTGCAGTGCTTTCCTCATGGCAATAGCTTCTATTGTTATAACCTCAGCGTCGCTGTTGATCCTTTCACCTGCAACGCCTATCAATCCACCCTCGTTGTCCCGCATCACCATCCCTATCACCGTCACCCCATCTTCCTCGCACGATGCATCCACGTTCACCTTGATTCTTCCCTGTGGTGGTCTGGTCCACCTGGGCGTCGTGTTGCTGCCAGGTTGGACGTTGTTGTTCCCCCATGCACGTTGCTATCCACCAGCATGCTTGATCATGGCCAAGGCTGATCTCAGGAGATACCCACTGGACACCTCATTGTCCTGGAATACACGATGTTACGCCCCCTCTAGACAGCCCACATAGCAGAAATAATAGTTTCCCTCTCCTCTCTGGATGGTCTTTCCATAGGTGACCTCATAGTGGAGCTGATCTCCGCATCTTTGTAGTCTTTCACCCACCTTTGGATATCAGTCTCCATTTGTTCCCATATCTCTGTCATGTTTGGGTAACGGAACAACATATGAGGGATGGACTCCTTCTCCGACATGCATAGTTGGCAAGTACCATCAGCAATGGAATGTCAGTCAAACAGCCTTCCTCTTGTTGCTAGACCACCGGTGCACACTCTCTAGAGAAAGTGGGCAGCTTTAGGAATCCAACCAGCTCTCCAAATGCTCTATCATAATCGGTCTCCTTGTTGTCCTGAGTGTTGTCGGGCTTCCTCTCTTCCTAGCATCCCAAGCCAATATGTCGAGCGAACTGTAAACACACCTTTTTAAGACGGCCACCACGACCATGTGTCACTCTGTCTTTGTATGCTAAGAGGAATGGCACATATCCTTTCTACGTAGTTCACCGGGAAGTATTCCTCCAGCTTTGTAATGTCCCAACTCTTTCCACCTGGAGTCATAAGTTCATTTACTGTGTTGTAAGGTACCCGTCCAAACTTTTGAAACAAGCAAGGGAGTCTTCTTCTTTTGGCAGCCATGTATCATCCCAAATGTTGACGTCTTCCCCGTTGCCTATCCTCCATTCCACTCCTTCTTTCAGCAGTGCCTTGGCTCCCCATAGGCTCCTCCATGTATAGATGGGATTGTGACCTCTTTTTGGCTTCCCAAATAGACGTTCTGGGAAAGTACCTAGCCTTCAGGACTTTGTTGACAAGGGAATTTGGATTCAGAGCTAGTCTCCAGATTTATTTGACCAGAAGGGCTTGATTGAAGGTATGAAAATCTCTAAAACCAAGACCTCCCATTCTTTTTGGTTTGCATATATTGTTCCAGCTCATCCATGTTATCTTCTATTTGTTTTTCTTTGCCCCCTACCAAAATCTTGCTCTGATGCTTTGGATCTCATCAAGTGTACATGCTGGTATCTGGAAAATGCTCATCACATAGGATGGGATAGCCTGTGCCACCGCCTTAATGAGGACTTCCTTCCCAGGCTTGGACAATAATTTCTCTGACCATCCTTGTAGCTTTTTCCAGATTCTCTCCTTTATGAAATTGAAAATCTGCTTCTTTGATGCCAATGGCCGTTGGGAGGCCTAGATACCTTGTGTGCCGGTCCACTTCCCTCACCTTCAGTAGCCTCTTTAGTTCTTTTCTTTGTGTAAAGTAAGTCTCCTTACTGAAAGCAACCTCTGTCTTGGATAAGTTAATCTGTTGTCTGGATGCCTGTTCGTACTGGCTAATGATTTCAGCTATCTTCAGACATTTTGCAGTGGTTGCTCTAGCAAATCAGATACTATCACCTGCAAAGAAAAGATGAGAGATATGTGGCACCCCTCTACTCGACTTAATGCCATATATGAGGTTGTCATGTGCACCAGTGGATAACATGGTAGAGAAAACTTCAGCACAAATAATAAAAACGTAATGGGAGAGGGGGTCACCCTGGTGAAGTCCTTGTGATGGCTTTATTCTCCTGGTCCGATCTCCATTGATAGAAAACATGTGTTGTACTGGTGTGAAGCAGTCATGGATTCTCCCCCTCCACTTCACCCCAAATCGCATTCTCTCCATAACATAGTTTAGGAAACTCCACTCAACCCTATCATATGTTTTGGACATGTCCAACTTCAGAGAAACACTCCCCTTCTTCCTTCCTTTGTCCCTCTTCATGGCATGGAAAAGTTCATATGCAATAAGGGAATTATCAGTAATCATTATCCCTGTGATAAAAGCACTCTGGTTTTCCAAGATAATGTTGTCCATGAGCGGTTTCAACCTATTAGTCATCACCTTAGAAGCTATTTTGTACAGAACATTGCAAAGGCTAATAGGTCTGAATTCCCCTACTGTTGTAGGCTTTTTAGTTTTTGGAATCATCACCATCAGTGTGTCATTGATATCCTCCATGCTCCTTTCTCCTTTCCACCACCCCTTGATGTAATTTACCACATCCTACCCCACTATGTTCTAATATTTTTGTTAGAACATGACTTTCATGTCGTCTGGTCCCATGGCCTTATTAGGGTGAATCTGTTTTATGGCTGTCCAGATTTCTTCACTAGTGATATCTCTTCCCAGGTCCTCTTTCAGAGACTCGTTTATCAATTCATGTATGCCCTTTGTTGCTTGTTCAAAACCTGTTGGATTACTAGATTGGAAAAGTTGTGAGAAGTAGTTCATGACAATATTTGTAATCTCCTCCTCATTTGTTCTGGGCACCCCCTATTCATCCTTTAGCCCCTCAATCCAGTTCATGTGCCTCATAATGGTAGCTTTTTGGTGGAAGTAGGTTGTGTTATGGTCCCCCTCCTTGAGTTCTTTCACTTGTGCACGTGCATCCCAATACTCCTCATTCTTCTGTAGCCAGTACTGTAGCTCTTTTGATTTTTCTTCAACCTTTTGGAGCATTCCTTGATCCGAGGAAAGAGATTGGACTTTCTTCAATTCATCTTCGAGTTCTTTGACCTTCTTCTTCCTATTCCTGAACTTGCCCTCATCCCACCTTTTGAGATGAACTCTACATGCATTCAGCTTCGCCTTTAAATCCCCGCCTCCTGTAGATGCACATGCTTTCTTTATAGTATGTTCACAGTCCTCCTCGCCAGCCCACATGGGTTCAAAAGCAAAGTATATTCTCCTCTTCCTCCCCTGTCTATCCCTATTGTCTGTTGTTAAGATAATAGGAGCATGATCTGACTCATAAATTGGTAGGTGAATGATCTTATAGTAGCTGAAAAGATTTCTCCATTCTAGATCAGGTAGGAATTTGTCCAGCCGTTCCTGTACTAGGGTCATTTCTCTTAAACCCCTTTTCCACGTGTAGAGATTCCCTTCAAAGCCGAGATCCAGTAGCCCACAATCGTCTGAAGTATCTCGGAAATTCTGCATGAACTTTTCTTCCTTTGGTGGACTCCCTTTCTTTTTAGTGTTAGAGACTATCTCATTAAAATCCCCAAAGAAAATAGCAGGCTCCTCTGCCTCATTCTTTAGCTTCCTCATCAGGTCCCATGTCTTTATCTTGCTCTGTTGGTCCTCCCAACCATAGATTCCTATGGCTCTCCATCTGACACTTGTAACCGTTTCTTTAACAAGACTGGTCACGTGTCTGTTGGAGTAGTTAAGGATCTCCACCTCAGCATCTTTCCACCAAAAACCCACTCCCCCCGCTCTCCCATTTCTAGAAATACACAAACCATCTTTGAAACCACAACTCCTTTGTACTTCTTCCGGTTTCTTTCCTACAATCATAGTTTCCATAATGAAAACTATGTTTGGGCGCTCTCTCCAACACCACGATCGGAAAGCCTTGCACGTGTCAGGGTCGCCCAAGCCCTAACAGTTCCAACTAAAGATTTTCATTGTCCTTCGTGGGATTGGGAACTGCCAATCTCTGCTACTTGAGTCTCAAAGACCTTGTCTGGATCGGATCCTCCTTCGCTGGTTTTCTTAGATTTCTTTTCTCATATGCCTTGTGTTGGTTGAGCATCAAGGTCCATGTAAAGAAGTGAAACCACTTCTCTACTAGAAAGAAAAGACCACATCCCTTGAACCAAACAACACATAAAATTTTTCATCAAAGGGATGGAGACCAAATCATTCAACATGTATGTATCATTACACAATGAGTAGCAGCGGAAAAGATTATTATCTAACGATTTACAAAGCTTGATACAAAATACATCACTTCACCACACATGGGTGTCCAAAAGGAAAACTAAACATATAAGCCAAAGATCAAGCCGAGGGTCATCTAACCGCCTCTTCTAGTCTCCCAAATGCTCAGCTATAAAGTTGATGTCAAAGTTCACCTCTCCTTGGTCTAACCTGGGGTTGGAAGCATACCTCGCAAAATAAGATAAGAAAAGAAATACATCAGCAAAATTTGGTATGTGTATGCTAAAAAGGATAACTTTGACCAATTTAAGTAATAAGGACATCAAATGTAAATGCTTCCCATATAAGAGATAAGGACTAGCCACATGGGCATAAAAGAAAAGAAACATCATAACATGATAAAAGAGGATACTTGCCATAAACAAAACAATAAAATTTGTGCATCAAAAGCACATAGATAGGTAGTAGGGTACACACCCCACAAACATCATCAAACCTACATGCATGTGAGATAAACATAGCCCTAGAACAATATAAACACAAAGGTGTCCAAGGCTTCACATCCATGAAAACATGATAGAGAATGACTCACCGTCAAACTCCCAATATATAAAAGTTGAGCCAAGGCTTCACATCCTTGAAACTCGGGTATGCGGCACCACTACCACCATCCCATAAACAAAAAGGGCACACACCCAAAAACCAATATAATTTACACTACTCTAGTGCTACTGATTCACATAGCAGGTAAATATAGAGGCAAGTAAATTGTTTAGTCAGAAGATGATACAAAGGTTGCCATCACACAATGGACAACACAAACATATAACATCCACTGCAAAGTGGCACATATCAATATAAGAGACCAACATGCACCAAGGTACAAGATAGATAACAAGAGAATATCCAATTCCATAATAAGCAAGATAGTTCACACGAACCATGATATCAAAAGATAAGACATATTGTGTTGGCCAAATTCAAGATAATGAAAAGATAGGTGAATTTCTCATTATAGAGGAATAGGGGATACAACATACCTCAAATCAGAGTCCAAACTGCAAAGCACTCCTAGATCCAAGTCTAGGTCACCAAAGAGCCTATTAAACACATATTCAAATCTTATGTCGATTCATACACATCAACCAAACCCTAAAAACCACCTTTTTATTAATGTGTGAATTAGGTTATCAAATCTATGCCATATCTTAGTTTATGTTATTAGGAGTCCAAAACATATTTTATTATATTTTAATGACTTATATATAACTAGTTATGATTTTTACAAGTTAATTCATCCTTAATTAGATCCGTTGAAAACACCTGTTATAAATTTTTAGATTCAATTATCAAAATACATACCATTAGTTAGATCTTATTTTTTTGATTCCAATGAATATTTTTTCATATTTTTCTGATCATCCATTAATTAGTTATCAATTTTTAATTGTCGACCAATCAGATAATTACAAGCAAACCGATCGCAAAGCGAGGATAGAGAAAATCCATGCAGACCTGGGGACAGGCCAATTAGGGTCGCCCATGTCAGCGGACTACTAAACCAAATCAGAAAAGATCTCGCGCAAAGCAACCCAAAGAAACTGGGTAAAAAGACCATTATACCCTTCCGACAGAAAACTAAAACGAAGTGGAAGGCAAGGGCAAAGAGGGGAATCAACACTGGGGTTTGTTCCCCCACGAGAACCTCCTTGATAGCCGAGAACAACAAGTCGATCCATGAACTCCAGATCGCAAACGAGTGCAAATTAGGCAAAAAGTCCTACATGAACTAAGTTCCAAGGGTTCCAACAAATTCAGAGGGCCAAACCGCGATGAAAACGGTCGACTACAGACCAAGAAAGCTCCTACTCCATGACCGGAGCAACTACGGAACTCGGATAGGGAAGAAGGGCCAACGGAGGGCCAAACAAAGAACGGGGAAGGGTTAAACACCCAAAAAAGGAGTGAGGAGTCGAGGAGCACTGCTAGGAGAGGAACTTGTTGTCACCTATTACAGAGAAAGCAAGAATGAATGAAAAAGAGGTGAATTGGTTTTACCTGCAATCCAAGCAAACTAAGAACTCTCGAGGCTCTCCCACACCTCTACGACCCGAAACAGGATAAAAGCAAGTGTCGCCAAGCACCAGAGCCCTCGATCGAGCTCGCCACCGATGGAACAGGGAGACAAAGTAGAGGAAGATAGGCACAGAGCGAACCGGACCAATGAGACTATTAGAGGGGTTTTCTGGGTGTTCAAGGATCGTGGGGGAGGCCCTATATATAAGGGTGGAGTTCAGATTCAGTGAGGAATCTGCTAGAACTAGGAAATAGAGGAGGGAAAGGAAAGCCCTAGCCGACCCGGGTCTCTAATGAGGGAAACCCAATAAAAATAGGGATCGACCAGTTCAAAAAGTCATGGAGATGGAGGAAATCAAGACCTGCAGTGCCGAAAAGGAAAGACAGAAGAGGAAAGTGCGGAAGAAAACTTGAGTCATTGTAGCTGCGAGAAAGGGTCCAACTGGAGGTAGGAGACAACTCCTCCTCCGTTGGATTCTCATCCAAGGGCTAGGAGTCAGTCCGATATAAGTGGGCCACGTGACATCCCAAGCCTAAGAAAATCGGGAAAAATAAATTGAATTAAACAAAGCGAAATCCAAATAATTCAAGTATTTTCTCTTTCCTCATTTAGGGGTTCTAGACTTATCCAAATTAATCCAAATTTTGCACATTAGTTAAGTTAAACATGTAGAATCTGAATATACACTTAGTTTTGCCTTTTAGAAACCTTCAATGTGTTAAATAAATCGAATCTCGTTTTCTCTTTCCTCCATCATTAATGGCATTAGGATTATCCAAAATTGATGAAACTTGACCCACATGTCCCCCTAAGTGACTTGAGTACAATTTTATCATTAATTTCACAAGTTGAGATTATTTCTTTATTTATTTAATAAAAGAAGATTCTACACACTTTCTCTCTCCTATATTTACTCATTAATCAAACATTATCCAAATTAGTTGTAAATTTTTCCAAAGGCTTGTTTTTATATTTAGATTATGAATTTGGAGTTATTTTTCTAATTTGAGGGCATTAACTATTTTATTTCACTTTATTGGCCTAATTCCTATTTTCTTTTGATAAGGACCTTCATATATGCATTTATCGTCCAATTTAGATGATACTTGGCCCTTAAGTATCTTTTAGGTCAAGAAAACGAGATTGAGTGCCAAATTATCTTAGCGGGTTTCCGATTATGATTTTTGGAACAATATATTCCTCATTATCCTCTTTTATCCATTAAATCCCGTATTACCACCAATATAGTTTGGATTTTCTCTTCTTTTTCCTATTCTAAAAAGTACTAGAAAGTTCTAGGATGAAATATCTTATTATTTTTATTACTTAGTGATGAATTACCCCTTAAACCCATTAATTAAAATCCAACTGAGGTATTTGTGCATATAACCCTATATATGGGAAATATTTATCCAATTAAGTTCTTTAATTTCTTATTATCATCCAAATGAGTCATTATTAAGCACAAAGTATTATGTATTCCCTTACATACTTGAGGTGTCATATTATACATTCTATTATTGGCTTAATTACATGTATTAGCTTATCCTTGTTCGACTAAGTCAAAAGAGTAAAACTACTAGGGTAGGGTTCTAATCCTGGTATGTTACAGCACACCACCCCTTAAAGGGATTTTATCCTCGAAATCAAAACATCCATAAGAAAACTTATCCACCACCCCTTAAAGGGTTCATCTCAATATCAAACTTAACTTCTAATACAAAAGGTTCAACTATAATTCTTACATCCAGCAACATGCAAAAGGGAAACATAACTTGTAAAGACTAATCTTAGGAACTATGGGTTAACTTGCTCTTGATCTTCATCATTAACTTCTTCGCCATCCAAAGCAAAAAATCTTCCAGCTCTTCTTTCCACAGGTCTTCCTCTATTATTGTTACCATTATTGTTGCCCGGATTCTAAGGAGGCACTTGTTGTTGTTGCACTGGAGCTTGACCATTACGACGCTTAGGGCAATCAGGTCGGATGTGTCTAGGTTCATTGCAATAATGACAAACCATTGGTGAATTATGACGAGGTTTGTCCTGGGAATACTTTCCTGGAGGATGGTAACCATTGCACTTAGCACAATTGTCCCTTTTCTGTTCATCACCTGAGGACTTCCTTTTCTTGTCAAACTCCCTATGCTGAAACCCTGGGTAAGACTCCACAGTCAAAGCTTTATCAACCATCTGCTGAAAGGTCAAAGGCAATTGTGGGATAAGAGCACGACCCACATTGTAGTTGAGTCCCTGAAGGAACAGGTCAGCCCTACATTCCTCACCTAAACCAACTGCATAACGTTCCAACAGCAGAAACTTTTGCAGAAAAGCATAAATGGATAAGGAAACTTGCTTCAAGCTGTAGAACTATGCTTCTTTCTTCTTTAGGGCAGTAGTGTAGATATACTTTCCACGGAAGAGAGCCAAAAACTATGCCCAAGACATGGTTGATATATCTCTAGTCCTTGCAGTTCCATTCCACCAAAGTCTTGTTGGTCCATCCAAGACATAGGAAGCAAACCTAACCTTCTGATGTGGAGGATAGGCCATACCATCAAAAGTCCTCTCTAAGGCTAACACCCAATCATCAACTTTGTCGACCATCTCTATCTCACCTTCACCCTTGAAGGAGGGTGGTTGCATCTTCATGAACTCCATGATCGAGAACTCCTTAGGCTTCTCAAGTACAGTCGGGTCTTTCATCTTTCCTACCATGGAAGAAGCAAAGAGTTGTCGAAACATGGCCAACTCTTTCTCTGGATGTATAGCTCCTCCTGAACCAGCAGAAGTTGAGGTCCCCTGACCAAACCTACGGTTTTCAGGTGTCTCGTAACCGTACTGGTTGTCAACCATCGAGTTGTCTCCCACCATCATGGTTTTTTCCTGCACAAGGCAAGGACACTAGGTATGAGCAACCTAAGATAAAGGTAAACACCCTAAAGGAGACGAGTTTGAAATAGTTAGATACCATGTTGTAAAGAAGTGAAACCACTTCTCTACTAGAAAGAAAAGACCACATCCCTTGAACCAAACACCACATAAAATTTTTCATCAAAGGGATGGAGACCAATTCATTCAACATGTATGTATATCTAACAATTTACAAAGCTTGATACAAAATACATCACTTCACCACACATGGGTGTCCAAAAAGAAAACTAAACATATATGCCAAAGATCAAGTCGAGGGTCATCTAACCACCTCTTCTAGTCTCCCAAACACTCAGCTACAAAGTTGATGTCGAAGTTCACCTCTCCTTGGTCTAACCTAGTATCGGAAGCATACCCCGTAAAAGAAGAGAAGAAAAGAAATACATCAGCAAAAGTTGGTATGTGTATGCTAAAAAGGATAACTTTGAGCAATTTAAGTAATACGGACATTAAATGTAAAATGCTTCACATACAAGAGATAAGGACTACCCACACGGGCATAAAAGAAAAGAAATATCATAACAAGATAAAAGAGGATACTTTCCATAAACAAAATAATAAAATTTGTGCAACAAAAGCACATAGATAGGTAGTAGGGCACACACCCCACAAACATCATCAAACATGCATGAATGTGAGATAAACATAGCCCTAGAACAATATAAACACAAAGGCGGCCAAGGCTTCACATCTCCTTGGTCTAACCTAGGGTTGGAAGCATACCCCTCAAAAGAAGAGAAGAAAAGAAATACATTAGTAAAAGTTGGTATCTGTATGCTAAAAAGGATAACTTTGAGCAATTTAAGTAATAAGGACATCAAATGTAAAATGCTTCTCATACGAGAGATAAGGACTACCCACACGGGCATAAAAGAAAAGAAACATCATAACAAGATAAAAGAGGATACTTTCCATAAACAAAACAATAAAATTTGTGCAACAAAAGCACATAGATAGGTAGTAGGGCACACACCCCACAAACATCATCAAACCTGCATGCGTGTGAGATAAACATAGCCCTAGAACAATATAAACACAAAGGCGTCCAAGGCTTCACATCCTTGAAAACCTGATAGAGAATGACTCACCATCAAACTCCCAATATATAAAAGTTGAGCCAAGGCTTCACATCCTTGAAACTCGGGTATGGGGCACCACTACCACCATCCCATAAACAAAAAGGGCACACACCCAAAAACCAATGTAATTTACACTACTCTAGTGCTACTGATTCACATAGCAGGTAAATATAGAGGCAAGTAAATAGTTTAGTCAGAAGATGATACAAAGGTTGCCATCACACAATGGAAAACACAAACATATAACATCCACTTCAAAGTGGCACATATCAATATTAGAAACCAACATGTGCTAAGGCACAAGATAGATAATAAGAGACTATCCAATTCCATAATAAGCAAGATAGTTCACACGAACCATGATATCAAAAGATAAGACATATTGTGTAGGCAAAATTCAAGAAAATGAAAAGATAGGTGAATTGCTCATTATAGAGAAATAGGGGATACAACATACCTCAAATCAGAGTCCAAACTGCAAAGCATTCCTAGATCCAAGTCTAGGTCACCAAAGAGCCTATTAAACACATATTCAAATCTTATGTCAATTCACACACATCAACCAAACCCTAAAACCCACCTTTTTATTAATGTGTGAATTAGGTTATCAAATCTATGCCATATTTTAGTTTATGTTATTAGGGGTCCAAAACATATTTTATTATATTTTTATGACTTATAGATAATTAGTTATGATTTTTACAAGTTAATTCATCCTTAATTAGATCCATTGAAAACAGTTGTTATAAATTTTTAGATTCAATTATCAAAATACATACCATTAGTTAGATCTTATTTTTCTGATTCCAAGGAATATTTTTCCATATTTTTCTGATCATCTATTAATTAGTTATCAATTTTTAATTTTCGACCAATCAGATAATTACAAGCAAACTGATCGCAAAGCGAGGACAGAGAAAATCCATGCGGACCTGGGTAGGCCAATTAGGGCTACCCATGTCACCGGACTACTAAACCAAATCAGATAAGATCTCACGCAAAGCAACCCAAAGAAATTAGGTAAAAAGACCATTATACCCTTCTGACAGAAAACTAAAATGAAGTGGAAGGCGAGGGCAAAGAGGGAATCAACACTGGGGTTTGTTCCCCTGCGAGAACCTCCTCGACAGCTGAGAACAACAGGTCGATCCACGAACTCCAGATCGCAAACGAGTGCAAATTGGGCAAAAAGTCCTACATGAACTAAGTTCCAAGGGTTCCAACAAATTCAGAGGACCAAACCGCGATGAAAACGGTCGACTACAAAGCAAGAAAGCTCCTATGCCATAACTGGAGCAACTACAGAACTCGAACAGGGAAGAAGGGCCAACGGAGGGCCAAACGAAGAATGGGGAAGGGTTAAACACCCAAAAAAGGAGCGAGGAGTCGAGAAGCACGGTGAGGAGAGGAACTTGTTGCCGCCTATTATAGAGAAAGCAAGAATGAATGAAAAATAGGCAAACTGGTTTTACCTGCAATCCGAGCAAACTAAGAACTATCGAGGCTCTCCCACACCTCTGCGACCCGAAACAGGATAAAATCAAGTGTTGTCAAGCACCAGAGCCCTCGATCAAGCTCGCCGCCGATGAAATAGGAAGACGGAGTAGGGGAAGATAGGCGCAGAGTGAATCGAACCAATGTGGCTATTAGAGGAGTTTCCTGGGTGTTCAAGGATCATGGGGGGAGGCCCTATATATAAGGGTGGAGTTCAGGTTCAGCGAGGAATCTACTAGAACTAGGAAACAGAGGAGGGAAAGGAAATCCCTAGCCAAACCGGGTCTCTAATGAGGGAAACCCAATAAAAATAGGGATCGACCAGTTCGGAAAGTTGCGGAGATGGAGGAAATCAAGACATGCGATGTTGAAAAGGAAAGCCAGAAGAGGAAAGTGTGGAAGAAAACTCGCGTCACTATAGCCGCGAGAAAGGGTCCGACTGGAGGTAGGAGACAACTCCTCCTGCGTCGGATTCTCATCCAAGGGCTAGGAGTCAGTCCGATATAAGTGGGCCGTGTGACAGCCCAAGCCTAAGAAAATTAGGAAAAATAAATTGAATTAAACAAAGAAAAATCCAAATAATTCATGTATTTTCTCTTTCCTCATTTAGGGGTTCTAAACTTATCCAAATTAATCCAAATTTTGCATATAAGTTAAGTTAAACATGTAGAATCTGAATATACACTTAGTTTTGCCTTTTGGAAACCTTTAATGTGTTAAATAAATCAAATCTCATTTTCTCTTTCCTCCATCATTAATGGCATGAGGATTATCCAAAATTGATGAAACTTGACCCACAAGGCCCCCTAAGTGACTTGGGTATTATTTTATCATTAATTTCACAAGTTGAGATTATTTCTTTATTTATTGAATAAATAGAAGATTCTACGCACTTTCTCTCTCCTATATTTACTCATTAATCAAACATTATCCAAATTAGTTGTAAATTTTCACAAAGGCTTATTTTTATGTTTAGATTATGAATTTGGAGTTAGTTTTCCAATTTGAGGGCATTAACTGTTTTATTTCAGTTTATTGGCCTAATTCCTATTTTCTTTTGATAAGGACCTTCATATATGCATTTATCTTCCAATTTAGATGATGCTTGGCCCTTAAGTTTCTTTTACGTCAAGAAAATGAGATTGAGTGCCAAATTATCTTAGTGGGTTTCTGATTATGATTTTTGGAACAATATATTCCTCATTATCCTCTTTTATCCATTAAATCCCATATTACCACCAATATAGTTTGGATTTTCTCTTCTTTTTCCTATTCTAAAAAGTACTAGAAAGTTCTAGGATGAAATATCTTATTATTTTTATTACTTAGTGATGAATTACCCCTTAAACCCATTAATTAAAATCAAACTGAGGTATTTGTGCATATAACCCTATATATGGGAAATATTTATCCAATTAAGTTCTTTAATTTCTTATTACCATCCAAATGAGTCATTATTAAGCACAAAGTATTATGTATTCCCTTATATACTTGAGCTGTCATATTATACATTCTATTATTGGCTTAATTACATGTATTAGCTTATCCTTGTTCGACTAAGTCAAAAGAGTAAAACTACTAGGGTAGGGTTCTAATCCTGGTATGTTACAGTCCATGTCACACCATTCAGAAGCTCTGCCCCTCTTCCCAGTTGTTTATTCTAACACCACCTCATCCTCTGGAATGCCAAGATGTGCTCATCTACTCATCTTGTACACCCAAGGATGGTGCTTCTTCTTTTCCCAATTTGGTTTTGTGCCTTGCTTTGTCTTTAAACCAACTGCTTTCCTCCTTTGTAGTCATGTTACAGCTCGACGTTCACCCCTTGAGATTGTAGCGTCATGGCCATCTGGGCATTGTGTCCATCTGGGCATCATCCCCGACTGGGTGTCACCCCCCTCTGGTTGATGTGCCCTATTTTTATGTGTCGCTCCTCATTGATCTGTTGTTCCCTTGGCGTCCTCCCTTTCCTCCTTGTCTGGTGTGTGCTCATCAATCTTGCCCATCATTTGAAGAGCGAGAAGGTCGTCCCTAGAGAACCGCCTGACTGGACGGGTCATTCTGGTCCCCAAAGATGATGCCTCGTCCTCTGATCGCGACGCCTCGTCGTACTATGTTATCGCTATACCTCCCACCAGTGTCTTCCAAACGTCATGCTCGCTTGGCCTGGATTGCCCTCCATCATCCCCTACCCCCATTCACTTGACATGTCATGCTATTCGTGTCGCCGACGCCCCATCCAGGTGGACATTACAGTGGAACGTCCCCAACGTGATGATGATTGTGGTCATTCTGCCCATCTTCAGTGCTGCTTCGCTTCGTGGTCTCCTATTGGGACGACGACCCTAGTGTATCATTCTTGAACGTTAACTTGCTCCTTGTTAGCCCTATGTTCTGTGGGTGCTCACGGTCCATCCTACGTTGCTTCCAGGGCGACGCCCTCAGCCAATTCCCCCACTGTTGTACCAAGTCGCCCTATGTCGTTGTGCACTGGCAATCCTTGTCAACGTGACCAAGTTTTCCACAATCGAAACAAAAGTTGGAGAGGTGTTCATATTTCACCTCTATCTCGACAATGCTTCCTCCTTTAACCCTAATCTTCAATGCCCTTTTCAAGGGCTTTGTAACGTACAGCAGTATTCTGACACAGATCGATGAATCCCACCCCATTCCATCAGAGTCGATCTGCATAACCTCACCCACCCATCCTGCTATCTCTCTGACGATGGTATCCCCTCTGTATCCTAAAGGAAGGCCATACATCCGGATCCAGTAAGGACTCCTATTTATGACAATGTGCCCTGGTTGCTCTTCTTTGCAGATCTCCTTGAACAAGAGTAGACGCCCATCAAAATTCCATGGTGCCCCGTCAATAACTCTCTACCTATCCCTCCAGCGGGTGAATTGGATAACAAAGATGCCCCCCTCAGTTTGCTTGAACTTTGCCTTCTCACACAGACTCCATGCCTGGGTCAGTGTGTGTTCCATTGCTCTGAAGTTGAAAGTTCAGTCCGTCAGCAGCCTCCCTACTAGAGCTAGTTCCGTGTGATCTTCCTCGTCACCACTGCCTATCAGTTGGACGTTGATAGGTTCCTCTTCCTCATCTGTCAACCAAAGACCTACATATCTATCTACCAAAGCCGCCACCATCATGGAGACAGGACCAGAAGAGAGCCGATATCACTTGAACATGTAAGAGATGGAACCCTAGTGGGTGGAGAAGAGTGTCCATAGCTTGTAACCCTAATCGCCAGAGCGACGGGCTGCAAGGGGACGGGCCTTTTCAAATATGGTCTACATGAGAGAAACCTTTTTTCCAACTCCCTTGCCAAATTTTTGGGCATAAATTTACCATATATCTTTCCATATTGATGGCTTTTGTATATCATCATCAAAGGCTTATAAAAGATAGCCACCACTCCTCTCTACTTAATCCACCATAGTACAAAAATTTTCCACTATCAGAACATCCAATAAGGAAATCCAATATAGCTTCAATGCCACCCATGGAAGGGGGCACCACCTTAACTTAGCATAGGTAAGTACTTTACTCTTTTATTTCCTCAAGAGACTTCCACAATTCTTCTTCCTCAAACATATCAATGATATGCATGGGTATGTTACTTCTATATAGACCAAAATGAGTGGCAAACCTACAACAAAGCGATGTGTTGCTTTTGCCTTAGTGCAAGTACGGTAGATAATGAAAAGTGCAAAAATGATAGGTGCAAAGACCTTTTTATATGCCAAGATTCTAGTAAATAAATTAATCTTCTCACTCTAAAAACTCCCAACACCACCCAAATTGTGTGCTCAACAGGACCAAACATGGAATGTACACCCTGTAGAGCATCATTCTTACTAGTTGAACTAGTTCAAATGATATCTTATTTGAATGTATGACCCTACTATACTTATACCACTCCTTAAAATAAGTCAAAAGTAGGTTTACCAGTTGTTTGAGAAAAAATATACATGTGTCCAAGAAAATGTATAGGTATTTGTCCTATTTTCTTCCCATAACAACTTGTATATATTATGCTCTTGTGTATTCTATCCCGCTACCTAATCATTTACACCATAATATATATGGAAGAAACTTTTAATTCTAGCCCCATTATAAACGAAAAACACTCCATGTATATTTAATGAAGTATAGCTTTAACAAATGTGAAGCATGTTATTTGAGAAGCATGTATGGTGTTCAAATCAACACAATATAGTGGATTTCTCTATTAAAAAATAGGATTCATTCTTTTCAGACCTCTCATTAGTATTTCAGAAAATCCGCTAGTGGGTTCATAAACTCCAACTCAAGATGGAAAAATAGTTCAAATTTTAAAAGTATAGTTGTGTGTCTACATTTTGTTTATGCCATCCTTGTATTGAAGCCTATAAATATGCTGGTAAGATACGGTACATGATAGTTGTGTGTGTGTGTATTTGTGTGCGTGTGCGCGCGTGCGCGTGTGCGTGTGGGTGTGTGTGTGTGGGGGGGGGTGGGTGGATGTGTGTGTGTGTGTTATGGTAACCTTAGAACACTGGTGGTATGGCTGACTTCGGTGTCCTTAGGATTTGGTGTAATGATTTGTCCATTGTTATTGGTGAATGACGAAATGTTACTTGATGGTTTACTAGATAATCTGATTAAGAATGATGGTTATGTTTGGATGGTACCGGGTTGGTGAATTGCATTCTGGGTTTAATGTGATCGCCAACTACTCTTCTCTAAGGATCCAACTAGAAAAGAGGTCAAAACTAACATCAATCATCATAATAGTTTTCATTTTAGCCAAATATAGAAAATATCCATCCATCTCATTCCCACTATTGCTGGATTAAAAGACATAAAACTAAATGCAATCACATTTTCCCATGTACAAGAACATCATCCCTCTTTAACAAGAAAACTAATCTTGAACCATACAAAGTGTACAGTAGATACTATCATATTGGCACTTTACTTACTAATTTTGATTTTTTAGATCACATATATTTAAAAATAAAATAGTATTTAAATAGTAAGAAAGCTAAAAGAAAATCCAATTTTTTATAAGTTGTCACAAAATATCAAAGCAAGTTGTGAAAGTATTACTGAGTATAATTGTTGGGTTTAAAGTTAAATATTTGGAAAGATCCCTATTATGAAATAGTAACAAAATGTTCCTACTTCACTTTTTATAGTATGCACTACCCACTAGAAATAATAGGCATCTAAATATGGTTGAATAGTACACGAGATGTGAAAAAAAGTAATTGCATGTATCTATCTAGTAGGCCAGCTTAGTTGACCTTGTCTTTGACCCAAGGCATGAGATCATGCATGTAAAGTTTGGACAAGGCTAATGAGAAAATACACACAAAATAACACCACTCTATGTAAAATAAGTATAACTTATTTTGAAAAATGACAGTGCATGAAATAACCTCTTAAATGATCAACTATATAGGATACAGTAGGGGGCAAGAAGTGGTGGAGTGAAAGGGTTCAAGGTGGGACGTCTCCTCGATCCCCCTATCTCTAAGAAATAAGTATAATTTAATAATGATAATATCATAATGATCATTGCTAATGTAGTGGAGTGGATTTTGTGTAACTCTCTCCGTTTGACATCCTTGAAGAATGTTAAAAAGATATGTGATACGCATTGGGAAGAAGCAATCTCATGTGATGTGCTCTTGCAATTTGATAATGTTGAGAGATTGGTTAGGATTAAGTACCAATTGGGATTGGTAGTTTGGTGTTTGTATGTAAAAAAAGACAAAGTTGATGATGTACGGTGAAAATTTTACCGTAGAAATCATCTTTTTGATGGCAAAAAGGGTTCCAAATTAATTTTTGCGTCAATTGTTATAACTTGTGCATCTTCCTAGAGCCATACATGTATACTATTTTTCACATGTTGGTCCGATGTGCAAGTAAATATTAGTATATTTATTCAATTTTTGTGGATCCCAATTAGTTGATATGTGACACGTAACATTGGGTTCGTATGTTTTCAAGTGGGTATGTTTGTGTATTATGTATATTCTATTTATTTATTAATTAATTACGTGTATATGTGACCACCCCTAGGGTTTGGGAAGGCGGCGGTAGAGGGGTATTTGGTGGGAGAGGTCCAAGGGGGAAAGAACGTCCATCAGAAACAAGCACTAAGGACCATAAAGATGAGGCTGAATATGGAACAATGATCGGAAATGGGGGCTTCCCCTAAGAAGGCATATAAAAACTTTACATCTAGAAGATAGAGGTAGGGACCAATGCTTCCGAACTCACTATCTCCTCATACTTTGGCAGAATTGGAAATCAATGTATATAAAAATAGATTCTTGCTTGCCATCACGATGTTGCCATCAGTGTTGCAGTCATTGATTTAACACTGGCGACACGCTATCCTCATGAAGGCAATAGGGTTGAACCCAGTGTACCAGGCACTTGTGAACTATATCTAGATCCTTCGGACCCCACTTGAGGATTTACAAGTCATCAACCTTGAGAAGGGCTATTACATAATTCAACTCTCTGACTATTAGGACATTGTCACTGCCATGACCCGGGGCCCATGGATGATCTTCATCCACTACTAGTATGTGTAGTCCTGGTTGCCAGAGTTTTGACTGTATGAACCAATTCCCATAGAAGATGGTATTATGGGTAAGGGTTACAAACTTTCCAATACATCTATAACAGAACAAGCTTTTGGAGTGTATTGGCAATACCATAGGGAAGACCATCACAATTGATGCCAGCACCTCTTTGGGTCACCGCACCAAGTTTGCAAGAATTGATGTCAAAGTAGACACCACAAATCCCCCTCTACAAGCCTTTATTCTAAACAACAAGCATATCTAGTTGGAGTATGAGAATCTTTCATCCTTGTGCATGCGATGTGGTTGGGTAGGACACACTGATAAAAAAATACAAATTTATCAAGGCATGTGTGCATATAACAAAGACATCTCTTCACCTCTTGGAGCCCCAACACCATCGACATACGATGAGCCTATCCATCCAAAGAGGTCAGAAAGTTGCCAACCCTTGTACAAGAATTTGTCTAATGGAATGGAAAATCTAGGAAAGTCGAGCGAGGTGGACAAATAGGTTGCCAACTAGGATAACCCTAATCTTGTTGAATAAGATGGAGGATGGCAGACCAATGGGTCTAGAAGGTAGTGTAAGTGAGATGGAAAGAAATAGCAAAACTAGACCCTAAGCAAAAGGCCATCATGTTGAACCATCCTCGAGTAAAACAGTTATCAATCTTGAAGCTAAAAGCAGTCAAAGTACAACATAAGAAAACATTGCCGCCTTTCTAATTTGGTGTCATTGATGTCATCCAGATCCTACCTCTACACACGGGTGCTAACCAGAATCTCAACATCAGCAACACAATGATGCTTCGTAATCAAAGGGTCATCATTCATATCATGCCTAGCATCTCAAAAAGGGTGTGAAAGAAGGGGAAGATGCTCCAATATAGTATAGTCAATGCCCTAGTGAAGAAAACAATGGAATTCAACTTGCTAGAACATGACATGGATACACAAGATACTACAGAGGGTGAGGGGTGAATTCTGCCACCATCCTCTAAGTTCCTTCTACAAGCCACCAATACCTTGTATTTTACCCTACGAATTAATCTATTGGAACATACATGAATCTTGCTTCAATTACAAAATCAAATACATTCATGAACATAGTCCTTCATACCTCCTCCACCTTCTTGCTATTTTTGAACCTCTGTGTAGTGGATCCAAGGCCAACCAGATTATCAGCAAATGCATCTTCCCCTCACCCCCAGTCGATGAGGGTAATGAGGAAATGATAGCCTTCTCTCATTGAATATTTTGAACCTTCTGACCCTCACTTGAATGAAGACCCTTGGGTTACTTTCCTTAATCCTAGAAGTACCTACACCTCCTTCTAGCCTACCACTACTTTCTTCCTATGAAAACGTTTTCAAAGCAAAGAGTAGAGGAACAAAACAACCTATAGGAGGCAGTATCTTCTAGAAAGAGTATTACCCAAGGATTTCAATGAATGAGAGATGGTGGGTAATCCTGAATGATTAGAGCACCCTCACCAGGTCACATTAGGTGGAAGCGCATGGAGTTTCTTGAGGTATCTAGATCCTCTAGGACAATGCCAATGTAACATCAAAATTCTCCTTAATCACTATCAGTTCATACCACTGTTCGGGAAATCAGTCCGCACGACTGCATATACTCCCGCATATACCTATTCAGTCATCCTACCGCACCGCATATTACTAATCGGTCCACTAAGTGGTCATGGGCCGCATATAATCCCGCTTGGCCGATTAAGCGGCCGATTAAACTCTGCTTTTCGAAAAGCCCACAACTAATGTTCATGCATTTCATACATACATGCATATATATACACACATTTCATTATATATATAAATTGAGATATATAGTCATTTAATTATATGTATACATTGTAATACATATAAAAAATTTCCACACACATTTGTACATTTATTCGAATACCTTTTGATATTTTAACATGTATAGATACATATACAATATACCTAAATATACAATCACATATTTGTGCATGTATATATACATTTTGATTTATTCACATTTATACACACTATACATATATTTGTACATGGATTTACCTACATTTTAGTATTTGTACATATATTACAAACACATTCTATATATAGACATATATACATATATAAGCATATCATACATCATACATGCATATTAATATGTTTATAAGTAAATAGATGTACGTGCCTACTCTATATAGTTTAATTTATGATCTTGTTATATTATTTTGTATATAATTAGTTTATTGAAATAAAAAAATCCAAAATTGCACATACTCCCGTATATACTCCCGCATACCGCATATACTCTATGCAGTACCCTTTCCACCCGTACACCGCATACCACTTTCCTGAACCATGGTTCATACAATACCATATGAATGGTTGTTTGTTTTGCACTATCATCTATGGAAGTTGTATACCTACTCATTATTGTCTTATGTAGCACTACCCCCTTACACTTGCACTTGCACTTCGTATTAGCAAGGCATGGGTAGTAGTGGGTGACTTCAATACCTTATTGGATCATTTTGAGAAGGTTGAAACCCCTTCTTTGACCATAATCATTTTGAAAGGTTCAACGATATGCTCCTTCAAATAGGCAAGGCCGACATGGAAGCATCAAGTCCAAAATGCACCTTCTAATGAGGGCACCTCTTGAAATGTCTAGATAGAGTGCTAATGAGACTTGGATGGCACACCACTTGGGATCAAAATCTCTATTTTCTTGAGGGTTACATCAGACCACCACCCAATCCTCATACAACATATGAAAGCAAGAAACACAAATAAGGGAAGGTTTAGAACAAAACCTAGATAGAGCCTCTCTACTTCCATCAAACATTGATTGGTCTCGAATTGGAATGCAAGTACCTCCTTCATTAACGCCCTCTAAACTTCCAATCAGATTTGATGAAGTGGGATAAAGGGAAAGCCCACCTTCAGTTGGCTATCATCCTTTTCTAGTTGGACAATATACAATCCCAAGAAGTACATGTTCCCACATAGACTGCTCTTCAACCAGTGAACTTGTAGGAGTGCTTCCACAAGCTTCTGTTGTAGGAGGAGGCCAATTGGAAATGCAAATCTAGGATCGAATGGCTCAGGATAGGGGATAGAAACAAAAAGTTTTTCAAAACCTATGATCGTTCCCGACCACCGTAATGAGATAAAATGCCTAAAAGTGAATGGTGACCAGTGGATTGTTGATCCAACTTCTCTCCAATTGCATGTTCTGACCTATTACAAATCCCTCATGACTAATGATTTCACTTTGGCAAGACAACTATCCCCATTTTTTTTGGAATTTTTTTAGGTTTATCAAGTGAGGCCTACTCCCCACTCAGTCGGGTCCCAAGTGCAGAGGAGGTATGATGCACCATTTTTTCCATGGCTCCATCCAAGGTGCCTATACCGGAGTGGTCATGAAGGTGGGAAAGGCCTTTTCCACCTCCATGGTAGAAGGTCAGCTAGCTAATTCACACATGGTTCTCATTCCTAAAATCAAAATTCCAAAGAAGTGTGGCAACCTTCTCCCAATATCTCTAAACAATGTCATCACTAAGGTCATTTCAAAGACTTTAGTGGAGCTCATCAATCTGTTCCTAGATAGTTGGATCTCACCCTACCAATCCAACTTCATTCCCAGAGAAAAGATTAGTGACAATCTACTACTTGTGCTGGAAGTGGTACACTCGATGCACAATCAGAAGGGAAAGAAAAAATGGATCGCCATCAACCTAGACCTATCCAAGGCCTTTGATCTAATGAATGATGGCTACAATCCTAGTGAATCTTATAATGCAAATTGTCATGGTTGGGGAAACATCAATCCTTTGGGAAGGATCCCCCTATAAACCATTCAAAGTAAAGCAAGGAGTCTGCCAAGGCGACCCTCTCAGTCCATACATATTTGTCCTCTACATGGAGAGGCTCATCCAGGTCATCTCTACCAATGTCTCCAATGGCACATGGAAACCAATCATCCTCACCTTGAACAGAACCCCCGTACCCACGTCTTCTTTGCAGATGACATTCTAGTGATGGTTGAAGAATTAGTGTGGAAATTTGGCATAATTATTAAAGTCCTAAAGGAGTTCTCATTTTCATGTGGTCAAGTGATTTCTTAGGAAAAATATATATGCTTCTTCTCAACTGATGTCTCCACATCTGAGAGGAGGGATATTAGTAGAAATTTGGGATTCCTTCTGCTAAATACATTGTTCTTTATTTGGGTGTACCCATCATTCATTAATGTATAAATGATTCTACCAACTCTAGTATCTCTAAAGACATTAAGAGTGGGATGGACAGTTGGATGGTGAGACATTTATCTCTAGCTGGTTGTATTACCCTTTCCAAATTCACCCTATAATCTATTTCAACATACACCATGAAGATTGTCAAACTTTCCCCACTATGTGTGATGATATCAATCGCCAGGTGAGGATCTTCATATGGTTTAGGGGAAGGGATCAAAAGTAAATTATCGCATATCTCATGGAAGAAGATAACATCTACTAATGTTTGCAGTAGCTTGGGCATCAAGGATGCCAGGAACCAAAATGAAGCACTAATGCTAAGAAATGTTTGGACATTCCTTAACCATCCTACCATGCCATGGGTTAGAGTAATTCAAGAGAAGTATATCGGCCATGATCGGACTTTTTTGTGCTCTGGATCATAGTGTGGGGGTTCATCAAAAGAAAAATTACTAGGATCTAGAATGTTAGCAGTAAACTTTGTGTATTGGCTGAAATACATGTATATGTTTATATTGTTGTCTTTCTAG
The DNA here is from genome assembly GCA_963693085.1 of Alisma plantago-aquatica. Classification (NCBI taxonomy): domain Eukaryota; kingdom Viridiplantae; phylum Streptophyta; class Magnoliopsida; order Alismatales; family Alismataceae; genus Alisma; species Alisma plantago-aquatica. The sequence continues at coordinate 829,709,572 of OY856411.1, read as the reverse complement.
AAAATTTGTTACCAAACTTGACCAACTTCCATTATCCTAGATTCCCTAGATGGACTCACAGCCGATTCCATGGTTCTTGCGACTGGGGAATGGAATTCAGACTTCATGTACAAACATTTTCCTCAACCCTCATGGGATGTTTTGTGAATGTGTCCTTGCCCTGACCACAATATGGGGGCGGACATGTGGACTTGGCCCCTGGAGAATAGAGTTGAGATTGCCACAAGATCTACTTATAGGTGGGTAAGAGAAGAGAAAGAAATTTAGAATTTGAGCCATTGGACCAGAATTTGGTGTGTGTGAATCTGAGAGCGTTAAAATCTTCCTCTGCTTGCTCCATCATTGTGACATTAATAGGGAGAAATAAATATGACATATGTATGTGTCCCCTATATTCCCCATATGGAATAACTATGAGGAATCTACAGTTCCTTACCTCAGGAATTGCAAATACAGTTATCAAGTATGGTGTCAACTGAACCCATCTTAGGATTTTGTCTTAACGGTGAGGAGGATCGGATCATGCACTTATCAAGGGGCCTATTCAAGCCTCAATCTGACTACTGTAGCAATAGGTGCATGGCACCTTTGGACTTAAGAAACGAGCTACTTCACACAGAGAAAAGATGCACTATAGAGATGGCCCCAGGCTTCATTGATGCACAATCTGCCATGATTTGATCCTTACCTTCCAAGACGTGCAGGGCACTTTCTTACAAAATCCCATAAGTGACCCTATTAGATCAAAGGTGAAATGTTTATATAAGAGTAGATGTGGCCTTCCTACAAACTACAAATAAAGTTGTGTATGGGTGTATTTCTAATGATCACTCTGGAGTTGTTATGATGGGGAAAGAGGGATCCGCGATGGCCCACTCAGCCCATGAAGTGGAAACCATAGCCATTCTCTAAGGAGCTACCTTAGCCATTGAACAAATTGAATTCATGTCCTAATCACTTCAAAACTTACATCTATTATGAAAATGGTTTTCTCTATTGATCTTCCCGCCTCCCTTTGTCACTCTTAAGAGGAGATTGAAAGTCCTCACTTGCAAAAAGCCCTCAATACACTTTCTAAGCATACCATAAGAGCACAATAGTGTTGTGGATTCTATACCAAAACATGTAGCTCATACTAATACAAGTCTTTTTTTCAGTTCCTTATGTCATTGATGGCTTTTACAGTATAGTAAACTTGATACTATCTCACTTTTGTCTTCAGTAGAGGAGCAGGATGAATAATAGTTGATCTCTATAGTTGTTCAGAAAAATAGTAATATGATAAAAGAAACATATGTGTTACTATTAATGCATTCTATGTGTACTCCTACATTATTTATTAAATAACAAACATGCAAATATATCATGTATTATCTTGTCATGATCTGGCATGACTAAAATCTCTTTGTTATCTCTTGGTTTCATCGAATTGTTGGGAAATATGGAGACACAGTAGGCAGCAAACAAAACAAAAAAATATGTTCATATTTCATAACTAGTAGATCGAATCAATAACGGTGTATTAGGAAAGAGGGTGCAAGATTTACCTTGTCCTACAGCAAGTCTAGAGACTATCCTTACACGAAGATGTGCTTCATTCTAAATAAGTACACAGATGGTGGTCGATAGTGTCATCTTGGTGTACCACTCATAGACGGAGGTTGACAGCATCCTCCAAGCATAGTAGTAAAGGCTTCCATACCTCTACGTAGTCCACGCAGACTGTGGGGAACTCCACATCACACTTTTTGAGATGGTAGGAAGGAGTTTCCCATTTGCTTATCAACATGCTAGCACTGATTTTCTTATCCCTTATTATCTCTCCCTTTCATGGGTTAGATGTCTTGGGCTCTCATGTTACTACAATTGTGAGAATTCAAGTCTATAATTGTGTCTCATGTTAGTGTTGAAATCCTTGATCACCCCCCCTTTATATAGGAGTGACTAGTCTAGGGTTTCACAAACCCTAGGGTCAGTTTTCATGGTTGGGTGGCAGTCGGGCACGACCAATCAATCAACAGGCCAATCCAATCAATTGAATGGCTTGTGGTCAGTAGCGCAATAACACTGGTTCTATTGCAACAATTAATGTGTGTCATTTTAGATAAAAATAAATTGTTTGACTCATTCAAACTTGCCTATCTAACCTTTTCAGTTGATTGGACACTCCATTCGGTCTACTGGATACTTTTTTCATTAGTTGGCAGCTTTGGCTAGTCGATCGATTGAATATTTAAATTGATTAACTATCTAGAACCATAAGTGAGAGTCATCACAGTCTCATTGATCAACTAGACACTCTAGTCAATTGACTTCCACACCCTTCGGTTGACTGAACACTCCATTTGGTTGACTGACAACCAGCATTGTTCATTTTGATTACCTAAACACTTTAGTAACCAATATGAATATTGTCCATGATTAAACTCCTCTTCCAAGTGTTTCCTATGTATGTTACCCTATAGGTCCCAAATTATGTGGTAGTGAAGGTCCATAACCAGATTATGACATCATAAGCAATGAACGGTATCCAAAAACACATCATTACTCCCAAGTAATTGGAAAGTTGGACAACAACTTCAACCTACATCTATGAACAGTGTTACTATTACCGTATAGTTCCTTTGTCTTAGATATCCAGATTGGATGCAAGGCATGAAATTTTCATACTCTTAATATTCAATCTATGTTTCTTGAACTAGAATAGACTGTTGAGATGCATGTGAGCTCAATGTCACATATTGACTCACATAAGCATGTTCATGCATTTCTCAATCTCGCTTGTCAAGTGGCCAGGATATCAAGTCAAGTTGGAGGGAAAAATCCCATCTACAAAACTCACAGTAAATCCTCATGTGTCACAACATACCCGAGCACCAACCTTATAGAAACCCTTGTTAAAGGTCACATTGAATGGTGTTAAAGCTCATCGGATGACATGTGATGAGTGTAGAAACTTCAGGTCTACGAACCACAATCACCACTATAACTTTGAGAGATAATTTTGAACACCATTCAGTGGTTCCATGTATCACTATTATGGTGGGTATGTCTAGTACATTGTTCTTTAACAAGTACCTATGTGTTGAACTTGATATCCAATATCATAACTAATAAGACTTTGTCATCAATCAACACACATTCTAGTCTTATGTGACGGTGGATTTTAGTATAAGAATGAATTAATTACTCTTTTACCCTCCTTCTGGTTACTCATGAACTCAAATTATTTTTCTTGGCTTCTAAATCAACATTGATACTCAAATCCAAAAAATGGTGATCAATGTGAATTTTATACACATTATAACACCACAAATTAGATTCATTCACTTTGTCCAAAGAAGCAAATTGGTCAATCAAACTTCATCTTTTTATTCTCAAACTTTTTCTAAATATTCTCCACATTATTTTGAAACTATGGTCCAAATTTCATCTCATTTGGACATTCCTACAATTGTCTACGATTTCTTGAAGTTGTTGTATTAAAAATCACTTTATTTGCCATTTTACTTGACTTTTCCAAGTCAGCGATCTGTGACAAGGATCTGGGGTGAGTCTCAGCCCTTGGATCTCCTTCCCATAGATTAGGGCCTAATCCAGTAGTCATGAAATCATCATCTACCTCCCACTGATTGTGGGGAGGAGACTGAGAACCAACGAATGATCATATAGGCCAGCTCGCACCTCATTTTGAATTTCTAATCGAGCAAAAAACATCATCTCACATTTTCACACCCAAAGAACCCAACTTTGACCACCAATAGTGCTTTTTCCAACTGCCAAAGCACCTTCCTCACCTCCCCCTCTCACTCCGGCAGGCATGGCTGCCACCAAGGATCAATCAAGCCCTCAACCTAATCCTAGTGCTATAAAAAACCCCACAAAGGATCACCTCCATCATCCCACATGGGAACCCATTGTTTTCATTCTCTCTCACACCTTGAACACCCCTAATTCCCCTCCCTTCTTCTCATGTTCATTGTGGCACCACCGCATAAGCTTTTTTGGGCGTTTCGCCCTCGAACCGCCAGCCTACTTCTTTCATCCACCCCGAGCCTTGTGAGGTCACGAGGAGGTTGAACGGCACCTCTGCTACCTGGCTCGAAGCCTCTTGCCCCTTTGCCCCTAGCTCTAGTGAGCTCATCCACTATGTGTGTGCGCTCGTGTGTGAGGGCTAGAATGGGAGAGAAAGAGTCTCAGATCGCCTGATCCATGAGACTTTGAACCAACTAAATCACTCAATCAAGCATTAAACCGACAGATTAGTTATAGAACCGGACCTTGAACCAAGCGAGCCACCTCACCTACACGACTCAATATTGGCCATCCATTGTGCATATAAAGAGCGTCTTTTACCATATCAAAAGTATTTTTTCTCACTCTCTGACAAATAATCACCAAAATAGCCAGATCTTGTTTTAATCATAATAAATGCATCCTAGCTCCAAAAATTGTGTATAGATAGTCAATCTTGATTAGAAAAATCCAATGGACTGATTAAAAATAATTTTGGATCCTAATTCCTTATGGATTTCATATTATCACTAAATGTGAACTCTTTCTTAATTATGTTGACAAATGGCTCAATAATGATGTTTAATCTTTGAGAAAGCCTAATTCTGACTCTAATGATCATCTTGAAGCCAAAATTGACTAAATATGAGTTTAGATCTGATCTTGTAACTCATCTACCCTATAATGTGAATCATGCACCTTGAAATAAGGATTAACCTTAATATTATGATAATGGATCTAAATCTTGTGAAATCCTTGGTCATGTGTATGATTCATGACTCTACTTTTATCAAACTAATCTTGAATTCCAATTATGCTAAGTATCATGATGATAATTTGGAAATGTGATGATGACTTGAATATTGATCATGATAACTAGGGTTAACACATATGATCCTAGAAAACCTAGGTAAGTCATTCACACTCAAAAATACTTGACACTTGAAATTAATGTTGGGCATATCGAAATATTGGTTGATTTTAAGTGGATGGTGTAACCCTAAGGTTGACATAGGAAAGGGTAACCCTAGTCTTGAATATTGAAACATAATCTTCAAATATCACGATCTTTACCCTTGATCCAATCTTCTTAATTTAGGATCTAACACAAAGGGTTGACTTATTACTTGTTGCATTTTTTACTCTAAATCTTCAGTGAAAGGTACGCTATTATATCTCCTCCTTGGTTGTATTGAAGATACCTTTTATGTATCTCTTGGTTGTATACTTGGCTATATACTTAGTTAATATATTGTTCCCTATTGATTAGTCTTCCGTTTTTCCTATATTATATTTTGATAAAAATATGAGAACATAAATGATATTGCCCATTATTACTGCATGTATATTGATGATGATGATGTTGATAATATTGATATTGTTGATATTGAGTGAAAGAGACCTCCTCATTCAGAGGTGGAACTTGAACATTGGCCTCCTACCTCATATGGAGAGAAGGAGCCTAGTGACCTCCCCCTTCGCGTTGGGTCGATGGAGTCATACAAAATATATAAGCATGCTTCTTAATTACAGCATAATGGGAACTTGTAATAAAAATTGCATTATTTGAAGTAAACATCTTGTCAAATAAAAAAATTTGGAAAAAAGCACTTGTTATACTTTTGAATATAAGTCTTGCCAAGTATACTCTTTTGCTATAAACTATTTTACTTGTTTTTGATATCTTACCATGCAATTGCATGATTGTGTCTCAATTTTCTTGATTTTAGGAAAAACAAATGGAACACTGACTAGATCGCTTCCACACTGGATGTACTTTGATGTCAAGGATAAAATTCCAAAATCTCATAATTAGGTTAGTTTGTTCTTTAAATCTTTTATTTTTGAGTTATCATTTCTTATTGTATATGCCAGTGTGTGAGATCCTATCGGGCCACTCAGGGGCGGGCGCTTCAATCCTTTTACTACTTTCCAGACAGTGGGATTGAGATTGGGGTAAGAATGGTTCCCTCACAACTGGTATCAGAGCATACACTCTCTCATATACTTTAAGTAGATAATTTATCGAGTCTCTTGAACCCCAAAAACCCTAAAATCCATAATGGTGAAAATTGAGGTGTCTAGGCTCAGGTTTCTGGCATAATTTCTCCTATTTGCCTTCACGGTGGCTGAGATTCCCCACTCTACCTGGCCTTAATTGATCCAGAACTGGACCTAAAGGTTCTCCGTTGAAAACATAGAGAGTCTTCTAGCATCTCATCTCTTCATTAAGGACTACCTAAGACACCCAAGTAGATGGTGATTAGGTAGTCTTCTCATCTCCTCATGTGGTCCTTTTCTCATGACCATTTACCACATGATGTCTCAATCATGGGTAGCTTATGCATGGGAAAAATGAATATCACTAGAAATTATGAAAAAGAAAATGATACCATGATCTGACCTTAATTTGAAAACTCGATTTTAATCAATGACAAAATACTCACGTATGACCCCTAATATCATGCAAACTCAATTTAGCCAAAACTTGACTACATGCTTCCTATGTTTGAAGTAATGATAATAATCTTGTTTTGGTGAAATAAGAAGGGTTTATACCTAATTGTTGATGAGGTCCTTATTTTATTAATCCATGTTTCCCTATTGTTGACTAAACCTCAAAACATAGTTAAGCAAACTGATACCCTATTAAAAACACACTGTGATTATGTCATCAAATAATAAATCTTTATGACTCTTAGAACCATGATGTAAGACTATGATACAAAATGACACTCTCCCTATTTTTCTGACTAGTATGAGAATCAAAAGTTATGAAATAATTTTGAAACCATGAATATATTATATACTCTCAATTGTACATGTATGATTAATATACTCGCAAATGGATGTACCTTGCAGATGTCCCCACAAACCCGTAGCCAAAAAGCAAGATCCTCTAGAACCATTAATGACCAAGAAAGGAAGAGTGAAAACAAAATTGCTAGAGAAAAAGTTAAGGATAATGTAAATAAAGGAAAAAGACCTAGGCTCAATGATGATGATAGGGATGATGCTTGGGAAGTACAAAAAAAGTTACTAATGGATGCTATGACCAAATGGGCAAGATACACAACATCGATAATTCATGGAGGAGTCCAAGTCAACATGACTGTCTTTACCCCTACATCCAAGCCCATAGTCATGGAGATAGAGAAAAATATAGAGGTTGGAATTCCAAATAAGGACGTGCAATCACAACCAATGCAATCACCACTAGATCTAGACTATGATATGGTGATTATGTAACCCTTTGTAACTTTTTGAAATAAACCTTGTACTCACAATATCTTGAGGAATGGAAATATGATGCCATGTTGTTTTGGCATGCTATTCCATGATTTAGGATCTATCTTTGGATTTGAAAATTCATTTCTGATTCAAATTTTGACTCCCCATACCCAAATTTTGAATTTTGACTCAGTCATGTAACATTGATTTATATTGACCTACAATAAACCATCCACTGTTGTAACCTTTGACTCAAAATCATGAGATCTTGATTAGTTTGTATCTTGAGGATGGTGATATTGAAAATATGTATAGGGTTAAATTACTAAAATGACCTAGGTCTGGACCATTCACCTATCTCGAATATACTTGATAAAAGAAATTGATATTGAAACCTCAAAATATTGCTAGATTGTTGATTTGGGTGAATGACCACACCGATGATCTGGATAAGAATTAAAACCCTAGACTTGCATGTTTGGAACCAAAAAAATTGTTCTTTGGATCTTGACTCTTGAATCATGAACTCGATGATACATGACCCATTTAATTCATGATGTATAATCTCGACCCTCGATCTTGATTTTTCTCTCAATATGGAGACATAACTTGAAAAGTGAACTATAACCTTTTGACCTTTATATTGATCAATGCAAGTTTATGAGAAATAGTTGATGAGGTGAATTTTGGGGACACGATTTTGATTATATAGTCAATAATGCTCCAGTATTTGAGGATACGGTCAGGATTTTGATGCTCCCAAACTTTGAGGATGTTTTTGAATTTTGGAGACAAAATTCCTTTCTAAGGAGGGATTGATGTGACAAAGTGGATTTTAGAATAAGAATGAATTAATTACTATTTCACCCTCCTTCTATTCACTCATGAACTCAAATTATTTTTCTTGGCTTCGAAATCAATATTGATACTCAAATCTAGAAAATGGTGATCAATGTGAATTTTATACACATTATAGCACCACAAATTAGATTCATTCATCACTTTGTCCAAAGAAGAAAATTGGTCGATCAAACTTCATATTTTGATTCTCAAAATTTTCTAAATATTATCCACATTATTTTGAACCTATGATCCAAATTTCATCACATTTGGACATTCCTACACTTGTCTACGATTTCTTGAAGGTATTGTATTAAAAATCACTTTATTTGCCATTTTACTTGACTTTTCCAGGTCAGCAATCCGTGGTAAGGATCGAGGACAAGTCTCATCCCTTGAATTTCCTTCCCACATATCAGGGCCTGATCCAGCAGCCATGAAATCATCATCTACATCCCACTGATTGGGGGGAGGAAACTGAGAACCAACGAATGATCATATAGGTCGGCTCGAACCTCATTTCAAATTTCTAATCGAGCGAAGAACATCGTCTCGCATTTTCACACCCAAAGAACCCCACTTTGACCACCAATAGTGCTCGCTCCTTCTGCCAAAACACCTTCCTCACCTCCCCCTCTCACTTCGGCGGTCGTGTCTGTCACCAAGGATCGATCAAGCCCTAAACCTAATCATAGTGCTATAAAAACCCTGCAAAGGATTGCCTCCATCATTCTGTAGGGGGACCCATTGTTTGCATGCTCTCTTACACCTTGAACACCCTCAATTCTCCATCCTTCTTCTCATGTTTAGTGTGGCTCCGCCGCGTAAGATTTTTTGGGTGTTTCACCCTTGCACCACCAGCCTACTTCTTTCGGCCACCCTGAGCCTTGCGAGGTCACAAGGAGGTTGAACGGCACCTCCGCTACCTAGCTCAAAGCCTCATGCCCCTTTGCCCCTAGCTTCGGCAAGCTCATCCGCTATGTGTGTGTGCTCGTGTGTGAGGGCTGGAATGGGAGAGAAAGAGTCCCAGACTGCTCTATCCACGAGACTTTGAACCAACTGAACCGCTCAATCAAGCATCGAACTGACAGATCAGTGATAGAACTGGACCCTAAACCAAATGATCTACCTCGCCTACATTTCTCAATCTTCTCCTTCCATCACGCATCTAAGGAGCATCTTTTTCCATATTAAAGGTATTTTTTGCTCGCTTTCTAACAAATAATCACCAAAATAGCCAGATATTGTATTAATCATAATAAATGCATCTTAGCTCTAGAAATTGCATATAAATAGTCAATCTTGATCAGAAAAATACAACGGACTAATTAAAAATACTTTTGGAGCCTAATTACTTATGTATTTCACTATTACTAATTCTAAATGTGAACTCTTTCTTAATTATTTTAACAAATGGCTCAATAATTATGTTTAATCTTTGAGAAACCCTAATTATGACTCTGATGATCATCTTGAAACCAAACTTGACTAAATATGAGTTTAGATCTGATATTGTAACTCATCTACCCTATAATGTGAATCATGCACCTTGAAATAAGGATTAGCCATAATATTATGATAATGGATCTAAATCTTATGAAATCCTTGGTCATGTGTATGATCCATGACTCTACTTTTATCAAACTAATCTTGAATTACAATTATGATAAGTATCATGACGATGACCTAGAAATGTGATGATGACTTGAATATTGATCATGATAACTAGGGTTAACACATATGATCCTAGAAAACCTAGGTAAGTCATTCACACATGAAAATACTTGACACTTGAAATAATGTTGGAAAATTTGAAATATTGGTTGATTTTAAGTGGATGACCTAACCCTAAGGTTGACATAGGAAAGTATAATCTTTATCTCAAATATTGAAATGTGGTCTTAAAATATCATGATGTTGACCCTTGATCCAATCTTGTTGATTTAGGATCTAATTCTAAGAGTTGCCTTATTACTTGTTGAGATTTGTACTTTAAATCTTCAGTGAAAGGTATGCTATTATATCTCCTCATTGGTTGTATTGAAGATACCTTTTATGTATCTCTTGATTGTATACTTGGCTATATACTTGGTTGAGCTATTGTTCCCTGTTGATTAGTCTTCTGTTTTTCCTATATTATATTTTAAGAAAAACATGAGAACATAAATGATATTGCCCATTATGACTACATGTATATTGATGATGATGATGATGATGTTGATAATGTTGATATTGTTGATATTGAGTGCAAGCAACCTCCTCATTATAAGGTGGAACTCGTACATTAGCCTCCTACCTCATATGGAGAGGAGGAGCCCGGTGACCTCCCCCTTTGCATTTGGGTGATGGAGTCACACAAAATATATAAGTATGCTTATCAGTTACAGCATAATAATAAAATTGCATTGTTCGAAATAAACATCTTGTCAAATAAATTTTGGATTTGGAAAAAATTGCTCGTTATACTTTTGAATATAAGTCCTGCCAAGTATACTCTTTTGCTATAAATTGTTTTACTTATTTTTGATAGTGTATCGTGCAATTGCATGATTGTGTCTCAATTTTCTTGATTTTAGCAAAACAAATGGAACACTGACTAGATCACTTCCGCACTTGATGTACTCTGATGTCAAGTATAAAACTACAAAATCTTATAATTGGGTTAGTTTGTTCTTTGAATCTCCTATTTTGAGTTATTATTTCTTATTGTATATGCCAATGTGTGAGATCCTATCGGGCCACTCAGGGACGGGTGCTTGTGACATCTTATGTGTTATTTTTGTCTATTTTGCTTGCACAATAATATTAGACTAGGGATATGACAATAATGTATATATTCTTATCATACATATGATCTCATTGTTCAGTTCCTCAACCTAAAAATGTATGTCATTAAGTAACATCATTCTTAGACGTCGAGCATGTTATATAATCATCTCATAATTGAACAAACATTATAAGCAGAATTTCATTTATTATCAAACAAATTAAGTATGTGATACAGCATTAGAGTTATCATATGATTGTCTCTCTAGGTATACATACCAACAAACTCCCACTTGCACTTAGAGACAATCACTCATAAAACTAATTTCAAAAGATCTAACATGACCATTATGTTTCTGCTATGAAAATTCTTTTTTCAACAAGTCAACTACATTGCTTTCAATTGATGCTCTACAAATCTTCACATCTCCTCGCTTTACGATCTCTTGTATGAGAAGGAAATGTTGAATTATTCAATGAGGTTCCTTAGCATATCCAATAGCTGCATTGCTGTCACAATATCTCTACTACCCCAAGTTCACTAATTAAATTCTTGGTCCATACAGTATCCTTTGTTGTGTTCAAAGTAGAAATGTACTCTACTTCATGTGTAGAATCAACAATTATCTCTTGCTCAAAACTTTTCTGGCTTATAGTTTTGTTATTAACATAAAAAATGAATCCCAATTGCAATAAATAATCATCTTTGTCAATTTCGAAGCTTTCATTGGTGTAACCATTTAGACCCAACTCTTCCTCATCACCATAAACAAGGAATTGATTTTTAGTTCTTCTCAAGTACTTAAGGATGTTCTTTGTGGCAGTCTAATGACCTTCACCAGGATCTGACCGATATATGCCCGTCATGCTCAAAGCATACGAGACATCTAAACGAGTGCATAAGATTACATACATGATAGATCCAATTGCGAATGAATATAAAATATTACTCACGTGTTCATGTTATTTATAAGAACTAGGATATTGGGATCTAGAGAGACTAATTCCATGATACATGGGAAAGTTTCCTCTCTTCGGGTCATGCATGTTGAACCTTTTCAAACTGATCTTTCCTCAATCTTGGCGTTGATTGCCTCTTTTTTTGTCTCTTTGTTGGGATTCTGGCATAGTGGGCGCAATACAAGTAGGTGGTGGTGGTATAACCATATAAGACCATGTTCTTGGTCATGTATGTACTTTGTCTTAAGAAAAGAAGCCTTCTAGATCTATCTCTATAGATCTTGATTATGAAGATATATGATGTTTTTTCTAAGTCCTTCATAGAGAAGGTAGCTCCCATCTAGGTTTTTACCATATGTAGGGTATGATGTTATTCCCCATTAGTAGTATGTCATCTACATACAATATGAGGAATACAATTATGCTCCCACTAACCTTCTTGTAAATACATGGTTCATCTTCATTTTGACTAAATCCAAACTCATTGACAACCTCGTCAAAGATTCCAGCTTCGGTATGCTTTCTTGAACTTACAGACTTTATTGGCTTCTATTGAAAGTATAAAATCTTCAAGTTGTGTCATATACACATTCTGAAAAAGATTCCCATTAGGGAAAGAGGTTTTAACATCCATATGACAAATCTCATAGTCATAATAAGTTGCAATGGCAAGCATGATCCTGATGGATTTAACCATGGAAACTAGATAAAAATTTTCATCATAGACAACACTTTCAACTTGTTTGAGACACTTTGCAACCAGTCGACCAATATAGGTTTGTACATTACCATCCATGTCGGTTTTTGTCTTAAAGACCCATTGCCACCCTATGAATTTTACTCCTTCAGGTGGATCCACCAAGGTCCATACCTTGTTGGTGTACACGGAGTCCATCTCAGATCCCATGGTCTCAAGACATTTCTCAAAATCAGGTTCCTCAATAGCTCTAAGTAGGTTGTTGGCTCATAATAATTTATGACCAACTCATCACCTAGTTCAGTCACAAGATATACAAATCTTCTTGGCTCAAGGTTTGTTCTATTAGATCTACAAGGTTTATGTGTTACAAGAGATACTTGAGATTCCACAACTACTTGTGAGTCTTCTTGTTCCTTTTGTAACTCTATAGGTTTGATTTTTTTTGTTGGTATCAAAATTTTTTGAGTTCTACTTTTCTCCCATTGTTTCCTTAGGAAATAAATTCCTTTCCAAGGAACACAACATCCATATCCACAAACACTTTCTTGTCAGATGGAATACAAAAGTAGTATCCTTTGGTTTCCCTAGGATATCCACAAAATAATATTTATCTGATTTGGATCCAAGCTTTTCGGAAAAGAATTTTCTCACATAAACTTCACATACCCAAATCTTCATAAAAGACACATTGGTACATTTTCTGCTCCATTTCTCATATGGTGTCTTTCACACTGATTTAGAAGGTACATGGTTAAGTACAAATGTTGTGGTTTCTAGAGCATGTCCCTAGATGGAAGTCATAAGATCAGCAAAACTAACCATTGATCGTACCGGATTCAATAGGGTGTGACTCCTTCTTTTGATACAATATTATGTTGTGGTTTTCTAGGTGGAGTCCTTTGTGATACAATACCAGGGTCTCACAGAAGGTCCTCAAACTCTTGGATTAAGTATTCTTCACCTTAATTGGATCGAAGTGTTTTAATACTTTTATGGATTTGGTTTGTACTTCATTCATAAAATACTTCAATTTTAATTGGATCCTAGCTTATAGTTCATTAAATACACATAACTGTGTCTACTGAGGTCACTACTAAATGTGATAAAGTACCAGTAACCACCTCTAGTATTTGTTCTAAAAGGTCCACATACATCAATATGTAGAAGTCTCAATCGATCACTCACTCTCTAGGTATTTTCAGTGAAAGGAGCTTTGTCATATTTCCCAATAAAAAGGATTCAGATGTCTCTATTGATTCAAAATTAAAGAGTCTAGATAACCATACTTATGGAGTCTAGAAATGTGTTTCTCATTTGTGTGCCCTAGACGACAATGCCAAAGGTATGTTTGGTTTCATTTATCGAGTTTTAGCCTTTTGGTAGATATGTTATATACGCTTGTCTCTAGATTTAACAAGAATAGACCATAAGATATAGGGGCATTGGCATAAAAGATCTCATATTTAGAAATAGAACAATAACATTCTTTATATGGAATTTGAATCCACACTTATACAAACAATTATAGAAATGATATTTCTATTAATGGCATGTACATAATAGTGCCTCTCTAACTCTATTACAAGCCCACTGGGTAGAGATAACTCATGGGTTCCAACTACATTGGCAGTAACTCTTGTTCATTTGCGACGTGTAGTTCCACCTCACCTTTCTTTAAAGGTTTACTTCTTTTCAGATGATGCACATTTGAGCAAAAGTGAGATCCAAATCGGGTATCTAATACCCATGATGAATAAGTAGAAAAGTTAATATTAATTCCGTATCTACCTGAAGTAGAGATCTCTATCACTTACTTCATCTTCCTTAGTTCCTTTAAGTAAAAAGGACAAATCCCTTTTAAACTTACCCTTCTCCTCATATTGAGTGTTCAAGACTTGGGCTTCAGGTTAGCCTCGAAAATGTTATTGGATTTTCCTTCATCCTTGGACTCCCTTTCAGTGATCACCTTTAGGAATTGGTCTTGTCCTTCTTCATTTTTTGTTCAGGATTTATCAACATACCAAGCAGTTCGGATAGCAGTTTAACCAAGTTGTTCATGTAATAACACTTGATGAAGTGGTTATATGATACAAGCAACAATTTTTGAATCATATCCATGGCCAACTCTTGGCTTAAAGGAAATCCCTATCTGTTTAGGGTTTTCACATGCTCAATTATCTCAAGCACATGGGGCTATATTGGTCTCCCTATGTCACTCTTCACTCAAAGAGTGGCTTGGAGACATCATACCTTTCCTGCTTTGCATGATTTTGGTACATGTTCTTAAGATGTGCTACCATCTAGAGAACGTAAATGTCTTCATTTTGCTTCTACAACTCACAATTAATGGAGAATAGAATTAGGCTTATGATGTTTGTGGCATCATTGGTACGCTTCCAATAAGCATCCACTTCATATCTAAGTGCATTGGGAGTGGCTTCCTATGGAACTGGTGTATCAAAGACATAGAGCTTATGATCATGAGTGAGAATAATTCTCAAAATCTTGAACCAGTCATGGAAGTAGTTTTTTTTTAGTTTTTCCTTCTCAAGAATCGATCACAAATAAAAGGTTATGATGTTTGCCATCTATTTCTACAAAAAAAATTGTATTTATCGAAATATTTTTCATTTGATTTAATATTTAAAAAAGTGATGACATTAATTAGGCCTTTAATCAACTACCGCTCCCACTATTTTTGCTCAAATCAACAACCCTCGCTATTAATTCACAAATATTGAAGAATACGATCTTCTAGTATGACAAGATCCAAAATACATTAAGTTATTACCCAACTAGCATCAGTGTCCATAACCTAATTATTAAGGTAGGTAACAATTACCAATTTCATCATATGCAATTATTAGAAAGATGGTATGCATAACTATTTGTCATACTCCATTTGTATGTTTCTAGGTAATCAATCACTTCTAGTTCACCTAGTTAAGCCTGACCCAAAGCCAACGTGATAGAGTATGCACCCTGCTTTGGCAGATAGACATATCTACCATCACACTTCCACGAGTCACACAACACACCATGCTTTGGTGTAACTTACGCTTAGTCGAACAAGATTTTTATATGTATTACTTATAGAAATTATATAAGACTTGATATTTGATTAAGGAATTTATATATATACATATATATCTAATCACCACATACTTATAATGTGTATCAAATACATACTATATCTAGAAATAAAACATGCAATCACAAAATATGAGTGATGGTTATCGCCACTCTAGTATAATTCTTTGGAGCCACAAAGAATTGCAATCCACCTAAGGTCAAACATCATATTTGCAACCTTTATTGGACAAAATTGTGTTGGAAACATGTTTGTTGTTTGATTGGACTCTTCTAGTCGATCAGTCGGTCTGCTTGTTGGTTGAATGGTTTATTTTGGTTGGTCGATTGGGTCATGGCTTTAGAAGATGGTTGGACTCCTCTAGTCAATCGATTGGGTATCCAGTCTATCGGTCGGCTCCTTCTCTAGTCGGTCGGTTGGATCTCCGGTTGGGTGGCTGGAACCTCTAGTTGGCTGGTATCTTTGGTCTGTTAACACTTTTGGTCGATCAACTCATTTGGTAGTCGGTCAACTCACCTTGTCAGATCACCTTCTCTTGCTAAGAGTTGCAAACAAAAGCTATTCTATCTACTTAGTACATTTTTCAATGTAAATACCTAAAGTCACATTTGAGGGGAGCATAGGGGGTTAAGCATTATTTACATTTTGAAAGAGAGAGAGGAGTCTTGGTGTGCAAACCAAATATATAAGATAGAAAATAAACCATACAACCACATAAGTATTCAACGTGTATAGGCCATATTCTCACATACATCCACCATTCATACACTTTTAGGGTGACGCTTATGAATTGCATATATATCATACCATATATATAGAGGATATATGAGACATTTCCTAGTGTATGTGGTATTTAATCTTATATGAACATTAATCATTTAAATGTTTGCATCATATGCAGCAAAGCAAACAATAAACCTAAATTTGATCATATGGATTAAATTTGATGCACCGTAAATTGATGTGGCTCTAATACCATTGTTGGGAAATATGGAGACATGGTAGGAAATGAAAACAAAAGATTCTTTCCATATTTCCTAATTAGAGGATTGCATCAACAATGATGTATTAGAGAAGAGGGTGTAAGATTTACCTTATCTAGGAAAAAGTCCAATGACTATCCTTGCACAAAAAAGTGTTTCCTTCTTAAGTAGGACACATATGGTGGTCGACAGAGTCCTCCTGGTAGAACTCATGTACGGTGGTTGACGGCGTACTCTGAGCATAGTAGAATAGGCTTCCATGCCTCTACATAGTCCTCACAGACCACTAGAAACTCTATGTCACACTTCCTATGCCAGTGAGAAGGAGTTGTCCGTTGTTTGTCAATGTGTTAGCGCCAATTTTCTTTGCCCTTACTATCTCTCCCTTTCAAGTGTAAGACAGCTTGGGCTCTCACGTTACCACAACTGTGAGAAGTCAAATTCTATCACTTATGTCTCTTGTGAGTGTTGAGAGTCTTGGCCATCCCCCTTTATATAGGAGTGACTAGGCCGGAATTTCACAAACCCTGAGGAGAGGAAGGGTCGATTTTCATGGCTGGGTGGAAGTCACGCACGGCCAGTCGATTGGCTACCCAATCCAGTTGATCGATTGTCTCGTGGTCAGTGGTGTGATAATACTTGTTTTATTGCACTCAATGTGTGTCATTTCAGCCAATATTAAATTTTTTAAGTCATTCAAACTTGCCAATTCAACCTAGTTGATCGATTGTATACTCTAATTGGTTGACTAGATACTCTGGTCATCTGTTGGAAACTTTGATTAGACGATTAATCGAATATTTCAATCGGTTTAATGGTTGGTTCCAACAGACAGAGTCATCATAATCCACCTAGTCGACTGGACACTCCAGTCAATTGACTGGCACACTATTTGGTCGAGTGGACACTCCAGTCAGTCAACTGACAATCAGCATTATTCATTTTGATTACCTAAACACTTCAGTAACCAAATTGAATCGTGTTCATGATTAAACTCCTCTTCCAAATGCATTATATGTGTGTGACCCTATAGGTCCCACGTTTCTTTGGTAGTGAATGTCTATAACCAAATTGTGACATCCCAAGCAATGAATGGTATCTGGAACAACATCATCACTACCTAAGTAATTGGAAAGTTGGAGAACAAGTTCATCCTACATATGTTATTAGTGTTATTGTGATCATATAGCTCCTTTCTCTCAGATATCATACTAAATGTGAGGCATGTAATTGTCATCCTCTTAATATTCAATCTATGTTTCTTGAACTAGAGAAGACTGTTGAGAAGCATGATATTTCAATATCACATACTGACTCACATGAAAATGGCCATGTGTTTCTTAGTCTTGCTTATGAAGTGTCTAGGATATCAACTCCGGTACGAGGGGATCTGCATCAGTCACAGTCAATACCCATGAATCACAACATGCCCAAATACCACCTTTATAGCAACCCTTGCTTAAGGTCATTTTGGATGGTGTCAAATTATATCAAATGACATGTGATGAGTGTAGAGACTTTACGTCTAAGAACCACAATCACCACTATCACTTTGAGACATGATTGTGACTACCGATCAATGGCTCCATGTATCACTCTAAAGGTAGGTCTGTCACGTACACTATTCTCTAACAAGTACCTATGTGTTTGACTTGATATCCAATATCATGACTCATGAGACTTTCTCATCAGTCAACACATATTCCAGTCTTATGTATTATTTTTGTCTATTTTTCTTCCAAGATAATATCTAACTAGGGACAATACAAGAATGTATCTACTCATATCATACATATGATATCATTTTTCTGGTCCTCAACCTGAAAACATATCATCAAGTAACATCATTATTTAGACATCTATCGTGTTATATAGTCATCCAATAATTGAACAAACATAATAGACAGAATCACCTTTATTATTAATCAAATCAAGTACATGATGCCAAATTACAATCATCATATAACTGGCTCTCTGGGCATACATACCAACATGTATCATCAGTTGGCATTCAAATAGAAAGCCCAAGTTCATGAATATGAATATAAGTTATCATGGTAAAGATCATTATCCGTCACGAACATGATAAAAACTGGATGAGCAATACTCGTCTGAATGATTATGTTATGATCTATATTTAAGAGTAAAAGGTTGACACCATATACTAAGTCATACTACGGTATTCAAATTCATGTAAGGAGAACTCAGAAGAAAAAAATATTTTTGACCCCTTCGAGATTTGGTTGGATTTGTCATTAGGAGTAAGTTCTTTCCATTGAAATCGTAGAAAAATATTGTTCATCCCATTCTCCAAAGAATCAAGAATATTACATTGTCACAATGTCTATATAGTACAAAATCATCTCGACTCTCAAAATCCATCTACTCAAAAAAAAACTTCCAACCAACTCAACTCGGCTCAAGCTTCACAGACCTTTCTATGAAAACTAAAAATGCATTATGTATCTCACTGGGTGAGGGTCAAAAATTAGATCGAAACTTTATTGATTAGATCAAAATGCTTTATAATGTGGGACATGTCTTGACCCTTAGTCTATAAGCCCCTCTGACTGAGGAGGCATCTCAACTAGGCTAAAAGCACCTATATAACTAGAATAGCCATGCCTCATATTATGTAAGCATATAAGTGATCCAGTCAGCCTCTCTCTATATAGTTATATAAGGCCAAATTTGTCTTCACAAAAGTGAAGAAACTCACAAAAGTTACTTCTTATGTTGCCACAGGGTCTCTCCAAATTAACCATTTAGGCTTTTAAAGATGCCAAAAGTATTTGTCCCAATAGTAAACCCCCTCTGAGTATCTTTGCACAAAACTCTAGACCCAATTGTAGCACCCTAGAACGTCCCACATTGGATTGATCCCTAGAAACCAACCAATACCAATATTCACCCTTTTTAATCGTGGAGGATGTCATCCATAGCCCTCCCCCTTGTGCCCTCCCTAATATTTCCCAAGATACTAGCCCAAAATTGAGCTTATGGATCAAGATCTGAGGTGGATCCACAAAATTAACCCCACTTTGAAATCCCGCCCCGCTACCCCAAACAAAATATCCCATATGGAGTCAATCATAGAAACATTTTGCTACTGAAGGACGTGACCTGTAATGGAATGAAACTTCAATATATATAAATATATATATATATATATATATGCAAAAATATACAAAAATCATAGACAAATAAACCATTATATCGGTGCATTAGAGTTAGTATGTACCATATGTACATGTACAATGAGGTACGATCATATGTACTTTAGGTTCATGCCTGCATGTTTGTATTGAATGCATTGTGAGTCTGGTTTTATCATTTTGTCACTAACAATTCCTTCCATGTACGAAAATACATATGACATATATATATACAAACACATGCCGAAATGTGTATGGTTGTGCGCCATGTTCGTACTCTCAGTATAAACGCAAATCCTTGACAGTGGACAAACATATGGGCAATCCCAATACCATGGATATTCTATAGAAGAAGACGAAGCATATTCCTCTACTCATCATTCTAGTGTCCCTACTGGTGCTTGTGTTGTAAATTTTAGTTATGTCGTTACATGCAGCAGTAGACGGTTGCAAATTTATTAACAAGTTTAGATCAGATTTAGATAAGAAGCAGAAGAATGAATAGAGTACGAGAAAATAAAAATGGTCAAGAACTCATACCAGATCGTTCGTTAAAAAATAAACATTTTAATTAAAAAAAGTAGCGGCCTTCAATCTTTCTAGATAGGCATCATTCTTCTAGTCGACCTGATCACAAACGTGTAGAAGGTTGTTGTCTCGCTCGTGCTTGATGAAGATTGGTTGCACTACCAGTGCAGTCTAGCGATCACAGGAACCATCGCCTAACATATTGCATCCCCAAGAGAAAGGATGAATTTGCTACGCACAGGAGAAGGTCTCCACATAGAAGCTCGAGAGTGACAGCAAGAAGACGTTGATTTAGGGTTTGCAAAATATGTACTCAAATGGCTGATGGCTGGTATTTGTGAGATGTGTTTAACCCTAATGACTGGAGGCTTCTTTATAGACTTACACACACTAAAATTCTATTCCTAATGAGACGTAATCACTCGATCGCTCTTGTATATGTTGTGAAAAATATGTGAGCCAATACTTTCCGATTAGGATTAGTAAATTTGTTTTGGATAGAAACAATTGATTAACTAGTAATTAATTACGTAGTTGTGTCTTGGTACAAAAAGATAATGGAAGGCATTCTCACAACCCACTAGCCCGGCCAATGCCCAGACCCGACCAGGCCAGGTGAGGTGAGGTGAGGTGTGGTGTGGTGCTGGCGAGCACACGGGTGCATGTGTGTGTTATAGTCACTATACCCACCAAGGAGGTGAGCCTACTCTTCCCAAGGATCCTTTAGACACTAGTGTCACATGAGATGATACATATAAGGACCATAAAAATTCTAGGAGTGAGCAATGTGGGATAAAACTCTTTCTCATTTGTGTTAGAAACAAAACTACATTTCCTCCATGTACTAGTTGCACTACATTGGGATTAACTCATGTTAAATACATGGATAACATCCATATATCTAAAAATCCCCCACAAAATCCAATGTGTAGTGTGCTCTACCATTCATTCTTCTATATTGTACTTTCAGCAAATACCTTTCAGTTTGAATCTACCTAAATTATCCAACTGTGAACCCGGCAGGAACTAGGTGAATAAAAATCTTGAACCTGAACATTAGGTGCAAGAAGATAGGTTGGTAACAACACAATAAAGACATGGTAGAAAGAAATCTGATACATTAAGGCCATGCATCCAAAAGATATATCATGATTGATATCATAGAACAACCCAAATCCCCTATTGTGGCCTAAACAACATTAATCATTTATTTGGAGACTCCAAAGATGTATTGTGAACATTCTATCCTAATTTTTGACACCATTCAAAGAGTGGTCTCTTACTAACTTGTAGTCATGACACTAACAGATTTTTCAGGGGATAGATACACAAATGCAAGAAGTATCGAATGAAAAAACATAGTGTCATCTGATTCACCTGACATCTTGTTATTACCACATTGAACCCAATTTGTGGGATCTCCACTCTTTTGGGTTGAGTTGCTACTGCCTGCAAATCTAAAGGGGTTTCAGTTCCATCCCCAGTCTAGATTTTTCCACTAAGATAAGGGTAAGAGCTTTAGTGAAAGGATCAGTTATATTATCTTTGGTACCGACGTAGTCTACAGCCACGACCCCATCAGACATTAATTCCTTTATAGACTTAAGTCTGACTTGGATATGTCTATGTTGTTTTTTATTGTACTTGAAACTTTTTATCTTAAAAATTGTTTTAATTATATCACATTTTATCAAAATTGCAGGAAGCGTATTTTTTACCATAAGTAAATCGGACATAAGTCTAAGTAGTCATTCAGCTTCCAATCCAATTTCATCTAAAACACACAACTTTGCCTAAAAAGTAGACTAAAACAATATGGTCTTTTTCTTAGACTTCTAGGCAACGGCATCTCCTCCCAATAGGAATACAAATCCTGAGACACCATTTCTACTAGAGTTTATGGCAATCCAGCTTGCATCACTATATCCTTCGACTATAGAAGGATATTTTCCATAATGCATCCCAGGAGAACAAGTTTCTTTGATATACCTTAAAATTCTAACAAGAGCTTCCTAATGGGTCTTGTCGGGACAACTAGTGTATCTACTTAACTTTCTCACGGAAAACGCAATTTTCGGACGTGTGCAGTTTATAAGATACATCAAATTTTTGATAATCTGAGAGTATCGTAATTGAGACACTGGAACCACAGTCTCATTCTTGAATAAGGCCTTGGATGAATCATATGGAGTCATAATAGGTTTACGTGATGTGTACTCAAACCTCTCCAATATCTTCTCAGCGTAGTACAACTAAGAGAGCGTTATACCAGCAGTAGACTTTATGATTTTAAGCCCTAAAATCACATTAGCGACACTCATATCCTTCATCTCAAACTTGCTATACAAGAATGACTTTGACACATTTACTACTTCCATATCGGAACCAAAAAGCAAAATATCATCGCCATATAAGCATATCAAAATGAATCCACCATTGACAATTTTACCGTAGAGACACTTATCAAATTCATTAGAAACAAAGCTAAACGGTAATATCACAATATCAGACTTATCATGTCATTGCTTAGGGGCTTTTTTAAGCCATATAATGACTTAACAAGTTTACACACTTTGAACTCATTCCCACTACCCACAAATCCCTCAGGTTGTTCCATATATATCTCTTCCTGAAGATCATTGTGTAAGAACACGATCTTCACATCCATATGATGGATACAGAGATTATAAATGGAAGCCAATTATATAAGAACTCGAGTTGTGGTCATATGGGAAATAGAAGAAGTGGTATCAAAATAATCTATTCCTTCCCTTTGTGTGTAATCCTTAGCAACTAACCTAACCTTATTTATTGTCCCATCTGCATTAAGTTTTTTCTTAAAGACCCATTTACATCCAACTATAGAACAATCAGGAGACAAATCTACTAATTTCCAAGTTTCATTTGAGAGAATTGATTAGATTCCATCACTAACTACATCTTTTCAAAACTTAAATTCAAGAGAATCAATAGCTTGTTTTAAAAATACAGGATCATCCTCAACATTGTAAGTGAGAAATTCACTTCCAATATGGATTTCCTAGGCCATTTACTTCTCTTTAGTTCAACTATTTAT
The DNA here is from genome assembly GCA_963693085.1 of Alisma plantago-aquatica. Lineage (NCBI taxonomy): Eukaryota > Viridiplantae > Streptophyta > Magnoliopsida > Alismatales > Alismataceae > Alisma > Alisma plantago-aquatica. The sequence continues at coordinate 829,686,228 of OY856411.1, read as the reverse complement.
TCAGAATCATCAAATTCAAAAATAGCATTTTCTGAGTCGCCCCCGACATTTGTTATCCTTTCCATATGTTCAAGAATGGAACCTTTGGTAAATGAATCCTCATGAGATACTTCATTGGGCACACCAGATTTCATGGGAAACACATCCTGAAAGAATGTAACATCACATAATTTCACAATTGTATTGACCTCAATGCCAGAGATATCAAATTTTACTTTCAAAATCTATAGGCATAACTTATCTCTACATAGCCTAAGAAGATTGTATCAATAATTTTCAATCTGAATTTCTTCTTTTTGTGTTTAGAAACAAGTACCTTAGCAAGACTGTCTCACATTTGAATGTATTTGAGACTTAGTATTCTCCCTCTCCATTTCTCAAACGGACTACTTTTTTATGTTTATGGGAAACTCTATTCAGAATATGGCAAGTCATATTCAAATCTTCCCCTCATATAAAGTTGGGTAGACCTGAGGTTTGGAGTAAGGTATTTATCATATCTATAAGAGTTCATTTTTATGTTCATCCATCCCATTAAACTGTGATGAATAAAAAGCAGTAACCTCATAAATTGTACCATGGAATTGACAAAATTCTGAAACAAGTCCAGGTTGTACTCTCCTCCCCTATCAGATCTTAGCTTAAGTACTTTACTAGTTTGGGTTTTAGCTTCTTTCTTATAAATTTTAAATTTATTACATGTCTCGTCTTTGCTTTTAAGTAAATAGACATAACATCTACTAGCATCGTCAATAAAAGTTATGAAATAATATTTTTTATCCCTAGTAGCATTCTCATTAAATTTACAGATATTAGTGTGCACTAAATCCAAAAATTTCAGATTCCTATTTACATATTGAAAAGTTTTTCTAGGAAGTTTAGCTAGCACACAGATTTAACATCTACTAATAAGAGATTCAAGCAAACAAAACTATTATCATTCAAATTTTAAGTTGAATTTAAAAATTGATTTTAACCAACAATCTTAAGTAAGTTCTCCATACCACATAGATACCCCTTGCTAAAAAAATCACAAATGTAAGTAATAATAGTCTTATTACATTTATAGTTTATTCTAAAATCATCCCTAACTAAAATTACACCACTAAGGATATTGTGTTGAATAGTTGGAACATGTTTAACTCTATGAAGTGTCATAACCTTTCACGAAGAAAACTTCAAGTCCACTTGTCCTTTGCCTTTGACTTATGTAAAGTTGAAATCACCCAAAATCACGGAATGGCCTCTAAAGGCCTAGTAAGACACAAGCATGGACTTAACAGCACAAGCATGTACATTAACCTAGTGTCAATTATCCAATAAAGTGATTCAAAAATACAAATGATTTCAAGTTTTATAGAAACGTACCCATCATTGAGATTAAAAGGATGCAGTAATCATGTTGACCACAGCCTCTTGAGTTGCAGATGTGGCAGATTTCTTAGCCTTCTATAAAGGACAATCTTTGTTCCAGTAGCCAACTGGTCCACAAGTCCAACAAGGTTTGTGCTTTGATTTCTTCTGGATCTTGGTCTTAGATTTATGCATATTCTTAATTTTCTTATCTTTGGTTTTAACAGTAGTAAAATTGACACTAGGGTTTGCATCGGTTTGTAACTTGACGTTCTTCTTTTTCAAGTATTCTTCTTGTATATTAATACCCATCCTTAGATCATTCATTGACACATCTCCTTTGTGATGCTTACGAATCATGCCAACCGATTTCCAAGATTTAGAGAATTTTTCTATGGGCATTACAATGAACTTCTCTGGAAAGCACATCTTTGCATCTGAGAGTTCATGACACAAGAGATGAAAATCATGTGTTTGATCATAAATAGATTTACCTTCAACCATCTAAAATTTTAGAAATTTAGACAGGCAGTACTTTTCAGCACCTTGGTTTTTAGTACTAATTTTCTTTACTAGTGTCTTCCATAAAATTTTAGTAGTAACAGGAAGCTTTGAGTATATTTTATATAGTTTATTATTTAAAACAAATAGAATCAACCCTCAAGATGTCTTATCACCCTTCTTCCCATTTGCAATTATTTTTACATTATTAGGGACGGACTTATCAGATTTAGGTTCATCATCTTCTATATATTGATCGTAACCCACCATATTAAGCTGAATTTGCATCTTACTCTGCTGATGGTCAAAGTTGGGGCCAGTAAATTTTTCAAACATGTTAGTAGTATTAATTTTATTCTCACAACCAACATGACCAGTCATCATTAATTGACGACATATATTGATTTCTTTAATATTGTTATCCATTTTAATTATGTTGTTGCATGCAACAACGGACAGTTGTAAATTTATTAACAAGTTCATGCAAATTCAGATAAGAAATCAACGTAGAAGAATACACAGAGTAGGAGAAAATAAAAGCAAAGTTAGGAACTCAAACTTGATCGTTCGTTGAAAAAACAAACATGTTAGTTAAAGAAATTAGAGGCATGCAATCCTTCTAGATAGGCATCTTTCTTTCTAGTTGATCCCGTCCCGAACCTGTAGCGCACAGTCTGGACAGATTGTGTTCCGGAGAGAAAGGATGAACTCACTACGCACAGGAGGAAGTCTTCACGTAAAAATTCGAGAGCGACGTCAAGAAGACACCAGTTTAGAATTTACAAAATACGTACTCAAACGGCTAACAGTTGACGCTCATGAGATGTGCTTGAAGGCTTATTTATAATTTTACACGCATCAAAGGCATATCCCTATTAATACACAATCACTTAATCGCTCTTATACATATTGCGAAAAAAATCTGTGAGGCAAACATTTTTCAATTAGGATAGTAAATTTATTTCAGAAAGAAATAATTAATTTTATTAATAATTAATTATGTAATTGTGTCCTAGACGATGCAAGACTTTCTCACAACCCGCCACCCACAAGCCTAAGCCCAGCCCGGCCAGGCATGGCGCTTGCACGCGCGCAGGTGGTATGTGTGTTGTGGTTATCATACCAACCAAAGAGGTGAGTATACTCTTTCCTAGACTTTTAGATACTAGTGTCACATGAGATAATACATATATGGATCACCAAAATTTTAAGAATGAACAATATGAGATAAAACTCTTTCTCATTTAGACTGGAAATAAAACTACATTTCCTCTATATACTAATTACACCACATTGAGCTTTACCTATATTAAATACATGTCTAATAGCTTGATGGTGCACTAAGGGGCGAAGCGCGTTCTACTCAGTGGCACGCTTTCGGTCCATCTCCTGCTCGCAACTTTGATCCCATGCCTCCGCCTCCATTCCACCGCCACAACGACACCATCGTCCGCATATATGCAACCCACAACAAACATGATCATCACTCCACGGTATCTGCACATCCCGTCAATACTGATATGCACATCCCGTCGTTAAGCATGTGATAGATTGCAGTTTCTACACGTACGCTTGGTCGTCGTTCCAGGTGTCCTCTCATATGCCATTTGGAAACTTGACCGATGTGTGTTCTTCTTGTAACTTCACCGTTCGGAATGTCACCGTCTGCGTGGGAATAACTCCCTCAAAGTTTAACTGGGAGCAGGGACGGAGCCAGACATGAATGACTGGGGGCAAAGAGACATAAAAAATGTATTAAAATGTTTAAAATGATATAAGAGTTGAGAATTCAATCCAAGATTACTAGTGTAAGAAGCACTATATAATCTTTACTGTCCTACTAGGTTATATAGTGACTGCAATATCATAGAATTTTTATGAGTTATTTGCGGATATATTTGAAAATATGACCAAGGGAATTCAAACATTCGCCACTCAAGATAAAGGTTTGTTATACTGTGCTTTTTGTCCAATAGATTACTAAGTTGGCCATTTTAAAAATGAGA